>CM065599.1:67500433-67895650 GCA_033119425.1 Bufotes viridis
GCCAGAGAGAGAGAGAGGACAGCCAGAGAGGAGAGAGGACAGCCAGAGAGAGAGAAGGACAGCCAGAGAGAGAGAGAGGACAGCCAGAGAGAGAGAGGACAGCCAGAGAAAGAGAGGACAGCCAGAGAAAGAGAGGACAGCGAGAGAGACAGGACAGCCAGAGAGAGAGAGGACAGCCAGAGAGAGAGAACAGCCAGAGAGAGAGGACAGCCAGAGAGAGAGAGGACAGCCAGAGAGAGAGAGAGGACAGCCAGAGAGAGAGGACAGCCAGAGAGAGAGAGGACAGCCAGAGAGAGAGAGGACAGCCAGAGAGAGAGAGGACAGCCAGAGAGAGAGGACAGACAGAGAGAGAGAAAGCCAGAGAGAGAGAGAGGACAGCCAGAGAGAGAGGACATCCAGAGAGAGAGAGGACATCCAGAGAGAGAGAGGACAGCCAGAGAGAGAGATGACAGCCAGAGAGAGACAGGACAGCTAGAGAGAGAAAGAGAGGCAGGACAGCCAGAGAGAGAGAGGACAGCCAGAGAGAGAGAGAGAGGACAGCCAGAGAGAGAGAGAGGACAGCCAGAGAGAGAGAGGACAGCCAGAGAGAGACAGGACAGCCAGAGAGAGAGAGGACAGCCAGAGAGAGAGAGGACAGCCAGAGAGAGAGAGAGAGAGGACAGCCAGAGAAAGAGAGAACAGCCAGAGAGAGAGGACAGCCAGAGAGAGAGGACAGCCAGAGAGAGAGGACAGCCAGAGAGAGAGAGAGAGAGAGAGAGGACAGCCAGAGAGAGAGGACAGCCAGAGAGAGAGAGAGAGGAGAGCAAGAGAGAGAGCACAGCCAGAGAGAGAGGACAGCCAGAGAGAGAGGACAGCCAGAGAGAGAGGACAGCCAGAGAGAGAGAGAGAGAGGACAGCCAGAGAGAGAGAGAGAGGACAGCCATTGAGAGAGGACAGCCACAGAGAGAGAGGACAGCCAGAGAGAGACAGGTCAGCCAGAGAAAGAGAGAGAGGACAGCCAAAGAGAGAGAGAGAGGACAGCCAGAGAGAGAGAGAGGACAGCCAGAGAGAGAGAGGACAGCCAGAGAGAGAGACAGCAAGAGAGAGAGGACAGCCAGAGAGAGAGGACAGAGAGAGAGGACAGCCAGAGAGAGAGAGAGACAGCCAGAGAGAGAGAGAGAGAGAGAGAGGACAGCCAGAGAGAGAGAGAGGACAGCCAGAGAGAGAGGACAGCCAGAGAGAGAGAGGACAGCCAGAGAGAGAGAGAGAGGACAGCCAGAGAGAGAGAGGACAGCCAGAGAGAGAGAGAGGACAGCCAGAGAGAGAGGACAGCCAGAGAGAGAGAGCAGCCAGAGAGAGAGGACAGCCAGAGAGAGAGAGGACAGCCAGAGAGAGAGAGGACAGCCAGAGAGAGAGAGGACAGCCAGAGAGAGAGAGAGACAGCCAGAGAGAGAGAGGACAGCCAGAGAGAGAGAGGACAGCCAGAGAGAGAGGACAGCCAGAGAGAGAGAGAGACAGCCAGAGAGAGAGAGTGACAGCCAGAGAGAGAGAGGACAGCCAGAGAGAGAGAGGACAGCCAGAGAGAGACAGGACAGCCAGAGAGAGAGAGAGGACAGCCAGAGAGAGAGAGGACAGCCAGAGAGAGAGAGGACAGCCAGAGAGAGACAGGACAGAGAGAGAGAGAGAGGACAGCCAGAGAGAGAGAACAGCCAGAGAGAGAGAGAGGACAGCCAGAGAGAGAGAGAGAGAGAGAGAGGACAGCCAGAGAGAGAGAGAGAGAGGACAGCCAGAGAGAGAGAGAGAGAAAGGACAGCCAGAGAGAGAGACAGGACAGCCAGAGAGAGAGAAAGGACAGCCAGAAAGAGAGAGGGACAGCCAGAGAGAGAGAGAGAGACAGCCAGAGAGAGAGAGGACAGCCAGAGAGAGAGAGAGGACAGCCAGAGAGAGAGAGGACAGCCAGAGAGAGAGAGGACAGCCAGAGAGAGAGAGAGACAGCAGAGAGAGAGAGAGGACAGCCAGAGAGAGAGAGGACAGCCAGAGAGAGAGAGGACAGCCAGAGAGAGAGAGGACAGCCAGAGAGAGAGAGACAGCCAGAGAGAGAGAGGACAGCCAGAGAGAGAGAGGACAGCCAGAGAGAGAGGACAGCCAGAGAGAGAGAGGACAGCCAGAGAGAGAGGACAGCCAGAGAGAGACAGGACAGCCAGAGAGAGAGGACAGCCAGAGAGAGAGGACAGCCAGAGAGAGAGAGGACAGCCAGAGAGAGAGAGGACAGCCAGAGAGAGAGAGGACAGCCAGAGAGAGAGATGACAGCCAGAGAGAGAGAGGACAGCCAGAGAGAGAGGACAGCCAGAGAGAGAGAGGACAGCCAGAGAGAGAGAGAGGACAGCCAGAGAGAGAGAGAACAGCCAGAGAGAGAGAGAGAGGACAGCCAGAGAGAGAGGACAGCCAGAGAGGGAGGACACATAAGGGGGAGGACACATAAGGGGGCATTATACTGTGTGAGGGCACATAAGGGGCATTATACTGTGTGAGGGCACATAAGGGGGCATTATACTGTGTGAGGGCACATAAGGGGGCATTATACTGTGTGAGGGCACATCAAGGGGCATATATACTGTGTGGGGGCACATAAGGGCATTATACTGTGTGGGGGCACATAAGGGGCATTATACTGTGTGGGGGCACATAAGGGGCATTATACTGTGTGAGGGCACATAAAGGGGCATTATACTGTGTGAGGGCACATAAGGGGGCATTATACTGTGTGAGGGCACATAAGGGGCATTATACTGTGTGAGGGCACATAAGGGCATTATACTGTGTGAGGGCACATAAGGGGGCGTTATACTGTGTGGGGGCACATAAGGGGCATTATACTGTGTGAGGGCACATAAGGGGCATTATACTGTGTGAGGGCACATAAGGGGGCATTATACTGTGTGAGGGCACATAAGGGGCATTATACTGTGTGAGGGCACATAAGGGGGCATTATACTGTGTGAGGGCACATAAGGGGCATTATACTGTGTGAGGACACATAAGGGGGCATTATACTGTGTGAGGGCACATAAGGGAGCATATACTGTGTGAGGGCACATAAGGGGCATTATACTGTGTGAGGGCACATAAGGGGCATTATACTGTGTGAGGGCACATAAGGGGGCATTATACTGTGTGAGGGCACATAAGGGGCATTATACTGTGTGAGGGCACATAAGGGAGCATTATACTGTGTGAGGGCACATAAGGGGGCATTATACTGTGTGAGGGCACATAAGGGGGCATTATACTGTGTGAGGGCACATAAGGGGCATTATACTGTGTGAGGGCACATAAGGGGCATTATACTGTGTGAGGAGCACATAAGGGGGCATTATACTGTGTGAGGGCACATAAGGGGCATTATACTGTGTGAGGGCACATAAGGGAGCATTATACTGTGTGAGGGCACATAAGGGGCATTATACTGTGTGAGGGCACATAAGGGGCATTATACTGTGTGAGGGCACATAAGGGGGCATTATACTGTGTGAGGGCACATAAGGGGCATTATACTGTGTGAGGGCACATAAGGGGGCATTATACTGTGTGAGGGCACATAAGGGGCATTATACTGTGTGAGGGCACATAAGGGGCATTATACTGTGTGAGGGCACATAAGGGGCATTATACTGTGTGAGGGCACATAAGGGGCATTATACTGTGTGAGGGCACATAAGGGGCGATTATACTGTGTGAGGGCACATAAGGGGCATTATACTGTGTGAGGGCACATAAGGGGGCATTATACTGTGTGAGGGCACATAAGGGGCATTATACTGTGTGAGGGCACATAAGGGGCATTATACTGTGTGAGGGCACATAAGGGGCATTATACTGTGTGAGGGCACATAAGGGGCATTATACTGTGTGAGGGCACATAAGGGGCATTATACTGTGTGAGGGCACATAAGGGGCATTATACTGTGTGAGGGCACATAAGGGGCATTATACTGTGTGAGGGCACATAAGGGGCATTATACTGTGTGAGGGCACATAAGGGGCATTATACTGTGTGAGGGCACATAAGAGGGCATTATACTGTGTGAGGGCACATAAGGGGCATTATACTGTGTGAGGGCACATAAGGGGCATTATACTGTGTGAGGGCACATAAGGGGCATTATACTGTGTGAGGGCACATAAGGGGGCATTATACTGTGTGAGGGCACATAAGGGGGCATTATACTGTGTGAGGGCACATAAGGGGCATTATACTGTGTGAGGGCACATAAGGGGCATTATACTGTGTGAGGGCACATAAGGGGCATTATACTGTGTGAGGGCACATAAGGGGCATTATACTGTGTGAGGGCACATAAGGGGCATTATACTGTGTGAGGGCACATAAGGGGCATTATACTGTGTGAGGGCACATAAGGGGCATTATACTGTGTGAGGGCACATAAGGGGGCATTATACTGTGTGAGGGCACATAAGGGGGCATTATACTGTGTGAGGGCACATAAGGGGCATTATACTGTGTGAGGGCACATAAGGGGCATTATACTGTGTGAGGGCACATAAGGGGCATTATACTGTGTGAGGGCACATAAGGGGCATTATACTGTGTGAGGGCACATAAGGGGGCATTATACTGTGTGAGGGCACATAAGGGGCATTATACTGTGTGAGGGCACATAAGGGGCATTATACTGTGTGAGGGCACATAAGGGGCATTATACTGTGTGAGGGCACATAAGGGGCATTATACTGTGTGAGGGCACATAAGGGGCATTATACTGTGTGAGGGCACATAAGGGGGCATTATACTGTGTGAGGGCACATAAGGGGCATTATACTGTGTGAGGGCACATAAGGGGCATTATACTGTGTGAGGGCACATAAGGGGCATTATACTGTGTGAGGGCACATAAGGGGCATTATACTGTGTGAGGGCACATAAGGGGGCATTATACTGTGTGAGGGCACATAAGGGGCATTATACTGTGTGAGGGCACATAAGGGGGCATTATACTGTGTGAGGGCACATAAGGGGCATTATACTGTGTGAGGGGCACATAAGGGGGCATTATACTGTGTGAGGGCACATAAGGGGGCATTATACTGTGTGAGGGCACATAAGGGAGCATTATACTGTGTGAGGGCACATAAGGGGCATTATACTGTGTGAGGGCACATAAGGGGCATTATACTGTGTGAGGGCACATAAGGGGCATTATACTGTGTGAGGGCACATAAGGGGGCATTATACTGTGTGAGGGCACATAAGGGAGCATTATACTGTGTGAGGGCACATAAGGGGCATTATACTGTGTGAGGGCACATAAGGGGCATTATACTGTGTGAGGGGCACATAAGGGGGCATTATACTGTGTGAGGGCACATAAGGGGGCATTATACTGTGTGAGGGCACATAAGGGGCATTATACTGTGTGAGGGCACATAAGGGGGCATTATACTGTGTGAGGGCACATAAGGGGCATTATACTGTGTGAGGGCACATAAGGGGGCATTATACTGTGTGAGGGCACATAAGGGGGCATTATACTGTGTGAGGGCACATAAGGGGCATTATACTGTGTGAGGGCACATAAGGGGCATTATACTGTGTGAGGGCACATAAGGGGGCATTATACTGTGTGAGGGCACATAAGGGGGCATTATACTGTGTGAGGGCACATAAGGGGCATTATACTGTGTGAGGGCACATAAGGGGCATTATACTGTGTGAGGGCACATAAGGGGGCATTATACTGTGTGAGGGCACATAAGGGAGCATTATACTGTGTGAGGGCACATAAGGGGCATTATACTGTGTGAGGGCACATAAGGGGCATTATACTGTGTGAGGGCACATAAGGGGCATTATACTGTGTGAGGGCACATAAGGGGCATTATACTGTGTGAGGGCACATAAGGGGGCATTATACTGTGTGAGGGCACATAAGGGGCATTATACTGTGTGAGGGCACATAAGGGGGCATTATACTGTGTGAGGGCACATAAGGGGCATTATACTGTGTGAGGGCACATAAGGGGCATTATACTGTGTGAGGGCACATAAGGGGCATTATACTGTGTGAGGGCACATAAGGGGCATTATACTGTGTGAGGGCACATAAGGGGCATTATACTGTGTGAGGGCACATAAGGGGCATTATACTGTGTGAGGGCACATAAGGGGCATTATACTGTGTGAGGGCACATAAGGGGCATTATACTGTGTGAGGGCACATAAGGGGCATTATACTGTGTGAGGGCACATAAGGGGCATTATACTGTGTGAGGGCACATAAGGGGCATTATACTGTGTGAGGGCACATAAGGGGGCATTATACTGTGTGAGGGCACATAAGGGGGCATTATACTGTGTGAGGGCACATAAGGGGCATTATACTGTGTGAGGGCACATAAGGGGCATTATACTGTGTGAGGGCACATAAGGGGCATTATACTGTGTGAGGGCACATAAGGGGCATTATACTGTGTGAGGGCACATAAGGGGGCATTATACTGTGTGAGGGGCACATAAGGGGCATTATACTGTGTGAGGGCACATAAGGGGCATTATACTGTGTGAGGGCACATAAGGGGCATTATACTGTGTGAGGGCACATAAGGGGCATTATACTGTGTGAGGGCACATAAGGGGGCATTATACTGTGTGAGGGCACATAAGGGGCATTATACTGTGTGAGGGCACATAAGGGGCATTATACTGTGTGAGGGCACATAAGGGGGCATTATACTGTGTGAGGGCACATAAGGGGCATTATACTGTGTGAGGGCACATAAGGGGCATTATACTGTGTGAGGGCACATAAGGGGCATTATACTGTGTGAGGGCACATAAGGGGCATTATACTGTGTGAGGGCACATAAGGGGCATTATACTGTGTGAGGGCACATAAGGGGCATTATACTGTGTGAGGGCACATAAGGGGGCATTATACTGTGTGAGGGGCACATAAGGGGGCATTATACTGTGTGAGGGCACATAAGGGGCATTATACTGTGTGAGGGCACATAAGGGGCATTATACTGTGTGAGGGCACATAAGGGGCATTATACTGTGTGAGGGCACATAAGGGGCATTATACTGTGTGAGGGCACATAAGGGGCATTATACTGTGTGAGGGCACATAAGGGGCATTATACTGTGTGAGGGCACATAAGGGGGCATTATACTGTGTGAGGGCACATAAGGGGGCATTATACTGTGTGAGGGCACATAAGGGGCATTATACTGTGTGAGGGCACATAAGGGGCATTATACTGTGTGAGGGCACATAAGGGGGCATTATACTGTGTGAGGGCACATAAGGGGCATTATACTGTGTGAGGGCACATAAGGGGCATTATACTGTGTGAGGGCACATAAGGGGGCATTATACTGTGTGAGGGCACATAAGGGGCATTATACTGTGTGAGGGCACATAAGGGGCATTATACTGTGTGAGGGCACATAAGGGGCATTATACTGTGTGAGGGCACATAAGGGGCATTATACTGTGTGAGGGCACATAAGGGGGCATTATACTGTGTGAGGGCACATAAGGGGCATTATACTGTGTGAGGGCACATAAGGGGCATTATACTGTGTGAGGGCACATAAGGGGCATTATACTGTGTGAGGGCACATAAGGGGCATTATACTGTGTGAGGGCACATAAGGGGGCATTATACTGTGTGAGGGCACATAAGGGGGCATTATACTGTGTGAGGGCACATAAGGGGCATTATACTGTGTGAGGGCACATAAGGGGACATTATACTGTGTGAGGGCACATAAGGGAGCATTATACTGTGTGGGGGCACATAAGGGGGCATTATACTGTGTGAGGGCACATAAGGGAGCATTATAATGTGTGAGGGCACATAAGGGGCATTATACTGTGTGAGGGCACATAAGGGGCATTATACTGTGTGAGGGCACATAAGGGGCATTATACTGTGTGGGGGCACATAAGGGGCATTATACTGTGTGAGGGCACATAAGGGGCATTATACTGTGTGAGGGGCACATAAGGGGCATTATACTGTGTGAGGGCACATAAGGGGGCATTATACTGTGTGGGGGCACATAAGGGGGCATTATACTGTGTGAGGGCACATAAGGGGGCATTATACTGTGTGGGGGCACATAAGGGGGCATTATACTGTGTGGGGGCACATAAGGGGCATTATACTGTGTGAGGGCACATAAGGGGCATTATACTGTGTGAGGGCACATAAGGGGGCATTATACTGTGTGGGGGCACATAAGGGGCATTATACTGTGTGAGGGCACATAAGGGGCATTATACTGTGTGGGGGCACATAAGGGGCATTATACTGTGTGGGGGCACATAAGGGGCATTATACTGTGTGAGGGCACATAAGGGGGAATTATACTGTGTGAGGCACATAAGGGGCATTATACTGTGTGAGGGCACATAAGGGGCATTATACTGTGTGAGGGCACATAAGGGGCATTATACTGTGTGAGGGCACATAAGAGGGCATTATACTGTGTGAGGGCACATAAGGGGGCATTATACTGTGTGAGGGCACATAAGGGGGCATTATACTGTGTGAGGGCACATAAGGGGCATTATACTGTGTGAGGGCACATAAGGGGCATTATACTGTGTGAGGGCACATAAGGGGCATTATACTGTGTGAGGGCACATAAGGGGGCATTATACTGTGTGAGGGCACATAAGGGGGCATTATACTGTGTGAGGGCACAAAAGGGGGCATTATACTGTGTGAGGGCACATAAGGGGGCGTTATACTGTGTGAGGGCACAAAAGGGGGTATTATACTGTGTGAGGGCACATAAGGGGGCATTATACTGTGTGAGGGCACATAAGGGGGCATTATACTGTGTGAGGGCACATAAGGGGGCATTATACTGTGTGAGGGCACATAAGGGGGCATTATACTGTGTGAGGGCACATAAGGGGGCATTATACTGTGTGAGGGCACATAAGGGGGCATTATACTGTGTGGGGGCACATAAGGGGGCATTATACTGTGTGGGGGCACATAAGGGGCATTATACTGTGTGGGGGCACATAAGGGGCATTATACTGTGTGGGGGCACATAAGGGGCATTATACTGTGTGAGGGCACATAAGGGGCATTATACTGTGTGAGGGCACATAAGGGGCATTATACTGTGTGAGGGCACATAAGGGGGCATTATACTGTGTGAGGGCACATAAGGGGGCGTTATACAGTGTGAGGGCACATAAGGGGGCGTTATACTGTGTGGGGGCACATAAGGGGCATTATACTGGGTGAGGGCACATAAGGGGCATTATACTGTGTGAGGGCACATAAGGGGGCATTATATTGTGTGAGGGCACATAAGGGGCATTATACTGTGTGAGGACACATAAGGGGGCATTATACTGTGTGAGGGTACATAAGGGGGCATTATACTGTGTGAGGGCACATAAGGGGCATTATACTGTGTGAGGGCACATAAGGGGGCATTATACTGTGTGAGGGCACATAAGGGGGCATCATACTGTGTGAGGGCACATAAGGGGCATTATACTGTGTGAGGGCACATAAGGGGCATTATACTGTGTGAGGGCACATAAGGGGCATTATACTGTGTGAGGGTACATAAGGGGGCATTATACTGTGTGAGGGCACATAAGGGGCATTATACTGTGTGAGGGCACATAAGGGGCATTATACTGTGTGAGGGCACATATGGGGGCATTATACTGTGTGGGGGCACATAAGGGGCATTATACTGTGTGAGGACACATAAGGGGGCATTATACTGTGTGAGGGCACATAAGAGGGCATTATACTGTGTGAGGGCACATAAGGGGGCGTTATACTGTGTGAGGGCACATAAGGGGCATTATACTGTGTGAGGGCACATAAGGGGCATTATACTGTGTGAGGGGCACATAAGGGGGCATTATACTGTGTGAGGGTACATAAGGGGGCATTATACTGTGTGAGGGCACATAAGGGGCATTATACTGTGTGAGGGCACATAAGGGGGCATTATACTGTGTGAGGCACATATGGGGGCATTATACTGTGTGAGGCACATAAGGGGGCATTATACTGTGTGAGGGTACATAAGGGGGCATTATACTGTGTGAGGGTACAAAAGGGGCATTATACTCTGTGAGGGCACATAAGGGGGCATTATACTGTGTGAGGGCACATAAGGGGCATTATACTCTGTGAGGGCACATAAGGGGGCATTATACTGTGTGAGGGTACATAAGGGGGCATTATACTGTGTGAGGGCACATAAGGGGGCATTATACTGTGTGGGGGCACATAAGGGGCATTATACTGTGTGAGGACACATAAGGGGGCATTATACTGTGTGAGGGCACATAAGGGGCATTATACTGTGTGGGGGCACATAAGGGGCATTATACTGTGTGGGGGCAATGTGCCTCACGTGTAGGGGCGTCCGGTGTTACCTCACGTTTAGGGGTGTCCGGCGTTACCTCACGTTTAGGGGCGTCCGGCGTTACCTCACGTTTAGGGGGGTGCGGCGTTACCTCACGTTTAGGGGGATGCGGCGTTACCTCACGTGTAGGGGGGTCCAGCGTTACCTCTCGTTTAGGGGCGTCCGGCGTTACCTCTCGTTTAGGGGCGTCCGGCGTTACCTCACGTTTAGGGGCGTCCGGCATCACCTCACGTTTAGGGGAGTGCGGCGTTACCTCACGTTTAGGGGGATGCGGCGTTACCTCACGTGTAGGGGGTGCGGCGTTACCTCACGTTTAGGGGCGTCCCGCGTTACCTTATGTTTAGGGGCGTCTGGCGTTACCTCACGCTTAGGGGCGTCCGGCGTTACCTCACGCTTAGGGGCGTCCGGCGTTACCTCACGCTTAGGGGGGTCCGGCGTTACCTCACGTTTAGGGGCGTCCGGCGTTACCTCACGTTTAGGGGGGTCCGGCGTTACCTCACGTTTAGGGGGGTGCGGCGTTACCTCACGGTTAGGGGCGTCCGGCGTTACCTCACGTTTAGGGGCGTCCCACGTTACCTCACGTTTAGGGGCGTCCCGCGTTACCTCACGTTTAGGGGCGTCCGGCGTTACCTCACGTTTAGGGGCATCCCGCGTTACCTCACGTTTAGGGGCGTCCGGCGTTAGCTCACGTTTAGAGGCGTCCGGCGTTACCTCCCGTTTAGGGGCGTCCACCGTTACCTCACGCTTAGGGGCGTCCGGCGTTACCTCACGTTTAGGGGCGTCCCGCGTTACCTCACGTTTAGGGAGTCCGGCGTTACCTCACGTATAGGGGGGTGCGGCGTTACCTCACGTATAGGGGGGTGCGGTGTTACCTCACGTATAGGGGGGTGCGGCGTTACCTTACGTTTAGGGGCGTCCGGCATTACCTCACATTTAGGGGCGTCCGGCGTTACCTCACGTTTGGGGGCGTCCAGCGTTACCTCACGTTTAGGGGGGTCCGGCGTTACCTCACGTTTAGGGGTTCTGGCGTTACCTTACGTTTAGAGGCGTCCGGCGTTACCTCACGTTTAGGGGGTCCGGGTTACCTCACGTTTAGGCTACATTCACACGACCGTAGTGTATTACGGATCCGCAAATTGCGGATCCGCAATACACCCAGCCGCACCCCCCATAGAAATGCCTATTCTTGTCCGCAGGCTGCGGACAAGAATAGGACATGTTCTATCTTTTGCGGAGCCGCGGACCGGAAGTTCGGGGCCGCGCTCCGCAAATGCGGAAGCGGAGAGCACCTAGTGTGCTCTCCGCACCTCGTCCGGCCCCATAGACAGTGAATGGGTCCGCACCCGTCCCGCAGAATTGCGGAACGGACGCGGACACATTCACGGTCGTGTGAATGTAGCCTTAGTGACGGCCGGCGTTACTGCACGTTTAGGGGCGTCCGGCGTTACCTCACATTTAGGGGGGTCCGGCGTTACCTCACATGTAGGGGGGTCCGGCGTTACCTCACGTTTAGGGGCGTCTGGCGTTACCTCACGTGTAGGGGGGGTGCGGCGTTACCTCACGATTAGGGGCGTCTAGCGTTACCTTACGTTTAGGGGGGAGCGGCGTTACCTCACGTTTAGGGGCGTCCAGCATTACCTCACGTGTAGGGGGGAGCGGCGTTACCTCACGTTTAGGGGCGTCCGGCGTTACCTCACGTTTAGGGGGGTGCGGCGTTACCTCACGTGTAGGGGGGAGCGGCGTTACCTCACGTTTAGGGGCGTCCGGCGTTACCTCACGTTTAGGGGCGTCCGGCATTACCTCACGTTTAGGGGCGTCCGGCGTTACCTCACGTGTAGGGGGGTGCGGCGTTACCTCACGTTTATGGGAGTCCGGCGTTACCTAACATTTTGGGGAGTGCGGTGTTACCTCACGTTTAGGGGGGTGCGGCGTTACCTCACGTTTAGGGGGGAGCGGCGTTACCTCACGTTTAGGGGCGTCCGGCGTTACCTCACGTGTAGGGGGGTGCGGCGTTACCTCACGTTTATGGGAGTCCGGCGTTACCTCACGTTTAGGGGAGTGCGGTGTTACCTCACGTTTAGGGGGGTGCGGGGTTACCTCACGTTTAGGGGGGTGCGGTGTTAGCTCATATTCAGGGGATGTAGCGTTACTTCATGTTTAACGGGATGCGCAGTTACCTCTCAATTAGTGGGGCGATGAAGAGTTAACTCTAGTTTATCCGGTATCCTGCATTACCTTAAATTTGGGAGGGGGGTAAGGTGTCACCTCATGTTCGGGGACGAGGGGAATTACCTCACATTTGGGGTGTGCAGCATTACCTTAGATGTCGGGGGGTTGGCATCACCTCACGTTTAGGAGATAAAACAAATATCCATGGAAGGGGCTGAATGACCGAATAAGATACATTATATGATAGTTCTGGTGCTGAAAACCACAGCACACCGGCACATAGGACATGGTAAAGGCTAATGTATCATAGGCTGAATGGTATGTATAGCAGGTTCAGTCAGGTGCTTTACAAGTACGCCATGCGATACCGCATCCAATGAACAGGATGAATAAACACACCATTTATTAATACATATGAGGAGAGTGTTCGGCCATATTCTCCAAATACAAGATGGCGCCAAAAATCACGGCACTGCGGCTCAGCCGTCATACCGGGAGTCCGCATGATACATAGAGCTACTATACCAAACACATTAATGAAGTAAATTTACATGAACCGTAGCGAGGACGTGGGCCCCCGGACACCTGCGCTCCAGTCAGGCGGAACCAGCCGCGTTCTGAAGATGTGAGCTAAAATCCCGCGCAAAGACGGAGGGCTCCGCGAGGCAAGCACAGAACGCATGCGCACCAACTGTGACTCAATGTGAAGAGACAACATTGCCATCTAGGGGCAGGAAGCTGAATTACAGGATTAAATACCATAAGGAATAATATGAGAGGCACAGCGACCTCCGGTGATAGATAATGAAATTACATGAGCAAACGCTACAGGAAATAGTATTAAACAGTGGTTTCATCAAGGCCACAGAAAATAGATAGTAAAATACAGAAAAAAACGATACTGCGCTGTATTATCTCTGGAATCTCCAATAAAAAAGAATGGAGCGGCTGCACGCATTTTGAGGGCTCCACAGGGTACAACACCCCCATTCTCAGGGTCAGGAGCGGTCCCAGGACACTTAGGCTAGGACTACACGACATTTTGTTGCACCAATGTCGTGCGACAATTTTTATAATGATAGTCTATGGTGTCGCACTGCAACACAACAATAGCAAAAACTCCATCCCAGATGGATTTTTCTGCGACTGTCGCATCGCAGTCGCATGTCGCAGTGCGACACCATAGACTATCATTATAAAAATTGTCGCGCGACATGGGTGCAGTGTAGTTGTGTCCTGTGTCGTCGTGTAGCCCTAGTCTTACTTCCTGGACCAGGTTTAAAGGGGGTGTCTAGGAATAATGACTTCTTATCTAATGCCCGAAGTCCGCCTCCATCCACGACGCTCAGGGACTTCACGTGTCCGCGTTCCAGTCCCCGGGGTGTTTACATCCGGCACTGCATGGACATGGTCACATGATCCACTGAAGCCAATGACTCACTTGAACGGTGATGAGCCACTTGTGTCATTGGCTGCAGCAGATCATGTGACCATGTCCATGAAGTGGCGGAACCCAACTTATCAGACGCTATTTTAACCCACAGAGGACCAGTGACATACATGATGATGGTAAGCCGCTGGTTGCTGTGGCCCCCTCCCTGCACTGTGATGACAGGGAGCCTGATGGTTGCTGTGGCCCCCTCCCTGCACTGTTATGACAGGGAGCCGATGGTTCCTGTGGCCCCTTACAAAGGCTTCTGGACATGCCAGCTAGGGAGCCCTATGAGGCACATCCCCCAGTCTGGGTGTCATAGGAAAGTTTCAGCATGAAATTAATAGTCAGACCCCCAAACACTGGGACAAAAATAAAAAGTGAAACAAGTTTCAAGTAAAAAAAAAAACGTACCCTTTCCCCTCATGAAGCCATTTTCAACAAATAAATAAAAAACAGACATATTAGGTATTGCCTAATCCGTAAAGATCGGCTCAATAAAAATATTACATAATCTACTAAAAAAACTTTTTTTTTTTGTCACCCCGCCTCACAAAAGGCATAATATCAAGCAATGAAAGACTCATATGTACCCCAAAATTAAATGAACGAATGGACATTATCCCAGGAGGGCGGATAACAGAACCCATCGTCAAGATGGTTTGTCTCCCACTACATGAGACACTAAGGCGCCCACTGACCCCAGATGACGATGACCCCAGTCATTTAACCCCTCAGAGGCTGCGGTCAATAGAGATCACAGCATCTGTGCAGTCAGGCAGGGGGAGCCTTCTGCTCTGAGCACCTGCAGTGAATTAGTGTGGCTCCGATCCATTACCATGAGTCTGGGGTCTCCTGAAGGTTCCCAGGCCTGTCCTGGTAAACTGCCTGTAAAGCTGTGCAGAAGGCCAAGCTCAGCAGGGGGAGCAGCAGAATCTCATAGACCACAACTCTTCTCTATTATGGTCTATGAGACAAGCGACCAGAAGATCCCAGGTTCTAGCCCCCTAAGGGTACTTTCACACTAGCGTTAAAGTTATTCCGTATTGAGTTCCGTCTGGCGAATAAGACTACTTTTTAACACATGAAAATCTTCTCAAAAGTCATGGGTCGTCTTATACGCCGGGTGTTGTATTATAAGCCGGTATACTGCGTGCTGACCTTTCACTGGTCCAATGATTGTTAGATAATGATTTGTACTGGTATGTGCAGAGCGGCGCCCAGGGATCTCCCCGCACTTACTATTATCCGTGGGCGCCGCTCTACACATACGGTATATATCATTATCTAACAATTGTTGGACCAGTGAAAGGTCCTCTTTACTTCCTAGCCAGACCGGAGAAGCTGTCCTACTCCAGCTTCAGGGACAGGCGCCCTATAGCTGAGCCACCGTGTGTTGCATCCCGGCCAGTCGCTCCTGAAGCAGCCGCCTCTCCCTGCTCTCAGTGGTTTTCTCATGCTCGGATCGCCTGTTTAATTTTTATTTGGTGTGCGTTGGAAGGCGGTAGTCTTATACGGCGAGTATAGCCCAAATCCCATATTTTAACAGGAAAAGTAGGGGGTCGTCTTATATGCCTGGTCGTCTTATACGCCGGAAAATACAGTAATTTTGATGTCTAATGTTTGTCAGCTACACGTTTGTAATTATTCTTCTAGACACGGGTAGCTGAATACATAGATGTATATCCCCACTGCTGTACTCAGAGGACTTAGTGATCAGTTTGTATATTCCTTGGTTCTATTCCACATGTATATTCACATCAGTCCTCAGCTTAGTAATGTTAGTACTTTACCCGTCCAGAAGATGTTTGTATAGCTGAATATACCGAATCGTCGCTCCCAGCAGGACCTTCCATCCACCCGATCTCGGCGTGTCACGTTTTGCTCTTGATGGTTGCTTATGAGGTCACGTGTTCTGGCCCGGTCACGTGGGGCATAGAAGTCATGAATTGGAGGACTGGCTGAGATTGAAGGACCTTATTTCAGTGAAAAATGAATAACTTTCAAGCTTCCAAATGGGGGAATAGATATTCCTTTTTGGTAAAAATGGTGTCTCAGATTGTCAAATTGCTGCTGTTCACCGAACGCGTTTCGGGGCTAGACGTGCCCCTTCCTCAGAGTGGAGCAGTGGGGATATACATCTATGTATTCAGCTACCCGTGTCTGGAAGGCCTATATATATATTCATCATCAAGACCTTACTTACAGTCGTGTGGATATGTACGCATGTATTCAGTTCAGTCCCTGAGATCTCTGGTTGATATATATATTGGAGACGGTCGATATCACCCCTTCTTTGGACTGTTTAGTCTGGCCTCTATTATTGTGGACCCATTTTTATATTTTTTATCCATTTTTTATTTGTAATATAGTGTGCACACTAACCTATTAATTGTTGATTACCTTGACTTTTACCTAAGGAATAAATGTACTTATTTTTCTATTATCTACACTTGTTTCCATGTGGTGACAGATAGTTGAGTGCCCCCACTACTTTTTACATTACATATATACGATTTACATGCGACAAGGGGTAATCGGAGGGTGGGCACCAAACCATTACCTACCTGGGCGGTGGAGCCACTATACCGTATTTGTTTACTTTTTTCTATTTTACCCCGGTTTTCCAATATAAATAGTAAATTAAAGGGTGGCCATAAGAAAAACATCTTGTCCTGCAAAAATATAAGCCCTTATATGGCCATGTAAATGGAAAATTTATGGTGCCTGTATGCCGTGAACCCGCTGTTTGCAGACACGCCCGGCACACGTTTGTGTGCATGAGCCCTTACAATGTCTGGCCCTGTCAATCAAACTGCAAAGGGGGCAGCAGTTTCAGAGAGAGCAGAGCTTCTAGGTGTAATGGTAACGCCCCCATTGCTCCTAGAGCCTCATTTGCATTAAATAAAATATCATTTTTCTTAACAATGGGACCAACACAGACGCCTTCAGCTGCCAAGTGCACGTGTAACAGGCCAGCCAGTGTCATGACAGATGCCCTTTATTATGGCAGGTAAGAGGCGACCAGCACTTTCACCTCCTTCAAAGCACTACTGTTTCCCGAAGACGCTTATGTCCTGGCCCCTCGAGATTAGATTGTAGCCAAGGCTGTGGGGGCCTCTACAGTCACTATCAGTAACCCCAGTCTGCAAGGTCATAAGAAGATCTTGACACAGACTTATCCGTCATGCATCCGCAAAAACGCTTCCGTTACAGATAATACAACCATCTGCATCCGTTATGAACGCATCCGGTTGTAGTATCTTTAACATAACCAAGACGGATCTGTTTTCTATTGTGGTAGATTGTGTCAGAGAAAATGTATCCGTTCCCATTGACTTACATTGTGTGTCAGGACGGATCTGTCTTGCTCCGCATCCAAGGACGGAAAGAAAACCGCAGAATGCTGCTCTCCGGTACGGGAACGCAACTAAACGGAACGGAATGCATTTTGAAGCGTTCTGTTCTGTTGACAATGAATGGGGACAAAACTGAAGAGTTTTTTTCAGGTAATTAGACCCTATGATGGAACTCAATACCAGAAAATAGAAAAGCAAGTGTGAAAGTAGACTTAAAAGACAAAAATTCCTACATCTCCCCCAAAATGGAGACTAGGGTTATTTCAGCTACCGGAATTTTGATACCCAATCGATACTTTTCTCTGGTATCGACCTCGATACCAGGATTTGTCTTTTTTTCGATGCTAGTCTTCACTATTGCACAGTCCAGTATCAGAGAACAAGGAGCGCTCTGCGGTCAGGCGCTCCGTGTTCTCCTCATCAGCACGGGGTGAAGGAAGCAGTCTCTCCCTCCACCTGTGCCGCTGCTGCTGTCACCAATGAAAGTAAATGTTAAATACAAATCCAGGAGGCGGGTTAGCTTTAAATGTATTCAATGTTAATTATCATTAAAGCCATTGGTGGCAGTGGCCACAGAGTCCCCTCACCTCCTCCTCATTGGTGGCAGTGGCCAGAGTCCCCTCACCTCCTCTTCATTGGTGGCAGTGGCCACAGAGTCCCCTCACCTCCTCTTCATTGGTGGCAGTGGCCACAGAGTCCCCTCACCTCCTCTTCATTGGTGGCAGTGGCCACAGAGTCCCCTCACCTCCTCTTCATTGGTGGCAGTGGCCACAGAGTCCCCTCACCTCCTCCTTATTGGTGGCAGTGGCAATTCCGATCGGAGTCCTAGCAGTGTAATCCCGGGGCTCCGATCGGTTACCATGGCAGCCAGGACGCTACTGAAGCCCAGCGCCCTGTCATCCCTTCCACATGCCTTACAGATAATATGTGACCGCTGATGAAGGTCTAAAAGGACCGAAACGTCTGGTCAAAAGAGTCTGTTTAACCATATGGCTGTAACAACTGGGCAACTGTATGATGAATAACAATGTATAAATAAATAAGCCTTATGAATTGCAAAGCTGAAGTCTGTGTGTCTCATTGTATGTACGATGGCTAACGAGCCCTTGATTGGCACCAGAGAAAATCAGAGACAAAAAAAGTGATTTAAACAGCAGGTCATTTTCTGGTGACACATTTCATTTTTGCAAACAGTCCAGAAATGTAACCCCTTAGGAACGGGCGATTTTCCTTCTCATTATTTACTCTCAGCTTTACTGCAGCCATAACTTTTTACTTTTCCGTTGACAGTAACATGGGGGCTTGTTTTTTGTGGGACAAGTTGTATTTTCTAATAGCGCCATTTAAAGCGGTTTTCTGACTTTTTTTTTTTTTTTTTTTACAACCCCCGGTACCCCCACCGATCAGCTGTTTGAGAAGGCACCGCCATGACCTTCTCCATGTATACCAAGCACAGTGCCATACATTGCATAGTGGCCATGCTTGGTATTGCACTCAGCTCCATTCACTTCTATGGGGCTGAACTGTGCCTAGGTCGTGTGATCGATGAACGTGACGTCACTGGCCTAGGAAAAGCAGCGAGAGGGCCGCAGTGCTTAAAGGAGCGCCACTGCCTTCTCCAACAGCTGATCGGAGGGGGTCCCGGTTGTCGGACCCCCATCGATCACATACTGATGACTTATCCAGGGGGATCAAAAATTCTAAACGGGATGGAATTTGAATAAAATGCAATGCAATTAGGAAAAATAAACATTTTTTTTTTTTATTTGCATCGTCATATTCTGAGCACCATAACTTTTTTTTATATTTGCGTCTACAGAGCTTATTTTTTGCGGGGTGATCCGTAGATTTTACTAATACCATTTTGGAAAGCATCGTAGGGGTTAACTGATCAGCACCTGGCGGCTATGATGCCCGCTCAGCTACTGAGTAGGCGCCACATTTAAATCCTGGACTTCTGCCACCAATGTCAGACCCACACCTAGCTCTAGAACGGGCCCCTAAAGTGAACGAGGGTGCACCATGCAAATGCCACCACCCTCCATTCACTTCTACAGGAGTTTATTAAAGCGCCAGCTTGGGTATTTTTGGAACTTCCATAGAAGTGAATGAAAAGCACGTGAAGAGTTTGCCTACGTCTTGGAGCCCCCATTCTAGAGATGAAGTGGGGGCTGCACCTTTCTGATATTGGGGGCATATCCTAGCGGTATGTCCCCAATGTATGGGATGAGCCAACCCCTTTAATGTGACCGCTGGGTGTCACCACTGAGCCGATTTCTGCGACTCAAGGGCACTTAAAGGGTTTCTGTCATCAAGTTTTGACATTATAAGCTGTCTGACATTAGCTATGTGCTAATGTCAGAGCAGCTTGATAATGTCTTTTTTATAAAAATCCGATTTATATTTTGGCTGAAAAACGTGCTTTTATAATATGTAAATTAGCCTCTAGGAGCAGGGGCGGCGTTGCCCTGCTCCTAGAAGCTCCGTGCGGCAACCTGCTGGCACGCCCCTTCTTACTTTGAGTGACAGTGCTGGGCAGCGATCCTCCACCACTGTCTCCTTCTGAAATCCCGTGCCTGCGCCGCCGCTCTGTATTCGGCGCAGGCGCGGTGAGCAGAGGACGCTGGTGCCTGCCGTCCTCAGCTCACCGCGCCTGCGCTGAATACCTCTGAGTACACCCGGAAGCAAGGACAGCGCGGGATTTCAGAAGGAGTACGTTTTTTGGCCAAAATATAAATCGGATTTTTATAAAAAAGACATTATCAAGCTTCTCTGACATTAGCACATAGCTAATGTCAGACAGCTTATAATGTCAAAACTTGATGGCAGAAACCCTTCAAATACCAGAGTGGGACGCCCCCACTTCCCAACAGGCAGGAGAGTCCCGGATTTCAGTATCTGCACCCTGAGGACACAGATATAGTTGAATGTTAGAGTCCGCTCCCTGCTCCACCATTCCCCGGCCTGTACGCTCTCCAGCTCAGCTCCAGCGATGACGTCACGTCTACTGCTGGGGGGGACCTGGGCAACGGGGCGAGGTATTACGTTTTTTAACACTGCAAGGGCACAACTATTTTAAGGGGGGGGGGCTTTCTACTGTGTGGGGGCACAAAGGGAACTGGGCGGAGTTAGAGGAGTGGCTTGGTGATGCGCTAAGCATGCGGTTGGTGCTGTCCCTACTACAGTTTATCTGGAGTCCTTACGACAGGTCGTTAATATTAGTTGGGTGGGGTGCAGGGCCCTGACACCCCTGCCAGTCAGATAATTGTAGGTGGTGACCACTCTGAAAAGTGCAGCTCCCCTTAACAAGACCTGTACCAAATATTGCAACTGTCTGTCACGTCAGTCTCACGTCTGTCCATCCACCTCACACTGACTGAAGCATCTTGACCTAATTTAGTCATGTGAGGGAGTATCCTTCGCGCAAACACGAAGAACTACAATTCCCGAGATGCAAAGCGAAGGCCTGTAGTCGGTCTATGGAGCAGATTCAGGGTTCAGGCGGTTACCGCGCGCTGTGTAAACATAAGACCAAGAGCACAAACTACATTTCCCGCCATGCAGCGGAACCTGTCACGCTCGCGCATGCGTACAACCCAAACGGTTTCCATGCGGCTTCAACGGCGAGTGCGACGTCAACCAAGCTTACTTAGCCTAGCCCTTCTAGCCCCGCCCTCGATGAGGAGATTGGCGGAAACGTCGCGACTGCACGTGCTATTGGTCGGTCGGGCCGTGCTTTCCGGTTAGTGTGCGCTAAGGAGGCGGCTCTTGTCTTTCTTTCTCCAGAATATTCTTCCCGTTGCCGGTTCCGTGATCTCCTCTCTCAGCCGCCGCCAAGATGATGGGCCGCCCGGTACTCGTGTTAAGTGAGTATGCTCCAGGCCGGGGATGTGACTTCTACTGGACGGAGAGGGGAGGTCTAGGGGGAGGAAATCCGCTCAGTCATGGTCTGGGCCCCTGCCGGGGTCCTGACTGTCGCATGCTGTGTGACCATAGCTCTGCTTATGCCGGTGCCGCTATCTTGGTGTCTGATTATGTAAATGAGGCTGCATATTAACGAGGGTCACGTGTCATGTATATAATCTATAGGGAGCTGAAAGCTACCCTTGTAATGTCCTCTTTACCGTTATACTGCTATTGAATGGGAGCTCTGCATTAATTATAACCTGGCTTCTAGGAATGTTTTTGTATTGTTGCCTAGCAACCCGCTAGCCATATAGTGGGGTGACTACCTGTAGGACCGGTGAAGGTAAATATGGCCGCCACTACTAGAGCCAGAAGAAGGTCTGCTGAGATTTCCTTGAAGACGAGGGTTTGTGCTGATGGTGGAATTGCTGCCATCCGGGGGGGATCCCGGCAACAACACAATTCTTTTCCAAACCTACACTTGTCAGTGAATGGAAACTGAAAACCCATCCCGCTTGATACTTCTGGCAGCTCAGGGTTTGTCACAGTGTATTTTGTCTAGACAATCACTAAACCACATCAGTTTGTTACAATGTATCAGCCTGTAGTGCAAAGAGGGATGCCTAGACTGGATACATTGTAACAAACCCTCAGCTGTGTGAACTATTCCGCCTGTCTGTCAAGATTAACATTATCGGGGCAAAACTGGCGGGAATGCAGATCTGTCACATGACTGGTGAGGGACCCAGCTATAATGGGGTGCACCGGGCTCTGTCATGTGGAACAGAATTATATATTTGGTTTCTGTTCACTAACAGCAAGCAGATGTGGTCAGTGGTGAAGCACAAATTCTTAGTACTAACTGGCAGAACCTGCCATTATACACTATTCACAGATGGAGTGTTAGCTCATGGGGTTAGTCTGAGGGATCGGTCAGGTGAGGTGCATTGTGGGTACTCTGGACAGATGGAGTGTTAGCTCAGGGGGTTAGTTTGAGGAATCGAGGTGCATTGTAGGTACTCTGTGGACAGATGGAGTGTTAGCTCATGGGGTTAGTCTGAGGGATCGGTCAGGTGAGGTGCATTGTGGGTACTCTGTGGATAGATGGAGTGTTAGCTCATGGGGTTAGTCTGAGGGATCGAGGTGCATTGTGGGTACTCTGTGGATAGATGGAGTGTTAGCTCATGGGGTTAGTCTGAGGGATCGAGGTGCATTGTGAGTACTCTGTGGATAGATGGAGTGTTAGCTCATGGGGTTAGTCTGAGGGATCGGACAAGCATGGTGCATTCTGATCATGTGATGTTTTCAGGTCAGAACATAAAGCGAGAGTCTGGGAGGAAGGTCCAGACCGGGAACATAACCGCCGCTAAGGTAAGTGTCTTGGGGGCGGAGAGGGGTTTAACGCTTCCCCTGTCACGGGCGAGCCCCCTGACTGCTCCCTTTCTCTTGTAGACCATCGCAGACATCATCCGCACCTGCCTGGGCCCTCGCGCCATGATGAAGGTGAGTGACCTCTTAGATTGTTAGCTCTGCGGCACCGAGTACGGGAAGCCATAGCAGTAAATCCTTCTTACTTTCCAGATGTTGCTGGATCCAATGGGAGGAATTGTGATGACCAACGACGGGAATGCCATCCTGCGAGAGGTGGGTGATGGGCGAGACCCTAATGCTGTCCTGCTCGCACAGCTGGCTGGTGTTACAATGTGTCAGCGCAGGCAGAAATCCACTGAAAGCCAAGTACAACAGCAGCACAAATCCCTCCCCGCAGCGTTGTGAGCGGCTCCAAACTCGTCCTTTTCTTGGCATTATTGCAGAACAGTAGGGGGCGGTATAGTGCGCTCATGCTGACGCTCTCCCTCTGTTCTCCTCTAGATCCAGGTGCAGCACCCGGCTGCCAAATCCATGATTGAGATCAGCCGCACACAGGACGAGGAGGTTGGAGACGGCACCACATCAGTCATCATCCTGGGTGAGGCTGGCGCTCCGCTCCATGGGTTGTCAGGTGGTATGGGTGTTCTCGTCTTTTCTCACACCACCTCTTGTCTCCACAGCCGGGGAGATGCTGGCCGTTGCCGAGCAGTTCCTGGAGCAGCAGATGCATCCCACCGTGGTGATCAGCGCCTACCGCAAGGCCCTGGATGACATGATCAGCACCCTGAATGATATCCGGTGAGCACCATGGTGCCACCCTTCTGTACCTGACATTTGGGTGTACTTTTGTATACTGTGTGGGTGCTGATCCTCCTTCCCATTCGCAGCACTTCAGTTGACACCAGCGACCGGCAGCTGATGCTGAAGATCATCAACAGCGCCATCAACACCAAGGCCATCAATCGCTGGGCGGACATGGCCTGCAACATCGCCCTGGACGCCGTCAAGACAGTGGAGTTTGAGGAGAATGGCAGGAAGGAGTTTGACATTAAGAAGTACGCCAAGGTGGAGAAGGTGAGTTCTCCGGACAGAGGCACGGGGCCCCTTGTACTGATTTCCATGTCCTGACTTTCCTGTCGTCACCAGATTCCAGGTGGAATCATTGAGGATTCCTGTGTCCTGAAAGGTGTCATGGTGAACAAGGACGTCACCCACCCCAAGATGAGGAGGGTAATCAAGAACCCGCGTATCGTCCTCCTCGACTGCTCCTTGGAGTACAAGAAGGGAGAGAGCCAGGTATGGGTCCCTGTAGCATCCCAGCGCCAGTGTTGCACGCCCAATTTAGTATTGCATTTCCACACCTATATACAGGAAGCTCCATCTAGTGGTGGCTAAAGGAAACAGAATTATTATTACTTTTTTTACCACTCGAGTAGACTGAGATTGAGATCACTCGGGAGGAAGACTTTTCCCGTATCCTGCAGCTGGAAGAAGAATATATCCAGCAGATCTGTGAAGACATCATCAGACTGAAGCCCGACCTGGTGATCACCGAGAAGGGAATCTCCGGTAAGAGCCGAGCTCCTTGATCCATACAGACAGGACGCTACACCTGCTGTCTGTTCCCTTATTTCAGGCTGGTGAGATTTGAGAAGGGCCACAAGGGGTGCCTATACACAAGACTGTGGACGGAGTCTCAAATCCTCTGACGTTTTTCATAAGAAAGTCGCTGGTGGGGGGACCCTGAGTCTCCTCTGTAAATGATTGAGTGGTAGTGCACATGCATGACCATCTGTAGATTCATGTCGGACTGAGGAAGCTGCTGTCCTCGGCAGTCCCAAAGATGAGAACCTCTTAAATATCTAATCTATTAGATGTGCGTCCCCAATATTTTTGTTTCCCTCTTTTAGATCTTGCTCAGCATTACCTGGTCAAAGCCAACATCACCGCCATCCGGAGGGTGCGCAAGACTGACAACAACAGAATAGCCAGGTGATCTGACGGGCGGTGACAACGCGCGGGGCATTGTGTGATGTCATCGAGAATCCGGTCATATAATAGATGGGACTACGTTGTGAAATCCCTTACTTGTCCTTCACCCACAGGGCTTGTGGAGCTCGTATCGCTAGCCGCACAGATGAGCTCCGGGAGGAGGACGTTGGCATGGGCGCCGGGCTGTTTGAGATCAAGAAGATCGGCGATGAGTATTTCACATTTATCACAGACTGCAAAGACCCCAAGGCCTGTACCATCATGCTGCGTGGGGCCAGTAAGGAGATCCTGGCGGTGAGTGACAGCGCAGTGTCCATTGCCTGCTGTAGGCTGATAGCTGTAAGCAGTCTTTACATGCTGGGAGTTGTAGTTTTGCAACAACTGGAGAGCCGCAGTTTGCCTGTCCCTGCTATAGACTGATATACAATCTCTCTAATCTTGTAGGAGGTAGAGCGCAACCTTCAGGACGCCATGCAGGTCTGCCGCAATGTAATGATTGACCCATACCTGGTGCCAGGAGGGGGGGCTTCCGAGATGAGTGTCGCCCACATCCTCACCGAGAAGTCCAAGACCATGACTGGTGTGGAGCAGTGGCCGTACCGCGCTGTGGCACAAGCTCTGGAGGTCATTCCAAGGACGCTGATTCAGAACTGCGGAGCCAGCACTATCCGGGTGCTGACGTCACTGCGGGTAAGATGGGGATGCTGTAGCAGAATGTACCCCAGGGTAATGCCGGGAAACTACTCACCAGTCCTCGCTGTCTATAGGCAAAACACACACAGGAAGGCTTCCAGACCTGGGGAGTGGATGGTGAGACCGGCGTGCTGGCGGATATGAAGGACCTGGGGATCTGGGAGCCCCTAGCTGTGAAACTGCAAACTTACAAGACAGCTGTAGAGGTAAGGAGGAGGCATTGTCTGCCTCGCGCCTCACTGAGGCCTTTGGTTTCTGTCAGATGAAACATGTATTACAACCGCTGCCGCCCACAGACCGCCATCTTGCTGCTCCGTATCGATGACATTGTGTCGGGTCACAAGAGGAAGGGAGACGACCAAGGGAGGGCGCCACCAGAGAACCCCCAGGAGTGATGACCTCCCCCTGGGGAAGCGGGACCCATGGCTTGCAGACCCCTCCAAGAATTGTATCCAGCACTTGAGGAGACTTCTCCGCAGATGTCAGACACTTCAGCTTGTTCTCTGTATACTGTGCTCTGACGGGAGACCCCTTTTTTTTTGTATTTATTACTGTCTGAGAGAAGGGGGGAAGGCATGAAGATAGACCGGGGGAGGGGCGCCCCACAAGTTTAGCGTACACTCTGCTCCTGAGAAAAAAAATAAAACTTCATTTCAAATTGAATCTGTCTGATCCTGTGTGTGTGTGCAGTACCTCAGTCATCCTGCAGGCGGTGCTGTGGTTATATGGAGGCTATTAGGAGGAACTCTACAGCAGGTGTCTTCATTAGTGCCTGGAATGTTGAGAAGATCTAATAGTCCAGCATCGGACAGAAGACATTCGCGCCCAGTAATCCGGAACATCGAAGATCTGGCGCCAGGTTCCGAATAATCTTTCAGAACATAAATTACTTATGATGAGGGGGGGCCCATGGGGTGCAGAACATGGGTAGGAGAAAGGATTGCCCCATAGTCCACAGCTTAGAGTGTCGCGCCAGGAAGGTTCACGTTATTTCCACTGTGTGCCAGGAATAACTACCTGAGTAATGTCATAAATGCTGGGCCAGAGGGAGCCCAGGCAGCAATGAGGGGGGGCACTAGAATGGGGCTGAGCTGCAGTACCTGACATAGCCAGGGCCAGAAGGGGCGCTGTCTGTGGAATAACAGGTTCTTTTCTATGGGACACCTGCTGTCTCTATCCACCACATTCTCTGCAGTCACTGACCTATACAATAAAATAAAGCCCGAGCAGATGGCTGACCCCATGTGATTGGCCATGACACTTTCACAGGCGCCCTGATCACTAGTCATGTGATCAGTGGTAACTCCGCCCATAAATATAATCTAGAAGAAGTGGACCAGTTGCCTATAGCAACAACATTATAATTACACTTCCCAGGTTGCAGCTTGGTTAAATCTTCTCACCAGTGAGGGGTGTGGCCCCTGCTTATATATTTGTAGCCCTTGAACCTCCCATTCACGCGGCCCCTTTAAGGGCTTTGGCTCCTCCCCCTCAGCTGCAGTCAGCTGACTGCGAGTCACATGGTTCGGCCAGAAGCGCCGGTGTCGGACACAGAGATGAGTGCGGGGCTCGGGCTGCGGTTACTGCTGCTGGTGGTCGGGGCGATGGGGCTTCAGGGGGCCCCTGAGGACGAGGAGACCCGCCAGGTGAGGAGAGGGGGTGCTTCACGAAGCTTTCTTGTGGGGGGAGACTACAACTCCCAGAATCCCCCGCGGCTGCTTGTAGCTGGGAAACAGCTGCTTGTCTATAGATTGGCTGGGCACGCTGGGTCTTGTAGTTCTTCCCCAGTCTATGTTACATTGTATTGTAGATATGCGGGTGAGGCCGGGATCTCTCTGGAGGAGGAAGGAGATCCGGTGTCTTCCTTCTGACTCATCTCCACACTCAGCAGCCCCTCCCCCACCGGCTGTGACCCCGCCCACACATCCCAGGAAAGGGGAACCGAAATCATGCCTGAGAAAGAACCAGACCATTAAAGGGGTCCATTCGTGTCCCTGGGTTGTCAGGCATGATCCTGTCCCAGAGTTGTCAGGCATGCTTCTGTCCCTGAATCATCAGATATAAGCAATAGGGATCCAGTCCTGTCTTTGAGTCGTCGGACATAACAATAAGGATCCACTCACTGAGTTGTCAGATATAATCAATGGCGATCCGATCCTGTTCTTGAGTTGTTGGCCATAACCAATGGATCCTGTCCCTGGGTTGTCGGATGTAACCAATAGGGATCCGATCCTGTCCCTGGGTTGTCGGATGTAACCAATAGGCATCCGATCCTGTCCCTGGGTTGTCGGATGTATCCAATAGGGATCCGATCCTGTCCCTGGGTTGTCGGATGTAACCAATAGGGATCCGATCCTGTCCCTGGGTTGTCGGATGTAACCAATAGGGATCCGATCCTGTCCCTGGGTTGTCGGATGTAACCAATAGGGATCCGATCCTGTCCCTGGGTTGTCGGATGTATCCAATAGGGATCCGATCCTGTCCCTGGGCTGTCGGATGTATCCAATAGGATCCGATCCTGTCCCTGGGTTGTCGGATGTATCCAATAGGGATCCGATCCTGTCCCTGGGTTGTCGGATGTAACCAATAGGGATCCGATCCTGTCCCTGGGTTGTCGGATGTATCCAATAGGGATCCGATCCTGTCCCTGGGTTGTCGGATGTATCCAATAGGGATCCGATCCTGTCCCTGGGTTGTCGGATGTATCCAATAGGGATCCGATCCTGTCCCTGGGTTGTCGGATGTAACCAATAGGGATCCGATCCTGTCCCTGGGTTGTCGGATGTAACCAATAGGGTTTTCGATCCTGTCCCTGGGTTGTCGGATGTAACCAATAGGGATCCGATCCTGTCCCTGGGTTGTCGGATGTAACCAATAGGCATCCGATCCTGTCCTTGGGTTGTCGGATGTATCCAATAGGGATCCGATCCTGTCCCTGGGTTGTCGGATGTAACCAATAGGGATCCGATCCTGTCCCTGGGTTGTCGGATGTAACCAATAGGATCCGATCCTGTCCCTGGTTGTCGGATGTAACCAATAGGGATCCGATCCTGTCCCTGGGTTGTCGGATGTATCCAATAGGGATCCGATCCTGTCCCTAGGCTGTCGGATGTATCCAATAGGGATCCGATCCTGTCCCTGGGTTGTCGGATGTATCCAATAGGGATCCGATCCTGTCCCTGGCTGTCGGATGTAACCAATAGGGATCCGATCCTGTCCCTGGGTTGTCGGATGTATCCAATAGGGATCCGATCCTGTCCCTGGGTTGTCGGATGTATCCAATAGGGATCCGATCCTGTCCCTGGGTTGTCGGATGTATCCAATAGGGATCCGATCCTGTCCCTGGGTTGTCGGATGTAACCAATAGGGATCCGATCCTGTCCCTGGGTTGTCGGATGTAACCAATAGGGTTTTCGATCCTGTCCCTGGGTTGTCGGATGTAACCAATAGGGTTTTCGATCCTGTCCCTGGGTTGTCGGATGTAACCAATAGGGTTTTCGATCCTGTCCCTGGGTTGTCGGATGTAACCAATAGGGTTTTCGATCCTGTCCCTGGGTTGTCGGATGTAACCAATAGGGATCCGATTCTGTCCCTGGGTTGTCGGATGTAACCAATAGGGATCCGATCCTGTCCCTGGGTTGTCGGATGTATCCAATAGAAGTAATAGTAATCTGTTCCTGTCCATGTCAGATTTTCCGGATAGGGATATTTTTCTGTCCCTGAGTTGTCGGACATTACTGATTCAGCCTCTGAGTTGTCAGACATCACTCTCCATCTTGATGATAATGGCGGTTTCTCTCTCAGATCTACCTGCAGTTTAACCCCGGCTCCTCCAGCTCCTCGGTGAACTTGCTGCACACCCGGGCGGTGGGGAACGGCAGCACCATCCACTATGTGTGGAGCACCATCGGGGCCCCCACAGTCCTGCTGATATATACCGAGACCGAGCACAGCCACCTGCGAGTCAACTGGACCAAACTGCTGTCGCCGGACCCATCTGGAGCCATCGCCATGGAGCCTGCTGACAGCGTGCTGTACTCCACCGCCCTCACCTTCACCAGGGTACGTGGGGGCTATTATTTCTGTAGCTGGTCTCACCCAGCTTTCCTAGGCTGTACCTGTAACATGGGGGTAACCGATGACTAGACTCCGCCGTGCTGCCGTCCATCAGTGGCCCACGCTGCACGCGATAACTCATTGCCCACAATCCGTTCTGGGATCACATGCCCGGCTCCTTTCCTCAGATATTTGAATATAAAGACGTGAACAACACGGCCGACTTCTCCGGAACCGCAGACAAGTATTTCTACCCCCCATACGACCTGTCCAACTTTACCTGGGACAACGCCAACGACACCATGAACTCCACGTCGTTCTCCTTCCGACTGAGCGGAGTCCACGCGTCCGATCCCACCGGGAGCTTCAGGAATGGAAGTGTCAGCTTCAGGGTGAGTAGGAATGGGGGCGTTCACCTTCACACAACTTGTATTTTCTTCCATGTGGCATCCTGCGACTTTTACTCTCCTGACTCTGGAGACTCCTCTCGGATATTGACCTGTAGATATCTCCTCCATCTCAGATATCTGCATATGACAGACCCGGGCGGGACGCCTCCTCACCGCGGCTCCTCCACACCGCCAACTGCACCAAGTTGGAGTTCATGATCTCAGGGGTCCAACCTCGGGGGAACCACTCTCGTTTTGCTCTGGAGATGGTCACACTAGAGAAGTCAGGACGGAAAAAAGTGCGGTCTGTCCGCTCCATAGATGATGAGTACACCCCCACGATATTTGAGGTACGAGGCGCTGGTAGAAAGCAGGTCAGGGTGTCCAGAGGTGCACCTGCAGTTTGTTTGTCCATAGTGACACCTTCCTTCTGTCTCTTCACCCCCAGGTGATGGAGCTGGTGCCTGATGCCCCTAATGCCAGCCACGCTCATGGCTATTTTCAGTGGAAGTCTGTGGCGTACGGCTCCGTGAGCGGCACCAGGTCAGACTCTCTTCCGTGTATTGTACACGAACCTCAGAACATGAACGAGACGCTGACTGTCCCCAGTATCATCCAGGCCTTCTACGGGGAGCAGCTGGGCGACCAGTACAACATGGAGGCTCTGAATGTGTCCTTCGGGATCGCAGACGGCGACTTCTATGATAAAAGCAAATTCCTAGGGTGGTAAGTGTACCCTGAGTGTCACTGTCCTGTAGCCCGAGTGTCAGCGTGTCATTATCCTGTACCCCGAGTGTCAGTGTCATTATCCTGTACCCCGAGTGTCAGCGTGTCATTACCCTGTACCCCGAATGTCAGCGTGTCAGTATCCTGTACCCCGAGTGTCAGTGTCATCATCCTGTTCCCCGAGTGTCAGTGTCATTATCCTGTACCCCGAGTGTCAGTGTCAGTATCCTGTACCCCGAGTGTCAGTGTCATTATCCTGTACCCCGAGTGTCAGTGTCATTATCCTGTACCCCAAGTGTCAGTGTCATTATCCTGTACCCCAAGTGTCAGTGTCATTATCCTGTACCCCGAAGTGTCAGTGTCATTATCCTGTACCCCGAGTGTCAGTGTCATTATCCTGTACCCGAGTGTCAGTGTCATTATCCTGTACCCCGAGTGTCAGTGTCATTATCCTGTACCCCGAGTGTCAGTGTCATTATCCTGTACCCGAAGTGTCAGTGTCATTATCCTGTACCCCGAGTGTCAGTGTCATTATCCTGTACCCCAAGTGTCAGTGTCATTATCCTGTACCCCGAGTGTCAGTGTCATTATCCTGTACCCCGAGTGTCAGTGTCATTATCCTGTACCCCAAGTGTCAGTGTCATTATCCTGTACCCCGAGTGTCAGTGTCATTATCCTGTACCCCGAAGTGTCAGTGTCATTATCCTGTACCCCAAGTGTCAGTGTCATTATCCTGTACCCCGAGTGTCAGTGTCATTATCCTGTACCCCGAGTGTCAGTGTCATTATCCTGTACCCCGAGTGTCAGTGTCATTATCCTGTACCCGAAGTGTCAGTGTCATTATCCTGTACCCCGAGTGTCAGTGTCATTATCCTGTACCCTCGAGTGTCAGTGTCATTATCCTGTACCTCGAGTGTCAGTGTCATTATCCTGTACCCCAAGTGTCAGTGTCATTATCCTGTACCCCGAGTGTCAGTGTCATTATCCTGTACCCCAAGTGTCAGTGTCATTATCCTGTACCCCGAGTGTCAGTGTCATTATCCTGTACCCCGAGTGTCAGTGTCATTATCCTGTACCCAAGTGTCAGCGTCATTATCCTGTACCCCGAGTGTCAGTGTCATTATCCTGTACCCCAAGTGTCAGTGTCATTATCCTGTACCCCGAGTGTCAGTGTCATTATCCTGTACCCCGAGTGTCAGTGTCATTATCCTGTACCCCAAGTGTCAGTGTCATTATCCTGTACCCCAAGTGTCAGTGTCATTATCCTGTACCCCGAGTGTCAGTGTCATTATCCTGTACCCCAAGTGTCAGTGTCATTATCCTGTACCCTGAGTGTCAGTGTCATTATCCTGTACCCCGAGTGTCAGTGTCATTATCCTGTACCCCGAGTGTCAGTGTCATTATCCTGTACCCCAAGTGTCAGTGTCATTATCCTGTACCCCAAGTGTCAGTGTCATTATCCTGTACCCGCGAGTGTCATTATCCTGTACCCCAGTGTCAGTGTCATTATCCTGTACCCCGAGTGTCAGTGTCATTATCCTGTACCCCGAGTGTCAGTGTCATTATCCTGTACCCGAGTGTCAGTGTCATTATCCTGTACCCCAGTGTCAGTGTCATTATCCTGTACCCCGAAGTGTCAGTGTCATTATCCTGTACCCGAAAGTGTCAGTGTCCATTATCCTGTACCCCAAGTGTCAGTGTCATTATCCTGTACCCCAAGTGTCAGTGTCATTATCCTGTACCCCGAGTGTCAGTGTCATTATCCTGTACCCCGAGTGTCAGTGTCATTATCCTGTACCCCAAGTGTCAGTGTCATTATCCTGTACCCCGAGTGTCAGTGTCATTATCCTGTACCTCAAGTGTCAGTGTCATTATCCTGTACCCCAAGTGTCAGTGTCATTATCCTGTACCCCAAGTGTCAGTGTCATTATCCTGTACCCCGAGTGTCATTATCCTGTACCCCGAGTGTCATTATCCTGTACCCCGAGTGTCAGTGTCATTATCCTCTACCCAAGTGTCAGTGTCATTATCCTGTACCCCGAGTGTCATTACCCTGTACCCCGAGTGTCAGTGTCATTACCCTGTACCCCGAGTGTCAGTGTCATTACCCTGTACCCCGAGTGTCAGTGTCATTATCCTGTACCCCGAGTGTCAGTGTCATTATCCTGTACCCCAAGTGTTAGTGTCATTATCCTGTACCCCGAGTGTCAGTGTCATTATCCTGTACCCCAAGTGTCAGTGTCATTACCCTGTACCCCGAGTGTCACCGTCCTGTACCCCAAGTGTCAGTGTCATTATCTTTTACCCCGAGTGTCAGTGTCATTATCCTGTACCCCGAGTGTCAGTGTCATTATCCTGTACCCCAAGTGTCAGTGTCATTACCCTGTACCCCGAGTGTCACCGTCCTGTACCCCGAGTGTCAGTGTCATTATCCTGTATCCCAAGTGTCAGTGTCATTATCCTGTACCCCGAGTGTCAGTGTCATTATCCTGTACCCCGAGTGTCAGTGTCATTATCCTGTACCCCGAGTGTCAGTGTCATTATCCTGTACCCCGAGTGTCAGTGTCATTATCCTGTACCCCAAGTGTCAGTGTCATTACCCTGTACCCCGAGTGTCACTGTCCTGTACCCCAAGTGTCAGTGTCATTATCTTTTACCCCGAGTGTCAGTGTGTCGTTGTGCTGTATCCCAATATTCTCTGTATCACAAGGTGTTAATGGAGGATTCCTGGTTGCAGGTCAGCGCTGGTTGGCTACGGCACGCCCCCTCGGGACTCTTTCTCCATCTTGGTCATCAGTATCATGGCGGTGGCGCTGGGGACACCCTTTTTGCTGCTGATTGTGGGAGCCATAGTCGTATCAGTCATGAAAAAGCAAGTTTTTTCCAACTATGATCCCATAAACTAGGGGCCGGCCAAGGACAACTCCTCCATCATTTGCACATACTGACATTGAGAGCTGGGGTTTGCTGGCTCCAGTTCAGGGTCCTACAATCCAGATGGCACAATTCACTGACTGGTTGTGATGTTCAGCCTCCAGCTGATGCACAAGAGGCTGCTCCATCTGTTTCGTCAGGTTCCATCTTCCGGTAATCTTGCCTTGTTCCTCGCGGTAGAATCGGACACATGGCCGCCATTCCTGAGCCCCGCACCGCTATGACCTTTCAGATTTCTACCTTGATTTTCTGCTTGGTCAATTGAGCAGCCAATCAGAATTCTGCTTTCATTTTCTTAATTAAAATGAAAGTACCCTTTTGGTTGGCTGCTTTGGAGACCATCTGTTTACACGGTGACCTGTGTTTTATGAGACTTGCTGCTTTTGAATTCCAAATCTCATCCTGCTCCGTGCTGGGCACTGTGTGTGTGTGTGTATATATAAATAAATATATATATATATATATATATATATATATATATTTTGTGGATCATGTCTTTACATCCAAAGCTGCCCCCCAGTATGCCTCTACCTCTCATTTTGCTGCAGTTGATATTGACCGCTGCCCCCTGCTGGTTGAGCGCCTGCACAGGCCATGTTGTATTGCAGTGTACTGTGGGATATGTCAGCTTCAGACTACAGGGATATCCCCCACAATGCAAAGCGGCAGGGCACAGTGCATTATGGGACCTCAGAGAAGCTGTTCGGGGGGCTCGTGTTGATCGGTGCAGCTTTGGATGGGACTAGAGACGCAGAAATGCAACTCAGGATCAATACATATGTAAAGTAAACATTGGGTCACATGACTTTCCAGCCTTCTGATTGGCTGAGCCCAACACGAGCCGATCTCTCGTTGAGGTTATTTTTTTGTCTTTGCTACAAATGTTTCTTTTCTATTTTTGTGTCTTTTTTTACTTGAATTTTTGCTGTTTTTTGACCCCCTCTAACCCCTGGATGATTTTGTGTTGTATCTTTTTTCTAATATTTTGTTTTCAATATAAAGTTGAGTTTATAACATTCTGCCTTACGGTCCGTCAGCTCCACACATCACATGACTTGTATTCTGCTCCATTCACCTCCAGAGCTGCGGTTCTGACGTGTACGGTGTACAGGTTACAAGAGCAGGCGGCTCGTTTCTGCACGCAGCTCTGGAGGTGACTACAGTCCAAGAATCACAAAGGAGATGCAGAATTACAAAAGCTTTTATCAACTTCAGGAATGAAAAAAAAATGTCAATTTAAGCAAAATATAAATCCAGATCTGTAGATAAAATACGAGTTACCGCTCAGGGCGCAGTTAAATTGCATTTTTTGGATTAACACAACTGTTCCAATTGCAGCATGTGAACAGAGCCTGAGTTCTGGTGTTCTCCCCGGCGCCCCCTGGAGTCGCCATGCTGTAACCGCAGGGAGTTGTGGGGTTTCATCGCTTCCATGTCCTCCTGTAAGGATATGTTCACACCGTGTGAATTTCAACACACATTGCAGATGAAAACCACGTAGATTTAAAAAAGTGACTTTTCCCAGTAGACCCGTACAGACGGGCTCCAAGCCTAAGATTTGGTTTCACTTTAAATACGCCTTGGGTTTATCTGATGTGATTCCAGTGTGAACATAGCCTAACGGTGATAATGTCATATGTGGTATGAAGTAAGGAAGCAGGTATTTAAAAGGTATCTCCATTTTTGTGTCAATAAAGTTTATTGAAATGCACACATCCTAGAGGTCAGCGGCTGGCGTGGTCGTGGTCCCACTTGCTGTGCCCTGAGGCCAATTTCCCACAGAACTTGCATGATGTGCTTGATTCAAGAAACTTTATTTAAAACAAGGTATGATGACATGATTTGTCTGTTTCAATAAACTTTATAGAAAACGGGAGACATCCTTTCAGTCCTTGCTTTGGATAAATGTCTCCTCCATCTCCCCTCCACCCTAACAAAGCAAAAACTCACCAGACGGTAATCTCTTCTGTCCAGGCCTTATCGCCTGTAGCAACCAATCAGAGTCCGCATTACATTTCCTGCTCTTCAGCGGCCATTCTGATTGGTTGTTAAAGGGAACAAGGACACGGCCATGCAGATACATGAGGCCTGTGATTAGTACCATCACCTCCCCTCCCCTACCTCAGGGATCAGCAACCTCCGGCACTCCAGGTGTTCAGAAACTACTACTCCCAGAATGCTTCATTCACTTCCATGGAAGTTAGAAGAGCAGCCGAGCATGTTTGCATGCTGGGAGTTGTAGTTTCACGGCAGCTGGAGTGCCGAAGGTTGCTGATCCCTGCCCTACGTGAACAGGTCCTATAACGACCATTATTTTTAATATGGCCACCTACAGACAACCTGTAACATGAAGTCCTACTGCAAGCTCATTTATAAAGTTATTGTGGGGTCCTTCTGCCGTCTGATGGGGGAGCAGCCTCCAGAAAGGGGCACAATCGGTCTGTTGCCCCATAGAGGATTCATGGCTAATGCCCAGGGTATAAAGTTTGTGAAGGTGACAACTCACAAGACACGAGGAGCGGATGCTGAGGGTGTTCTGTCACCATCATCTTCTAGCTCCAGTCTGGGGCCTCACTGGGTGTTATGTCCAGGCCTGAAGGTCTCCGTATTCATCTGACCTTCCCCGGTTCTCCATGGCATCTTACTGCTACTCCATGGCGCGTTCACCCGTCTCAGGGTCGACCCCCACATCCGTCTCTACAAGTCCAATGAACATTCAGTTAGATCAGACCAGGCGCCGTACTGCACCCCATAGCCGTGCCCGCCATGGAAGTCTATAGGAAGCAGCAATCAACAGGAGATATAAAGAATGAACCCATTTCTATCTGACAGATAGATAGTGATGTATCCTGCAGATTATTACACCCCTGACCTCTTTAGAGATCTGCAGAACATCGCTCTGTCCTCTCTACCTCTTGACAGATACACAGTGATATATCCTGCAGATTATTACACCACTGACCTCTAGAGATCTGCAGAACATCGCTCTGTCCTCTCCACCTCCTGACAGATACATAGTGATAGATCCTGCAGATTATTTCACCTCTGACCTCTCTAGAGATCTGCAGAACATCACTCTGTCCTCTCTACCTCCTGACAGATACATAGTGATATATCCTGCAGATTATTACACCACTGACCTCTCTAGAGATCTGCAGAACATCGCTCTGTCCTCTCTACCTCCTGACAGATACATAGTGATATATCCTGCAGATTATTACACTACTGACCTCTCTATAGATCTGCAGAACATCGCTCTGTCCTCTCTACCTCCTGACAGATACATAGTGATATATCCTGCAGATTATTACACCCCTGACCTCTCTAGAGATCTGCAGAACATCGCTCTGTCCTCTCTACCTCCTGACAGATACATAGTGATATATGCTGCAGATTATTACACCTCTGACCTCTCTAGAGATCTGCAGAACATCACTCTGTCCTCTCTACCTCCTGACAGATACATAGTGATATATCCTGCAGATTATTACACCACTGACCTCTCTAGAGATCTGCAGAACATCGCTCTGTCCTCTCTACCTCCTGACAGATACATATTGTTATATCCTGCAGATTATCACTCCACTAGAGATCTGCAGCACATTACGCAGAAGACTCACCCATGCTGGAGATGCTGGGAGATGGAGGAGACACTACAGGACGATGCTGCTCCTCGCGGTAGGACACAGAAGAATAAGCAGAATCTGAGTCTGGCTTTTCCAGGTCTGCATGGATCTGCATAGAGTCTATGTGGTGATGGGTGAGGTGGAGATGTGGGGACAGAGGCAGGCTGGACACATGGATGGAGGAGACTGGTTCCAGCACCACGTCGCCTTCATATCCACCATTGAAGACACTGACATTTGATGGTGGCGTCTCGTCGCCCGCTGCTTGCTCCACACCTTCTCCGTTTTCTGTCTGGTGGAAATTAAATGCGGGGATAGAGGCATTCTTGGGTGACCATTTCTCGTTGGTTTTCGCTGGTGACATTTCAGAAACGTGGACATCTAGAAGACAGACAGCGACAATGTGACGAGCTCATTTCCATTCGGTTGGGGATTATTAACACTTGCATACTCCAGATTGTCCAGGAGTCGTCTACACATAGCATGCACATGCATATGTACTGAATCCATTGATTTCAATAGGAGCTGTCTAAATATACGTGTAGTGAGCTCCACCTAGTGGCGACATGAGGCCGACAGAATTTTATTGCATTTTATTGCAATCTGTGTGTGTGTGGGGGGGGGGGGACAAGTATTGCAGCTGAACTCCACTGAAGTGAATGGGGATAAGATGCAATACCAGACACAACAGTATAACAGCGCCCCCCTGGGCTGAATTCTGCTAGAAATACGTAACCTTGACTTCAGTGGCTGTACAATATAAATGGTGGGGGTGACCAGAAGATGACACCCCTCCCCCATTACAGTCACATGACAAGGGATGATTCAGGGTGAATTTCAGGCAGGTTGTTTAGAGATCGTCTGTCTTGTGTCTGCTGAGAAAACCGGTCCAACAACTTCTCCTGCTGAGAACCGGGAGGCAGCGCCATGGCCGAGAGGCTGGACTGTTAACTCTTTATTGCCCTGCGTCCACCCCTCCAGCTTTTATACATATGTTCTGATACATTCTGCACCACAGTGCACATGACTCCAACTACTGGCTAGAAGCGGTACTGCATGCTGGTAAAACTGTAAATGCTTGCAGTCTATGGGCCTGAGTGCTACAGGACTGAACTTATATTTAGATTGTTAGCTCCAATGGCCCACGCACTCTTGGTAATGTGCTGTGGGCTCGATATATATAAGGGATGCAATATTCTGTACGGATCTGATAGAACAGGCAAGATGACATGAATGGTGGGGCAAATTTCAGGTCATGCCAATTAAAATCCACATGGGTCCCCACTTATAATAAATGCACCCAGCAACCCGAGTGCCCCCTCCTCCGCACACACAGCTGACACCTCGAGGTCAGAACTGCACGGGAGGACAGGAAGGACTTACCTGGTGATCCCACTCATGATGACCATCAAGGTGGCAGGACCTCCTCAGCCCAACTTCACTAAAACCCACATCTGACCCTACCCAAGTCATCCCCATAGAAAACCCACTATACACCTGGCAGGTGCTGCTCCCAGCGGGGTGCCTGGCACATCTTACCTTTAGCCGGAGGGAAAGAGGTTTTATAATAGTGTAATATCTGCCCCGACTTGTCTGCCGCGTGACTACAATGTAATGGTATGTAAGAACACGGAAATCTATCAACTACCTATCTATCTATCTATCTATCTATCTATCCATCTCCTATCTATCTATCTCCTATCTATCTATCTATTTATCTATCTCATATCTATCTATCTATCTCCTATCTATCATCTATCTATCTATCTATCTATCTATCTATCTATCTATCTATCTCCTATCTCTATCTATCTATCTATCTATCTCCTATCTATCTATCTCCTATCTATATATCTCCTATCTATCATCTATCTATCTCTCTATCTTTTATCTATCTATCTATCTAATATCTATCTATCTATCTCCTATCTATCTATCTATCTATCTATCTAATATCTATCTATCTATCTCCTATCTATCTATCTACCCTTTATCTATCTATCTCCTATCTATTTATCTATCTATTATCTATCTATTATCTATCTACTGAATTTTTCAACCCATAAGATGCACTTTTTCCCCAAAAGTGGGGGAAAATGTCAGTGCGTCTTATGGGGCGAATACTAATTAGTACCGGAGGACCGGAAAGTGATGAATGCAGCGCTCTCCTCGCTCTGTACTCACCGCTTCCTGGTCCTCTGGTGTTGGCTGCACACAGCATGAGGGGGCTCTATGGTCACAGCACAGCCGACATCAGGAAAAAGAGAGAGCGCTGCAGGTGAGGAGCGGCGGCGTCCGGAGCAGGAGAGGTAGGTGAATATTTTATATGTGATATGAGGCATGGGGGCTGATCTGAGGTCTGATTGTGGGTCTAAATCACATTGAAGTCTGACTGGTGGTCTAACCTGAAGTTGAATGATATAATTTTCTTACTGTCCTCCTTTCAAACCTAGGTGCGTCTTACAGCGAGAAAATATGGTATCTATTTATTTATCTATCTAACCCATATCTGTCTATCTAATATCTATTTATCTTCTATCTATCTAATATCTATCTGTCTATCTATCCATCCATCCATGCTGATTGTATTGCTGAAACTGTTCAATCAATAAACTGGGGCGCCCCATTCAGTAATGAGAGGTCATGTGCCCCTCTGAGGCTGATCCTGTCCTATCCTGTATCATTCTCATGCATTATCTCCCTATACCACAGGGGCGATACAAATCGTCTGTACTGATGACTGGATTCTTGCTGTTGGAGTGTGCATTTAGTGTCAGTGAGATTGTCAGGTCTGCCTTGTGCTGAGCTGTATATGCTGTGTATTCTGACACGTCTGTATACAGGCTGCGGCTCTGTGTTGTGTATAAGTCATTCGGGATTGATGAACTTTTCAGAGGTGTGAATACTAAAAGCTCCGCTGCATCCACACCAAAGAGAGAAGACAATTATCACCAATATCCCCATTACTGGAGCAGCAGGCACAAATAATCATTACTAATCCTGACAATCAGAACGTCCCTCCCATCATGCCTCAGGACAGGTATTCACAGGTGCTCCGCTCCAAAGCATCACATAACATTATACTCCAGATATGCCGTACATAAGGGGGAACCCCAAAATAATGCATTTATGTAGAGCCACAGAGTAACCTAAACAGTGAGAAATATTACTTATACATTAGAGCAGTATTATAGTAGTTATATTCCGGGTAAAAGAATATAACTACTATAATACTGCTCCTATGTAAAAGAATATAACTACTATAATACTGCTCCTATGTACAAGAATATAACTACTATAATACTGCTCCTATGTACAAGAATATAACTACTATAATACTGCTCCTACGTACAAGAATATAACTACTATAATACTGATATTATGTACTAGAATATAACTACTATAATACTGCCTCCTATGTACAAGAATATAACTACTATAATACTGCTCCTATGTACAAGAATATAACTACTATAATACAGCTCCTATGTACAGGAATATATCTACTATAATACTGCTCCTATGTAGAAGAATATAACTACTATAATACTGCTCCTATGTACAAGAATATAACTACTATAATACTGCTCCTATGTACAAGAATATAACTACTATAATACTGATATTATGTACTAGAATATAACTACTATAATACTGCCTCCTATGTACAAGAACATAACTACTATAATACTGCTCCTATGTACAAGAATATAACTAGTATAATACTGCTCATATGTACAGGAATATAACTACTATAATACTGCTCCTGTGTACAAGAATATAACTACTATAATACTGCTCGTATGTACAAGACTATAACTACTATAATACTGCTCCTATGTACAAGAATATAACTACTATAATACTGCTCCTATGTACAAGAATATAACTACTATAATACTGCCCCCTATGTACAAGAATATAATTACTATAATACTGCTCCTATGTACAAGAGTATAAATACTATAATACTGCCCCCTATGTACAAGAATATAACTACTATAATACTGCCTCCTATGTACAAGAATATAACTACTATAATACTGCTCCTATGTACAAGAATATATCTACTATAATACTGCTCCTATGTACAAGAATATAACTACTATAATACTGCCTCCTATGTACAAGAATATAACTACTATAATACTGCCTCCTATGTACAGGAATATAACTACTATAATACTGCTCCTATCGATAAGAATATAACTGCAATAATACTGCTCCTATATACAAGAATATAACTACTATAATACTGCCTCCTATGTACAAGAATATAACTACTATAATACTGCTCGTATGTACAAGAATATATCTACTATAATACTGCTCATATGTACAAGAATATATCTACTTTAATACTGCTCCTATGTACAAGAATATAACTACAATAATACTGCTCCTATGTACAAGAATATAACTACTATAATATTGCTCCTATGTACAAGAATATAACTACTATAATACTATTCCTATGTACAAGAATATAACTACTATAATATTGCTCCTATGTACAAGAATATAACTACTATAATACTATTCCTATGCACAATAATATAACTACTATAATACTGCCTCCTATGTACAAGAATATAACTACTTTAATACTGCTCCTATGTACAGGAATATAACTACTATAATACTGCTCCTATGTACAGGAATATACCTACTATAATACTGCCCCTATGTACAAGAATATAACTACTATAATACTGCTCCTATGTACAAGAATATAACTACTATAATACTGCTCCTATGTACAAGAATATAACTATTATAATACTGCCTCCTATGTACAAGAACATAAGTACTACAATACTGCCTCCTATGTACAGGAATATAACTACTATAATACTGCTCCTATACACAAGAATATAACTACTATAATGCTGCTCCTATACACAAGAATATTACTACTATAATACTGCTATGTACAAGAATATAACTACTATAATACTGCCCCCTATGTACAAGAATATAACTACTATAATACTGCTCCTACGTACAAGAATATAACTACTATAAGGCCTCATGCACACGACTGTATGTGTTTTGCGGTCCGCAAATTATGGATCCGCAAAAAAAACGGATGTAGTTCCGTATGGCATCCGTTTCTTTTTTTTGCGGATCCGTTATTTTTGAGGATCCATTGTAATAATGCCTATCCTTGTCCGCAAACTAGAAAAAAATAGGACATGCTCTATTTTTTTGCGGAACGGAAAAACGGACATACGGAAATAGAATGCACACAGAGTACCTTCCGTTTTTTTTGCGGATCTATTAAAATGAATTGTTCTGCATATGGTCCGCAAAAAAAACGGAACGGACACGGGAAGAAAATACGTTTGTGTGCACGAGGCCTAATACTGCCTCCTATGTACAAGAATATAACTACTATGATACTGCTCCTATGTACAAGAATATAACTACTATAATACTGCTCCTATGTACAAGAATATAACTACTATAATACTGCCTCCTATGTACAAGAATATAACTACTATGATACTGCCTCCTATGTACAAGAATATAACTACTATAATACTGCCTCCTATGTACAAGAATATAACTACTATAATACTGCTCCTATGTACAAGAATATAACTACTATAATACTGCCTCCTATGTACAAGAATATAACTACTATGATACTGCCCCATGTGCATGAATATTATGCCTACAACAAGTGATGTGGTCTGCAGAACCGTGTATGTTATTTCAGTATGTGTGATACTGCTGGCTGCTGACCACATTGGTCAGGGCAGTTTCCAGTGTCTGTGTTTTTGGGTGTAATGACCCTGGGTCGTCACGTGGACACACAAGGAGGATGTAGATTTCTTGTAGTTGTTTTTGCAGGTTTAAACTCATGACCCCGATGCTAAATGGCTACGATACGAACCACTTAGCTCCCACAGGAAAAATCTCCTTTACTAAGCCCCCCGCCCCCATATTGTGGAGCGCTCTGTCGCCACCCTAGTGACAATATCTAATGCTGCCACCCACCGTAACTGCTGCTGCTGCTGCGGGATCTGCGCTCACATTTCCCAAAGGGGAATCGTTGTAAAGTCCTTCTGAAAATGCACTGCTTTCTCCTGCTGGGCGTCCGCTCTGCAGCCATCACTGGGATATCAGGAGCTCTGCCGCCCTCTCTTCCTGGATTACAACCTAGAAGGTGGAGTCACATTGTGACAGTCGACAGGAACAAAAACACCCAATTACCTGCTCTGTTATTATAGAGAACAAGGTGTGAGAGACAGACAGGGAGAGAACGGAGGAGAAAGAGACACACAGGTATACTGGGGGGGAGGGGGGTTAAGAATCAATAGTGAGAAAAAAGAGCACAACAGAAAGAGACTGATGTGGACAGCAATTAGAGGTCAAGAAGACATCAGACAGAAGTACACAGACATCCCTGTAGACAGGCAGAGACACACAGTTGAGAGAGACACGAAGATGGAGAGAGACAATATACTCGGAGGAGACAGTGGAATAAAGGGAGTCATGAATAAACTAAAAGAGACCACAAGGTTGGTAACAAAAGACACAGAAGAGAAAAGAAAAAAATAATGGAGATACGGAAAAACATGGCAAGAAACTAGAAATGAGAAGCAAAGAAGAGGAAGGAAGTGACTGCAGGGGCGAGAAGAGGAAGACATTATCAGTAACTCCATAGCAAAATATAATCACTATGCCAAGACCATCTCCTAGTCATGGCTGTCTCTTTGCCATGCATGCCTGTCACCCAGAGACCCTACCCCTCTACTCCTTCTACATCATTGTTAATTTGGGTTTGGGGGCGTAGAAAACTAAAATGGCCTGCTTCATTGCTTGGTGACACCATAAAAACCTTGACCAGCTGGGGCATTTGTGGACCCCATTGCGGTACCATACCTAACAGTGTTTAATATAGGGTGCATTAACACTCAGTGACGCATTGTGGATGCCGTCTTATCTTCAGATCAGGTTGTCCGTCCCCAGACGCTAAGGGGTTAATAAAATGCCCACTGACTTTGAAAGGACCTTACAGCAGAGACAGGAGTGTCCTGAAGAAAATCTGGCAGATAACAATGTTTACAGGGTTCCACATACTCAGGAATCTACATTTACGGCTGATAAATACACCCTGGTAAAACACACTGGAGACGTTCAATTCATAGGTATCGTAAAGCTTTCTGGTGTGACAGAGCTGACAATCTAATAGTCCGTATTGCAATCAATATCTCAAGGACATACACAGAACCTGGAGCATCTGAGGGTTACCAACAGATATTGTCCTAGGCCACTGCTAGTAGTAATAATAGAGAGAAAGGAGAGGCTGTCATCGTATAGCTACTCCTGTATACTAAAGGCAGAGTTTTAGACCAGGGATGCTCAACCTGCGGCCCTCCAGCTGTTGAAAAACTACAACTCCCAGCATGCCTGGACAGCCTACAGCAGGGCATGGTGGGAGTTGTAGTTTTACAACAGCTGGAGGGCCACAGGTTAAGCACCCCTGTTTTAGACCCTGGATATACACCAATCAGCCTGAACATTAAAACCACCCAATACAGTGCAGCTCCCCCACAAGACCTGGGAGGTCTCCTGTGGTCTCTGGAAGTACTGTAAGCTGTGGCTTCAACGGATCCCACAGATGACGATCAGATGGAGATCTGAGAATTTGGAGACAAGTCATCACCTTGATCTCTTTGTCATGTTCCTCATTCCTGGACAACGTTTGCAGTGTGCCCAGGGCTGACAAAGGGAAATGCCATTAGAGCGCACCGCTGCCATGAAGGGGGTACTTGTCTGTGCAACGTAGGTAGAGTGGTACATGTCACATCGCAAGATGCCAAGACCTAAGGTTTCCCAGAAGATCATTGCTCAGAGCGTCACACTGACGCACCTAGCTTGTTCGATTCCCAGAGTGCAACTGGTGCCATCTCTTCCCCAGGTAAGTGACGCACACATACACGTGGCGTAATGTGATTCATCAGACCACATAGTGCACCTAGTCCCATCTCTCCTCGGGTAAGTGACACACACAGAACCTGCAATCCACATTAAGTAACATGATTCATCAGACAAGGCTGTCTTCTTCCAGTAGCGCGCCTGGTGCCATCTCTTCCCAGGTAAGTGACGCACATACCATCTTCTTCCCATAATGCATCTGGTATCATGTCTTCCCCAGGTAACTGACACACATGCACCCAACTGTCCACACAAATATTCAGACCAGGCTATCTTCTTCCCATAGTAAAGCTGGTGCCACCTCTTCTCACGGTAACTGACGAACAAGTACCTAGCACTCCACATAATGTAACATGATTCATCAGACCAGGCCATCTTCTTCCCATAGTGCACCTGGTGCCATCTCTTCCCCAGGTAAGTGACACATTTGTACCCAGCTGTCCACATAATGTAACGTGATTCATCAGACCAGGTCATCTTCTTCCTATAGCATCTGATGTCTTCCCAGGTAAATGATGCACATGTACCCAGCTGTCCACATCATGTAACTTGATTCATCAGACCAGGCCATCTTCTTCTCATATTCTTCTCATAGTGTATCTGGTGCCATCTTTTCCCCAGGTAAGTGACGCACATGTACCCGGCCATCCACATAATGTAACGTGATTCATCAGACCAGGCTATCTTCTTCCCATAGTGCACCTGGTGCTATCTCTTCCCGTGAGTGACGCACATGTACCCAGCTGTCCACATAAGGTAACGTTATTCATCAGACCAGGCCATCTTCTTCCCATACTGCAACTGCTGCCATCTCTTACTCAGGTAAGTAACGCACATGTACCCGGCCGTCCACATAATGTAACATGATTCATCAGACCAGGCCATCTTCTTCCCATAGTGCACCTAGTGCCATCTCTTCCCCAGGTAAGTGACACATATGTACCCAGCTGTCCACATAATGTAACGTGATTCATCAGACCAGGTCATCTTCTTCCTATAGCATCTGATGTCTTCCCAGGTAAGTAATGCACATGTACCCAGCTGTCCACATCATGTAACGTGATTCATCAGAACAGGCCATCTTCTTCTCATATTCTTCTCATAGTGTATCTGGTGCCATCTTTTCCCCAGGTAAGTGACGCACATGTACCCGGCCATCCACATAATGTAACGTGATTCATCAGACCAGGCTATCTTCTTCCCATAGTGCACCTGGTGCTATCTCTTCCCGTAAGTGACGCACATGTACCCAGCTGTCCACATAATGTAACGTGATTCATCAGACCAGTCCGTATTCTTCCCATAGTGCACCTGGTGCCATCTCTTACCCAGGTAAGTAACGCACATGTACCCAGACTGTCCACATAATGTAACATGATTCATCAGACCAGTCCGTATTCTTCCCATAGTGCACCTGGTGCCATCTCTTCCCCAGGTAAGTGACACATTTGTACCCAGCTGTCCACATAATGTAACGTTATTCATCAGAACAGGTCATCTTCTTCCTATAGCATCTGATGTCTTCCAAGGTAAGTGATGCACATGTACCCAGCTGTCCACATCATGTAACGTGATTCATCAGAACAGGCCATCTTCTTCCCATACTGCAACTGGTGTCATCTCTTTCCCAGGTAAGTGATGCACATGTACCCGGCCATTCACATGATGTAACGTGATTCATCCGACCAGGCTATCCTCTTCCCATAGTGCACCTGGTGCCATCTCTTCCCCAGGTAAGAGATGCACATGTACTCGACCGTCCACATAATGTAACACGATTCATCAGACCAGGTCATCTTCTTCCCATACTGCAACTGCTGCCATCTCATACCCAGGTAAGTGATGCACATGTACCCGGCCATCCACATGATGTAACGTGATTCATCAGACCAGGTCATCTTCCTATAGCACCTGATGTCTTCCCAGGTAAGTGATGTACATGCACATAGCCATCCACATAATGTAATGTGATTCTTCAGACCAGGTCATCCTCTTCCTATAGCACCTGGTGTCTTCCCAGGTAAGTGACGCACATGTACCCGGCCGTCCACGTGATGTAACGTGATTCATCAGACCAGCTCGCCTTCTTCCGTTGCTCTAAGCTCCTGCTCCGATACCTGGGTGATTAATGTAAACACTTTCGGTGGGGGACAGGGGTCAGCATGGGCACCCTGACCTGTTCAAAGCCCTATACACAGCAAGCTGCGATGTCCTGTGTCTTCTGACACCTTTCTATCATTACCAGAAAATTTAGACTAGCACATTCATAGTCGCAGGTGCACATCCATAAAGCTAGCATGCAGGCAGCAAACAAAAACAGGTATGGCAGCACGACATTTCACATACAATTAAAGTGGTATTATACCTTCTATAAATGATTATACCACCACTTTTGCCCTGAACATTGTAGGCTTAGGTCAAGCCCAGGACAGGCAGTTCTGTTAGTGTTAGGGACCCCTCTGCAGAAGCCACCTTGACGCAGGTAGATGGGCCCGACACACGTTTGATCAAAAATGTGCGGAAACAGCTTTTTTTTCCCCCATTTATAGTAGGCAAATTTAGTATAATCCCTATTTTCAAGTTTTATTGTTTGTATTAGAAATGTTGTGCTGCCATACCTTTCTATCATTGCCAGCAGTAACTTTGTCAGCATTTTGCTCTACACTAGCTCTTCTGTAGGATTGGACTAGGTGGGCACACATCAATGAGCCCTGGGGCCACTGTTGTTCTCTCCTTGGAGCACTTTCGGTAGGCACTAACCACTACATACTGGGGACATCCCACAGGACTCCGTCCTCCGTACGTCACAATTTAGCACTTGTCAGAGTTGCTCAAGTCCTTACGCTTGCCCATTTTCCTGCTTCCAGTACATCAACTTCATAAAAGGGATTGTCCACCTGCTGCCTGATACACATTCTTCAGGCAGCAGTCCAGTGTAGTGACCAGACATGTCAGTGGGTTTTATCAGGTCTGGTAATTAGTAACCAGTCCTAACGAGCGAGGTATTGTGCCTCGTTACTTGGTGTACAATCGATCGGGAGGTTAATGAACAAACCTGAGCCTCCTGTTTGCTCTGGGCTTACACGCTGGGTTCAGACTGAGGCTACTTGACAAAGGAATGAACAATGCGGAGAATACAGCTATTGTCAGGCGAGGAGGAGCCGCGTCCTGTACATTATTATATGGTATAGTGACGGGGCGCAGCAAGGTGTGATCCAGAAATCCCAAGGGGAACGTAAAATCCTCACCCTGCCTAGAAATAATTCAATAATAGGAGCCCCCTTTAACTAAAGATAAACTGATGGCTTCTCTCACAATAGAGCAATAAACATCTGCTTAAAGGGGAAGACCACTTTTAGCCGTCTTCTGACCTGTGATGTGGGCAGGCACAATGCAAGAGAACAAGAAATACAGGCAGAATTTACAATATAAATACACATTACTCCATGTACCATTCGCATAAATATCAGCAGCACAAGAGATGTCACGTCAGGAGCTGCACAACCGGGAAAGGATATTGCTTTGAAGAATTACTGTGCCCCCTAGTGGCCAGTCACTTACTGATCAGCACTGCAGCTCTGGAGTTACTATCCAGGGTATAGGACAGGGATCAGCAACCTCCGGCACTCCAGCTGTTCAGAAACTCCAACTCCCAGAATGCTTCATTACTTCCATGGGAGATAAAAGAACAGAAAAGGATGTTTGCATACTGGGAGTTGTAGTTTTACAGCAGCTGGAGTTGCTGATCCCTGGTATAGGAGATGTCACCGCGGATCTCTAGGGATGGATAGGCGGCATTCTCAGTAATGTCGCCGCTGATCTCTAGTGATGGATAGGCTGCATTCTCAGTGATGTCACCGCTGATCTCTAGTGATGGATAGGCTGCATTCTCAGTGATGTCACCGCTGATCTCTAGTGATGGATAGGCTGCATTCTCAGTGATGTCACCGCTAATCTCTAGTGATGGATAGGCTGCATTCTCAGTGATGTCACCGCTGATCTCTGGTGAATGGATAGGCTGCATTCTCAGTAACGTCACCGCTGATCTCTAGTGATGGATAGGCTGCATTCTCATTGATGTCACCGCTGATCTCTAGTGATGGATAGGCTGCATTCTCAGTGATGTCACCGCTGATCTCTAGTGAATGGATAGGCTGAATCCTCAGTGATGTCACTGCTGATCTCTAGTGAATGGATAGGTTGCATTCTCAGTGATGTCACTGCTGATCTCTAGTGATGGATAGGCTGCATTCTCAGTGATGTCACCGCTGATCTCTAGTGATGGATAGGCTGCATTCTCAGTGATGTCACCGCTGATCTCTAGTGATGGATAGGCTGCATTCTCAGTGATGTCACCGCTAATCTCTAGTGATGGATAGGCTGCATTCTCAGTGATGTCACCGCTGATCTCTGGTGAATGGATAGGCTGCATTCTCAGTGATGTCACCGCTGATCTCTAGTGATGGATAGGCTGCATTCTCAGTGATGTCACCGCTGATCTCTAGTGATGGATAGGCTGCATTCTCAGTGATGTCACCGCTGATCTCTAGTGATAGATAGGCTGCATTCTCAGTGATGTCACCGCTGATCTCTGGTGAATGGATAGGCTGCATTCTTAGTGATGTCACCGCTAATCTCTAGTGATGGATAGGCTCCATTCTCAGTGATGTCACCGCTGATCTCTAGTGATGGATAGACGGCATTCTCAGTTATGTCACCGCTGATCTCTAGTGAATGGATAGGCTGCATTCTCAGTGATGTCACCGCTGATCTCTAGTGATGGATAGGCTGCATTCTCAGTGATGTCACTGCTGATCTCTAGTGATGGATAGGCTGCATTCTCAGTGATGTCACCGCTGATCTCCAGTGATGGATAGGCTGTATTCTCAGTGATGTCACCACTGATCTCTAGTGATGGATAGGCGGCATTCTCAGTGATGTCACCGCTGATCTCCAGTGATGGATAGGCGGCATTTTCAGTAACGTCACCACTGATCTCTAGTGAATGGATAGGCTGCATTCACAGTGATGTCACCGCTGATATCTAGTAAATGGATTGGGGGCATTCTCAGTGATGTCACTGCTGATCTCTAGTGATGGATAGGCTGCATTCTCATTGATGTCACCGCTGATCTCTAGTGATGGATAGGCTGCATTCTCAGTGATGTCACCGCTGATCTCTAGTGAATGGATAGGCTGAATTCTCAGTGATGTCACCGCTGATCTCTAGTGATGGATAGGCTGCATTCTCAGTGATGTCACCGCTGATCTCTAGTGATGGATAGGCTGAATTCTCAGTGATGTCACTGCTGATCTCTAGTGAATGGATAGGTTGCATTCTCAGTGATGTCACTGCTGATCTCTAGTGATGGATAGGCTGCATTCTCAGTGATGTCACCGCTGATCTCTAGTGAATGGATAGGCTGAATTCTCAGTGATGTCACCACTGATCTCTAGTGATGGATAGGCTGCATTCTCAGTGATGTCACCGCTGATCTCTAGTGATGGATAGGCGGCATTCTCAGTGATGTCACCGCTGATCTCCAGTGATGGATAGGCGGCATTTTCAGTAATGTCACCGCTGATCTCTAGTGAATGGATAGGCTGCATTCTCAGTGATGTCACCGCTGATCTCTAGTGATGGATAGGCTGCATTCTCAGTGATGTCACCGCTGATCTCTAGTGATGGATAGGCGGCATTCTCAGTTATGTCACCGCTGATCGCTAGTGAATGGATAGGCTGAATTCTCAGTGATGTCACCGCTGATATCTAGTAAATGGATTGGGGGCATTCTCGGTGATGTCACCGCTGATCTCTAGTGAATGGATAGGCTGCATTCTTAGTGATGTCACCGATAATCTCTAGTGATGGATAGGCTCCATTCTCAGTGATGTCACCGCTGATCTCTAGTGATGGATAGGCTGCATTCTCAGTGATGTCACCGCTGATCTTTAGTGATGGATAGGCTGCATTCTCAGTGATGTCACCGCTGATCTCTAGTGATGGATAGGCTGCATTCTCAGTGATCTCACCGCTGATCTCTAGTGATGGATAGGCTGCATTCTCAGTGATGTCACTGCTGATCTCTAGTGATGGATAGGCTGCATTCTCAGTGATGTCACCGCTGATCTCTAGTGATGGATAGGCTGCATTCTCAGTGATGTCACCGCTGATCTCTAGTGATGGATAGGCTGCATTCTCAGTGATGTCACCGCTGATCTCTAGTGAATGGATAGGCTGCATTCTCAGTGATGTCACCGCTGATCTCTAGTGATGGATAGGCGGCATTCATTTCTCAGTAATGTCACCGCTGATTTCTAGTGAATGGATAGGCTGCATTTTCAGTGATGTCACCGCTGATCTCTAGTGAATGGATAGGCTGCATTCTCAGTGATGTCACTGCTGATCTCTAGTGATGGATAGGCTGCATTCTCAGTGATGTCACCGCTGATCTCTAGTGAATGGATAGGCTGAATTCTCAGTGATGTCACCGCTGATCTCTATTGATGGATAGGCTGCATTTTCAGTGATGTCACCGCTGACTCTGTAATGGATAGGCTGCATTCTCAGTGATGTCACTGCTGATCTCTAGTGATGGATAGGCTGCATTCTCAGTGATGTCACCGCTGATCTCTAGTGATGGATAGGCTGCATTCTCAGTGATGTCACCGCTGATCTCTAGTGAATGGATAGGCTGCATTCTCAGTGATGTCACTGCTGATCTCTAGTGATGGATAGGCTGCATTCTCAGTGATGTCACCGCTGATCTCTAGTGAATGGATAGGCTGCATTCTCAGTGATGTCACTGCTGATCTCTAGTGATGGATAGGCGGCATTCTCAGTGATGTCACCACTGATCTCTAGTGATGGATAGGCTGCATTCTCAGTGATATCACCGCTGATCTCTAGTGATGGATAGGCTGCATTCTCAGTGATATCACCGCTGATCTCTAGTGATGGATAGGCTGCATTCTCAGTGATGTCACTGCTGATCTCTAGTGATGGATAGGCTGCATTCTCAGTGATGTCACCGCTGATCTCTAGTGAATGGATAGGCTGCATTCTCAGTGATGTCACTGCTGATCTCTAGTGATGGATAGGCGGCATTCTCAGTGATGTCACCGCTGATCTCTAGTGATGGATAGGCTGCATTCTCAGTGATGTCACCGCTGATCTCTAGTGATGGATAGGCTGCATTCTCAGTGATGTCACCGCTGATCTCTAGTGATGGATAGGCTGCATTCTCAGTGATGTCACCGCTGATCTCTAGTGAATGGATAGGCTGCATTCTCAGTGATGTCACCGCTGATCTCTAGTGATGGATAGGCTGCATTCTCAGTGATGTCACCGCTGATCTCTAGTGATGGATAGGCTGCATTCTCAGTGATGTCACCGCTGATCTCTAGTGAATGGATAGGCTGCATTCTCAGTGATGTCACTGCTGATCTCTAGTGAATGGATAGGCTGCATTCTCAGTGATGTCACCGCTGATCTCTAGTGATGGATAGGCTGCATTCTCAGTGATGTCACCGCTGATCTCTAGTGATGGATAGGCTGCATTCTCAGTGATGTCACCGCTGATCTCTAGTGATGGATAGGCTGCATTCTCAGTGATGTCACCGCTGATCTCTAGTGATGGATAGGCTGCATTCTCAGTGATGTCACCGCTGATCTCTAGTGATAGATAGGCTGCATTCTCAGTGATGTCACCGCTGATCTCTAGTGAATGGATAGGCTGCATTCTCAGTGATGTCACCGCTGATCTCTAGTGATGGATAGGCTGCATTCTCAGTGATGTCACCGCTGATCTCTAGTGATGGATAGGCGGCATTCTCAGTGATGTCACCGCTGATCTCTAGTGAATGGATAGGCTGCATTCTCAGTGATGTCACCGCTGATCTCTAGTGATGGATAGGCTGCATTCTCAGTGATGTCACCGCTGATCTCTAGTGATGGATAGGCTGCATTCTCAGTGATGTCACCGCTGATCTCTAGTGATGGATAGGCTGCATTCTCAGTGATGTCACCGCTGATCTCTAGTGATGGATAGGCGGCATTCTCAGTGATGTCACCGCTGATCTCTAGTGATGGATAGGCGGCATTCTCAGTGATGTCACCGCTGATCTCTAGTGAATGGATAGGCTGCATTCTCAGTGATGTCACCGCTGATCTCTAGTAAATGGATTGGCGGCATTCTCAGTGATGTCACCGCTGATCTCTAGTGATGGATAGGCTGCATTCTCAGTGATGTCACCGCTGATCTCTAGTGATGGATAGGCTGCATTCTCAGTGATGTCACCGCTGATCTCTAGTGAATGGATAGGCTGCATTCTCAGTGATGTCACCGCTGATCTCTAGTGATGGATAGGCTGCATTCTCAGTGATGTCACCGCTGATCTCTAGTGATGGATAGGCTGCATTCTCAGTGATGTCACCGCTGATCTCTAGTGAATGGATAGGCTGCATTCTCAGTGATGTCACCGCTGATCTCTAGTGATGGATAGGCTGCATTCTCAGTGATGTCACCGCTGATCTCTAGTGAATGGATAGGCTGCATTCTCAGTGATGTCACCACTGATCTCTAGTGATGGATAGGCTGCATTCTCAGTGATGTCACCGCTGATCTCTAGTGATGGATAGGCGGCATTCTCAGTGATGTCACCGCTGATCTCTAGTGATGGATAGGCGGCATTTTCAGTGATGTCACCGCTGATCTCTAGTGAATGGATAGGCTGCATTCTCAGTGATGTCACCGCTGATCTCTAGTGATGGATAGGCTGCATTCTCAGTGATGTCACCGCTGATCTCTAGTGATGGATAGACGGCATTCTCAGTTATGTCACCGCTGATCGCTAGTGAATGGATAGGCTGAATTCTCAGTGATGTCACCGCTGATATCTAGTAAATGGATTGGGGGCATTCTCGGTGATGTCACCGCTGATCTCTGGTGAATGGATAGGCTGCATTCTTAGTGATGTCACCGCTGATCTCCAGTGATGGATAGGCTGTATTCTCAGTGATGTCACCACTGATCTCTAGTGATGGATAGGCGGCATTCTCAGTGATGTCACCGCTGATCTCCAGTGATGGATAGGCGGCATTTTCAGTAACGTCACCACTGATCTCTAGTGAATGGATAGGCTGCATTCACAGTGATGTCACCGCTGATATCTAGTAAATGGATTAGGCGGCATTCTCAGTGATGTCACCGCTGATCTCTAGTGATGGATAGGCTGCATTCTCAGTGATGTCACCGCTGATCTCTAGTGATGGATAGGCTGCATTCTCAGTGATGTCACCGCTGATCTCTAGTGAATGGATAGGCTGAATTCTCAGTGATGTCACCGCTGATCTCTAGTGATGGATAGGCTGCATTCTCAGTGATGTCACCGCTGATCTCTAGTGATGGATAGGCTGAATTCTCAGTGATGTCACTGCTGATCTCTAGTGAATGGATAGGTTGCATTCTCAGTGATGTCACTGCTGATCTCTAGTGATGGATAGGCTGCATTCTCAGTGATGTCACCGCTGATCTCTAGTGAATGGATAGGCTGAATTCTCAGTGATGTCACCACTGATCTCTAGTGATGGATAGGCTGCATTCTCAGTGATGTCACCGCTGATCTCTAGTGATGGATAGGCGGCATTCTCAGTGATGTCACCGCTGATCTCCAGTGATGGATAGGCGGCATTTTCAGTAATGTCACCGCTGATCTCTAGTGAATGGATAGGCTGCATTCTCAGTGATGTCACCGCTGATCTCTAGTGATGGATAGGCTGCATTCTCAGTGATGTCACCGCTGATCTCTAGTGATGGATAGACGGCATTCTCAGTTATGTCACCGCTGATCGCTAGTGAATGGATAGGCTGAATTCTCAGTGATGTCACCGCTGATATCTAGTAAATGGATTGGGGGCATTCTCGGTGATGTCACCGCTGATCTCTGGTGAATGGATAGGCTGCATTCTTAGTGATGTCACCAATAATCTCTAGTGATGGATAGGCTCCATTCTCAGTGATGTCACCGCTGATCTCTAGTGATGGATAGGCTGCATTCTCAGTGATGTCACCGCTGATCTTTAGTGATGGATAGGCTGCATTCTCAGTGATGTCACCGCTGATCTCTAGTGATGGATAGGCTGCATTCTCAGTGATCTCACCGCTGATCTCTAGTGATGGATAGGCTGCATTCTCAGTGATGTCACTGCTGATCTCTAGTGATGGATAGGCTGCATTCTCAGTGATGTCACCGCTGATCTCTAGTGATGGATAGGCTGCATTCTCAGTGATGTCACCGCTGATCTCTAGTGATGGATAGGCTGCATTCTCAGTGATGTCACCGCTGATCTCTAGTGAATGGATAGGCTGCATTCTCAGTGATGTCACCGCTGATCTCTAGTGATGGATAGGCGGCATTCATTTCTCAGTAATGTCACCGCTGATTTCTAGTGAATGGATAGGCTGCATTTTTAGTGATGTCACCGCTGATCTCTAGTGAATGGATAGGCTGCATTCTCAGTGATGTCACTGCTGATCTCTAGTGATGGATAGGCTGCATTCTCAGTGATGTCACCGCTGATCTCTAGTGAATGGATAGGCTGAATTCTCAGTGATGTCACCGCTGATCTCTATTGATGGATAGGCTGCATTTTCAGTGATGTCACCGCTGATCTGTAATGGATAGGCTGCATTCTCAGTGATGTCACTGCTGATCTCTAGTGATGGATAGGCTGCATTCTCAGTGATGTCACCGCTGATCTCTAGTGATGGATAGGCTGCATTCTCAGTGATGTCACCGCTGATCTCTAGTGAATGGATAGGCTGCATTCTCAGTGATGTCACTGCTGATCTCTAGTGATGGATAGGCTGCATTCTCAGTGATGTCACCGCTGATCTCTAGTGAATGGATAGGCTGCATTCTCAGTGATGTCACTGCTGATCTCTAGTGATGGATAGGCGGCATTCTCAGTGATGTCACCACTGATCTCTAGTGATGGATAGGCTGCATTCTCAGTGATATCACCGCTGATCTCTAGTGATGGATAGGCTGCATTCTCAGTGATATCACCGCTGATCTCTAGTGATGGATAGGCTGCATTCTCAGTGATGTCACTGCTGATCTCTAGCAGTTCCACTACACGATTAGTACTACACGTGGAGCATTCATGATCATTAATACATTTTATTCACATCTGGATTCGCGGCTTCTAATAAATAATAACTAAGTGATGTTGTAGATCTGCAGAAAGTCAGAGGAGCCCCAGCAGAGACTGGCAGACAGAACATTTAGTTTATAGGGCAGTGAAAGGGTTAACCGTTTTCGCAACCTGCAATGTTCTTTAGCATAATGATACCCTTCCCAAAATCCCAAAGCCTGGAAGTCACGCATAGTAATGAGCAGACGTGATGGGACACGAGGAGATTACTGGATCAGTTCATGATGCATCACGGCGCTGCTTCTATCAGAAGTTCCATCACTTCAAAAATTATTTTCTTCCACAATCATTTGCCCACCAGGGGGCACCATTGTGATCATAACAGAAGAGTTTATACCAGCAAGCCCTGATAGTGGCCAGTTAGACTGGTTGTCGCTTCCCTGGACGTCATGGCGATGGGAGGAGACCACCATGTAGTTCAGTCTTCACAAAAAGAGACAATTATAGACATTGGGGGGTCATTATCATGATATCTTCATCCAAGGATCTGTCGTTTATTGTAATGCCATGTATTACTCATTACGCTAACCTACCGTTGGCTCAGGAGGTGAGGAAGCCTTACTAACATTACATAGAGCATCCTAACTAGTGATCAGGGGTCTGTGATCAGTTCTGGGGTACAACCCTGCTTCCCAGAAATAACATTTTCTCTGGCTCGATGACAAACATGAAGTAGAGATTGCACATCAGCATGCTGACCAAAGGCAGGAAGGTCAGGCCGTAACCGAAACCTCGGAACGATCGTCCAACGGCAAAGGACAGCCAGTAAATCAGCCTGAAACATGGAGAGAAAATAAGTCAGATGCATACAAAAACATGAGAAACTTGACAGACGCTATGCTCAATGGGGGCATCCGGCTGCTGAGACCCTCACTGATCGCTAAAATAAAGAGAAGCAAACCGTCCCTTCAATCCTGATCAAGTCTCCTCAGAGCAAGCGGCATACTTTCCACGGATCTGGGAGCACCGTGCTCAGCCGATTGCCTCTACCCCCTTGTTTTAGTGATCAGCGGGGTGTCAAGACCTCTGATGTGTCACAAGTTATTAAATCATTTCATTTTTTTTTCCTAGGGGAAGTTGAGCCCTATCTTATGTTACAATTGTGTAGGAAAGTCCACTTTAAATACAAACTACAAAGGCGATCCCACCAATGCTCCCAATACTTAGACAGACCCTCTTCTCCTCTGGATTATCACCGACGACATTTGGTGGAGACATGTCAGATTACGCCATGTTGGTGACTTCTTGTCCACAGCATATTTTCTTTCTACCTTCTCACCCCCAAACTCTGAAGAGTTACCCAAGTCTTTCACTTACCAAAACCTTTCTGGTCCCAGGAAATGGCTCAGTAGAATACACAACGTTTGAATGGAGAGGGGTATTCTCTCCCTTCTTTATTCTATTGTAAACTCACTTTTTGATACTAAGCTGGCCTATATGCATGGTTGGGAGAGACCCTCACACTGGAGCAATGACATGTTGTATAGCAATCAGCAATGGGAGCTGGCACATAACACCCTCCGTGTTTGGTGGACATGTCCTATAGTAAGATGGTTCTAGGCCAACATCAAAAGAGGATAATTTGAAGTGTTTGGGAGACATCGCTCCTTGTCAGCACCTGTATATTTTCTGGGGCTTAAACCACCAACATATAAGCATATAGGCATCCACAATATGTCCTGATATCCATGAGGATTCATGTTGCTTCCAGGTGGAGGTCTCCCTCACTTTCTGTATCGCCCAGTTGGAGGTCTCCCTCACTTTCTGTATCGCCCAGTTGGAGGTCTCCCTCACTTTCCGTATCTGTAGCTACCTGTTGCGTCAAGGTGGAGGTCTCCCTCACTTTCTGTATCAGCAGATACATGTTACGTCTAGGTTGAGGTCTCCCTCACTTTCTGTATCATCCAGGTGGAGGTCTCCCTCACTTTCCGTATCTGCAGCTACCTGTTGCGTCAAGGTGGAGGTCTCCCTCACTTTCTGTATCAGCAGTTACATGTTACGTCTAGGTGGAGGTCTCCCTCACTTTCTGTATCGCCCAGTTGGAGGTCTCCCTCACTTTCTGTATCTGCAGCTACCTGTTGCGTCAAGGTGGAGGTCTCCCTCACTTTCTGTATCAGCAGATACATGTTACGTCTAGGTTGAGGTCTCCCTCACTTTCTGTATCGCGGTTGCCTGTTGCATCCAGGTAGAGGTCTCCCTCACTTTCTGTATCATCCAGGTGGAGGTCTCCCTCACTTTCTCTATCATCCAGGTGGAGGTCTCCCTCACTTTCTCTATCATCCAGTTGGAGGTCTCTCTTACTTTCTGTATCGTCCAGTTGGAGGTCTCCCTCACTTTCTGTATCAGCAGATACCTGTTGCGTCCAGGTGGAGGTCTCCCTCACTTTCTGTATCAGCAGATACCTGTTGCGTTCAGATGGAGGTCTCCCTCACTTTCTGTATCAGCAGATAACTGTTCCGTTCAGATGGAGGTCTCCCTAACTTTCTGTATAGTCCAGTTATAGGTCCCCTCACTTTCTGTATCATCTAGTTGGAGGTCTCCCTCACTTTCTGTATCGGCAGATACCTGTTGCGTCCAGGTGGAGGTCTCCCTCACTTTCTGTATTGTCCAGTTGGAGGTCTCCCTCACTTTCTGTATTGGCAGCTACCTGTTGCATCCAGGTGGAGGTCTCCCTCACTTTCTGTATTGGCAGATACATGTTGCGTCCAGGATGAGGTCTCCCTCACTTTCTGTATCAGCGGTTACCTGTTGCGTCCAGGTGAAGGTCTCCCTCACTTTCTGTATATAGTCCGGGAGAGTCGCGAGAGTTGAGCTGTTCTACGTTAGTTCTATTTTACTTCATGCCTCTACAAACTACATTTGGTGTTATCCACTAATATTGGAGGCCGATGTTCATTTCTGCTGTATTGACATATATGCTTTGTGTACTCTCTTTATTTGTGCTATTACTTTTTAATTTCTTCTGTCCAGTCAATGGCTATGACCAAAAAGATCCCTGCTAGACTTGTGTACAACAGCACCCCTTGTGGACAATGCAGGAAAACACCACTAAATTTGTTTTTATTAAAAAAAAATTTTTTTGGGGGGGGGGGGGGGGTTTCTCCTGTACTGTATATATTCTCTACAGTGAGTAACAGGACACAAATGGCCTGTAGTCTTATGATTTACATATTTAGTATCAGGAAATAAAAAGGAATTAATCATGCATGTGATTTCTTTAAAAGGAGTTGTCCAGGATTGCAAAAACATGGCTTCTCTCATCCAAAAACGAGCGCCACACCTATCCACAGGTTGTATCCTTGAAGACGCCAGGATGCCAGGCACAACCCATGGACAGGTGTGGTGCGATTTCTGGAAGGAAGCTGCCATGTTTTTGTAATCTTGTGTAATTCCGTTAAGCAAAAGGGTGTGTGTGTGTGAGGGGGGGGGGGGGGTGACACTTACTGGGACAAGGAGAAGAGACAGGTGAGGAGTGGGATAAACTTCAGATGTTTCTGGGGCAGGTAAGTGGCCAGCACTGAGAGGTTGAAGAAGTACAAGACGAAGAGGAAGGTGCTCTGTTTCACGAAACGTCTGTGGATGGTCACCTCTCGCTCCCGAGGTTTAAATGGATTGTAGGAAGAGGCGCAGAGACGTGAGATCCCGTGGACTATAACGCCTAGAGGGATAGTGAAACACAAAATAATTTAGGGACGTCACGCAGAAACCGCCTCCCATATAATCTACTCTCACGCCTGATTAATATTCGGAATACATGCAAAGGACATTTTATACAATAGTTTTAGTACATCCTTCATTAAGTGACTGGAGAAGGATTCTGGCACCAGTCCATGTGCTTTCTGCCAGTACAACCCCTTTAGAAGCAGGAAAACAAATCTGCCGCATGTGAATGTACCCCAAGCGTTCATTCTAAACCTGAAGTGACACAATCCTGTCCTTCTTCTCACGAAACGTGTCCTGCCACTCTATACTAGAAAGGGATGGAAATGTACTAAAACTGTAACCACATATCCACCTATTACCAAAAATACTGAATTGTGGGGGAAGGTGTTCACACGCGGGGGATTCTCTGCGGCTCTTACCTGTGGATTTGTGCAGGTATGATCCACAGCAGGTTACAGTATCAGGAAAGTGGATGAGATATTATAAGTCTCAACCCCATGTGGTGTGGAAAGAGGAGCGTGCTGTGGATGTGGATTTTTTACTGTGCATTTCGCAGCTCTCAATCCGCAGCAAAGTTTGCACGTAACAAAGACAGATTTTGCTGCAAATTTGCAGTGTGACCTGCAACAAGGTCAACTGAAAAAAGGGGGGTCAGTCAGCACATCCCAAGGCCCTACACATCAGACATTGATGGCTTATCTTGAGGAATACCCCCTTTAAGCCGACAAGAAACCAGTAGACTTGTGAATGCTCCTTTAGACTACATTTATACGAATGCGAGAAACGGACATGAAAAACGGGCAGACGGACAGAAAATGGCTGCAAAAATGGCCATGAAAAACTATTTCGTAGTCATTTTTATTTCACTGTTGTGTGAATGTAGCCTTAGAGGTCACTGGAGTATAAGACATTATAAAAGTTAGGGCTGTATGACAATAACAGATTATCTGATCAATATCTGTTCAATCAGACTAATAGTTGGTGTGTATAACAAAAGATCTGTGTGTATAACTGACCATCTGACCAATAACTGGTCACGATCTGTCAGATAATCTGTTGGGGTAATACAGCCCTTACAAACAACACAAAGTATTTACAACCTCACAGTGCATCTTGTATAAAGACCTGTGACACAATGGTCTAAGAAAATCGTAAAGATAAGATGATGGAGGAGACCTCCTATACCACAACAGAAATAATTTCTTACCCAGTACGATAGGGAATGAGGCAAAGGTTGAACATCGCAAAGTGTACACCAGTCTGGTTGGCACATCTGGGATGAGTGGGGCATCAAATGGCAGCCATGCGTACGCCGCGAAAAGGAAGGCTGGGAAAATAAGCATGGAGAGGACAAACGACCCAACAAGTTTCAGGCAGGCTTTGTGGCACTGACAAAAGCCTGGATATACAGACTCTTGATCCACTGAAGTCCGGGTGTGGCAAATCAGGGTCTCTCTCTCAGGATCTCCTTTTTCAATGTCTACCTTATCACACTCATCCTTCTGGACGTTCCTCTGTTTCTCCAGAGCAGGTTGTTTAACAAAAACTGAAGTATTAATAGCCACCTGTGAAATCTTATCCTTGTTTCCAGTCTTCCCTGTGCGCTCTTCACTTGGGTCGTATAAGCCTGCGTTGCTCAGCCTTGCAATACACTCAGGAGGTCCTTTCTTATCAGGGTAGGGTAGTGTCACCTGGGCATCTTCACACTTGGTGCCCACAAAATCATTTTCAGAAGAGTCCGTGTGTCTGGAGGTATCTGAGACCCTTCTGTTTCTTACTGAAGTTCTGTCAACACCTGGTGTGGCCTCAACTTTCTTCTCTTTATCAACCAGTGGTCCTTCAGTGTTTTCTCTCACATTCACGGCCTTGTTTTTTTTCTCTTTATCAACCAGTGGTCCTTCAGTGTTGACTCTGACATTCAAGCAATTTTCAACACATTCCTTGCACAGACATGTTGGGTTACTCTTTATCTTACAGGGTTTCTGTGATGAGGGTTGACCCTGGTCAAAGTAGTTGGAAGTCTCTTTGTTTTCTGGAGGTTGATTGTTCTGCGCACTGTCCACATCCTTCTTGTCTTCTAGATCTTTTCTGTCCTCATCTGTAACTTCACACCTCACATTGCTGGTGGCGTCGGGCTCCTTTAACTCATTTTTTACAACATCTAGTTCAGTGCGCTCTTTACTTGGGTCGTATAAGCCTGCGTTTCTCAACTTTGCAATACACTCGGGTGGTCCGTTCTTATCAGGGTAGGGTAGTGTCACCTGGGCATCTTCACACTTGGTGCCCACATAATCATTTTCAGAGGAGTCTGTGTGTCTGGAGGTATCGGAGACCCTTTTGCTTCTTACTGAAGTACTGTCAACACCTGGTGTGGCCTGGTCTTTCTTCTCTTTATCAACCAGTGGTTCTTCAGTGTTTTCTCTCACATTCACGGCCTTGTTTTTCTTCTCTTTATCAACCAGTGGTTCTTCAGTGCTTTTTCTCACATTCACAGCCTTGTAGGGTAGTGTCACCTGGGCATCTTCACACTTAGTGCCCACAAAATCATTTTCAGAGGAGTCTGTGTGTCTGGACGTCTCAGAGACACTATTGCTTCTTACTGAAGTACTGTCAACACCTGGTGTGGCCTGGTCTTTCTTCTTTTTATCAACCAGTGGTCCTTCAGTGTTTTCTCTCACATTCACGGCCTTATTTTTCTTCTCTTTATCATCTAGTGGTTCTTCAGTGTTTTCTCTCACATTCACGGCCGTGTAGGGTAGTGTCACCTGGGCATCTTTACACTTGGTGCCCACAAAATCATTTTCAGAGGAGTCTGTGTGTCTGGACGTCTCGGAGACACTATTGCTTCTTACTGAAGTACTGTCAACACCTTGTGTGGCCTGGTCTTTCTTCTCTTTATCAACCAGTGGTTCTTCAGTGTTTTCTCTAACATTCACTGCCTCGTTTTTCTTCTCTTTGTCAACAATTGGTTCTTCAGTGCTATCTCTCACATTCAAGTAATTTTCTACACTTTCCTCGCAAGGGCATGTTGGGATACTCTTTTTCGTTGATGAGGATTGAGCATGGTCAAAGTATTTGGAAGACTCTTTGTTTTCTTGAGGTTGATTGTTCTGGGCGCTGTCCACGACCTTCTTGTCTTCTAGATTTTTTCTGTCCTCATCTTCAGTAACTTCACACCTCACATTGCTGGTGGTGTCGGGCTCCTCTAACTCATTTTTTAAAACATCCAGTTGTATGTCAACACTTTTTACCTTTCTTTTGTCTTCTGGAGTCTTCTGTGAAGCAAGAAAGCCTACAGGATCAATGTGTTTGCCCTCTAAAGAGTCCGGTTTAAGGTTTACGTTGTGAGATCCAGACATTTTTGGTTTACAGTTCACTCCGGGTTTTGAAGGCCATTTACACCATTTTTCCGAATGTCATTGAATATCTCCAATGTCTTGGAACAGGCAGGGATCAATCCAAAATGATTTCTTAATATTAAAACCCACGAATCTTCACAACGGCTTAACTGGTAACTAAATAAGTAAGAAGAGGTATTAATGTGGATCCTCATAAATGACATACGCTGGTTTACAACTGATTATCAAGAATCATCTACAGTAACAAGTGATTACATGTCATTGTTATTATCCCTCCCATTAATCCTCAAGAAGAGGCAGAGATTTCCTCTCTGGTAACTGGTAGGGCTCGTCATGCTGATTAAAACCTGCCACGATGTCTACATTTTTATTCATATGCAAATTAGCAACTTTAAGCACCAATGGGCTGTCTGGAGCAATTGGAGCACGTCTTTTGCAATACCCCTGAGCTCTGCACATTCCCCTACTACCTAGACTGACAGGGCTGGTCCTCTCATCTACCCTATATTCTCGCACCTTACTGAGCTCACCAGAACCATTACGCGAATATCTGAGCTAATGTGGCCCAGGCACAATGGATCTAGTGAGCTCAGGAAGCAGCATCAAACCAAGACACTGAGCTGAGTCTGTGCAGGTGCGAGAAAATAGGGCTAGCATTGTCAAGAGAGTAAGGGAGTGTGCAGGGCATTAGAAAAGCAACAGCGGTGCTCCAAGGGCAAGGGCCAGCCCCTATAATACTGCTCCTATGTGGAAGAATATAACTACTATAATATTGCTCCTATGTAGAAGAATATAACTACTATAATACTGCTCCTATGTACTAGACTATAACTAATATAATACTGCCTCCTATGTACAAGAATATAACTACTATAATATTGCTCCTATGTAGAAGAATATAACTACTATAATACTGCTCCTGTGTACAAGAATATAGCTACTATAATACTGCTCCTATGTACAAGAATATAACTACTATGGGGGCGGAGCCTGGCTCTGTAGCTGAATGGCTGCTGGTTTTTGAGCTCCTCATCTGAGCTGGTGCTAATCCCCTTCAAGCAGCTTACAGTCTAGCACAAATGGGCAAAGTGGGTAAAGATCGATCCAGGGAACAACCTGAGCCCACTCCGGCCAGCCTGACATGGACCAATTCCTGAAAAAGACCCCGAAGCACCGGGCCGCGAACACTTCCAAGATGGCGCCGGATGTGGATTTACACTCAGACCAAGAAGATCTCTCCGACCTGGCAGCGCATCGGACGCCTCTACATGTAAGTCCCGGAATGCTAGGGGCTCCTTCACAAAAGCTGCTTTGCTGTCGGTGCTTAACGCAGCGTTAGCTCCTCTAAAAAAGGACTTAGCTGACATCAAGGAAGACTTGCGCGCCATGGGGAACCGGGTAGCGCACCTGGAGGATTTACAAGTGGCCGCCACGCAGCGTGAGGAGAAGACATATAATGCAATTCGCTCCCACACTGAGCTGCTGAATGACGCACTACTGCGCATAGAGGATCAGGAGAACCGAAATCGCAGACGCAAACTGCGCATCCGGGGCCTACCTGAGACCATAGCGTCGGAAGCCCTGCGCACCGTCGCGCTTGAAATCTTCGCGCACCTCTTAGGACAAGAGAGAGCGGACAGGGTGGTGATTGAGAGGATCCATAGGGCCCTCAGACCCCAGCCTAAACCATCGGACCCGCCGCGTGACGTGGTTTGCGGCCTCCTCAGCTTCGTTGACACGGCAGCCATAATGAAAGCTGGAAGAGAGGCTGATTGCTTGCAGTATGAGGAGACGCCTATACAGTTCTACCAAGACCTGGCGCCATCCACCCTGTCGAAGCGCCGTATGTTGAAACCGCTTCTAGATGCCCTCCGAGCTGCAGCCATACCGTTCCGATGGCTTTACCCTTTTGGACTTGCAATTTTGAAAAATGGGCGCTAAATCTCAATCCGTACGCCGCTGGATCTGCAAGCGGCTTGGCCTACCTTGGGGATATCTCCCATTTCGCTGCCCTCATGGATTCGCTGCGTGAAGCTACTGACCGCTTCCTTTCCTCCCTAGATTTACCTTCCATCATCTCGACCCAGTCCTCACAACTCCTGGCCCCGATCACGGACTTGGAAGTTGAACAGACCCTATCCTCCATCCCGTCAGGGAAAAGTCCTGGACCCGACGGGTTTACCATCACCTATTATAAAGCATTCCGCTCGGTGCTTCTACCACATTTCAGGGCCATGTGTAATTACCTGCTCCAAGGTGGTACTCTACCCCCCCAATCCCTCTCGGCCCATATCACTGTGATCCATAAGGAAAATAAAGACCCCTTGAACTGCGGTAGCTACCGCCCCATTTCGCTACTGAATACGGACGTGAAATGGTGGGCTAAGATTCTGGCTCGCAGGATTCAAACTGTCCTTCCTGCCATTGTTGGTGGGGAACAGGTAGGCTTTGTCTCCGGCAGGCAGGGGTGCGAGAATACGGTACGAGTCTTGCATTTAATTTCTCATGCTCAAGTGCACGATATCCCACTCACGCTTCTTAGCACTGATGCGGAGAAAGCCTTCGATAGGATCAGCTGGCTTTTTCTGTCACGGGCCTTATCGAAGTTTGGCTTTCCTGAAGCGTTTATTACCTCTATTTTCTCGCTATATTCACGCCCCTCTGCACAGGTTCGGATTAATGGCACTCTCTCCCCCTCTTTCCCCATCACCAACGGCACGAGGCAGGGTTGCCCACTCTCCCCAGCTCTCTTTGTCATAGTTATGGAGACGCTCCTGGCCAAAATCAGACAGACTCCCTCAATTCAAGGGATCCGGGTAGGTTCCCACACACACCTCACGGCAGCCTTCGCTGATGATCTCCTGGTTATGACAACCAACCCTCTCACATCTTTCCCTGCTCTTCATTCTATTTTTGAGGAGTACGGAATGGTCTCTAATTTTAAAATAAATTACAACAAGTCTTTGGCTCTTAACGTCACCTGCCCCAAGCCTGACGTTGATACTCTCAAGAGGGAAGTTGGCTTCGCCTGGGCTGATAACACCATCCCTTTTTAGGTACGCACATTTCCGCGAATCCAACTGACTCCTTTGAGCTGAACTATGTCCCTACTCTGAAGTCTATTAAATCCCACCTGCGTTCGGTAAAATTACCATTTATTTCGTGGATAGGTAAGAAAAATTACTTGAAGACTTTCATTGTCCCAAAGCTGCTTTATCTGATTCAAACCCTCCCTATTTACCTCCCCGTTCCTTCTTCGTGGAGGTCCGCAGAGTCTTCTCTTCCTTCATATGGGACGGAAAATCTCCCAGGATTGCATACACGACTTTGACCCGTGAAAAGCGCCTTGGGGGCTTTGGCCTTCCTGACATTTATGTCTATTATAAAGCTTCTATGTTGGGTAGGGGTCTAAACCTCCTCTCTGGGCATGGGACCAACTTGGTGTCTCACCTGGAAAGGAACTTGCTCACTTATAAGGAAAAGGTGGTCCTCTGGGGGTGCGCAAATACACCGCTTCTCACAGACACGCCTCACCCTTGTGGAGAGGACTTTTGATGGAATGGGCTAAACTTTATCAGGGTACAGATATGTGCTTCCCGAGTCTAGCTATGCCTTTGCCCTTGATCCAATTTTACATCCACCCAACCACTTCTGCTGTCTCAGGGTTATGGGCCCGCTTTCGCGACCTGCGGCTGAGGGACATCACTTCTGAGACGGGGGACTTAGGATGGGATAAGCTTGCGGATTCTCCCGAATCCCATAATGCTTCTTTCCTGGAGACTATGGCCTTTAAAAAGGATCTCACCCGCTTGAAGGATTTCCCTACTCCATCTTCAGATCCCTCCTGGATTGAAAAGAGGCTGTCCCACTCACAGCCGCCTAAGAAGCCCTTGTCTGTACTTTATAAGGAGATACTCTCATCCCAGCCCCCTGACCTACGCTTCCTTTCAGCTTGGGAGAAGGAACTGTCCGTCTCTTTCTCTGACCCTGAAAGAGCTTTTATACTTACTCATTCCCATGGATTCAATCGCTGCATAAAGGTTCAAGCCAATTCATATAAGCTATTGACGAGGTGGTACAGGACACCTGAGTTTCTTCACAGGCTAATCCCTAGCATCCCTGACCGTTGCTGGAGATGTGAGGAGGCAGTCGGGTCCCTGTCCCATATATGGTGGGACTGTCCTAAAATGTTGCCTTTCTGGTCCGAGATTGAGCTCCTGATCAATAGGATTTGCAAGTCACAGGTCCGGCTAGACGCTAAGTTGATCCTTCTGTGGTGTCCCAATGATACTATCACCCCCTCTAAAATTAACCTCCCCACTATGCTTTTGACTGCTGCTCGTCTCCTAATCCCGTTCCTATGGAAGAATACCTCCCCTCCGTCCATAGCTATGTGGCAAGACAAAGTAGACCAGTTGTACCGCTTTGAAGAGCTAGCCCATTGGGAATCTAATACGAGACCTGTCTTCCTGAAGCTCTGGTCGCCCTGGACCACATTTAGGAAATTTTGACATGGTTTGGGCTTCTAACACGGCATTTTTCCCACTCCCTACCCCTCCCTCCCTTTCTGACCCTTGTCTTGTCTTTCTCCCCCCCTACATTTGAGATTTATATTTTGTTTTCTTTGCTGCAATCACAACATTTATATGCTGGCCCTCCGTGCTGCGCACGGACCTGCCTTCCACATACTGTCTATTTTCTGCCGCCAGCTGCGACTGGCCTATACTTTAAGATGTATGTGCCTTGTGATTCTTTGCTCTTTTCTCAATATACAGAGATTTGGTTAAGAATATAACTACTATAATACTACCTGCTATGTACAAGAATATAACTACTATAACACTGCTCATATGTACAAGAATATAACTACTATAATACTGGTTCCTATGTACAAGAATATAACTACTATAATACTGCTCCTATGTACAAGAATATAACTACTATAATACTGCCCCCTATGTACAAGATTATAACTACTATAATACTGCCCCCTATGTATAAGAATATAACTACTATAATACTGCCTCCTATGTACAAGAAAATAACTACTATAATAGTGCTCCTATGTACAAGAATATAACTACTATATTACAGAAAGTCACAAGCCTTAAATATCTCATGTCCGGCCGCCCACATAGAAACACTCAAACGCACTTCTGCCTTCTCGTGGGCTCCTAAGTCGATCCCTTTTCTAGGTACTCATATGTCGGCGAATCCGGAGGAGCTTTATGAGCTTAACCAAGCCCCATTGCTCCGCTCTATTAGATCTCACCTACGTTCACTAAAACTACCATTCACTTCGTGGATTGGTAAGAAGAACTACATTAAGGCTTTCATTGTCCCCAAGCTTCTCTACCTCATCCAAACACTCCCTATCTGGCTACCCCATTCCTTTTTTGTGGAGGTCCGCAGAGTATTCTCAGCTTTTATATGGTCGGGCAAATCCCCCAGATTGGCGTATAGCACTCTCACTCGGGAGAGGAGAATGGGAGGCTTTGGCCTACCAGACATCTACCTCTACTATAAGGCTTCAATGCTTAACAGAGTCCTGAGCCTCCTCTCCTGGCGCCCCCTCAGTTTTGTCTCTCGACTGGAGTGTGATATGCTTACCTATAGTGACGAACTGGCTTTATGGGGCCTGCGTAAGTGCACAGCTAACAACAAATACTCCTCTCCTCTATGGAAGGGCTTGCTGCTAGACTGGTCAAAATTGTATGTAACCTCGACCCTCTCGTTCCCCAACCCGAACCTCCCCCTACATCTTCTTCAACACCATTTACATCCTGAAACTTTAGCCGCATCCGGAATATGGGCATTGCTCTCTGGTCTTAAACTGCGGGACGTTATCTCTGAGTCCGACACTATCATTCTGCCTCCTATGTACAAGAATATAACTACTATAATACTGCCTCCTATGTACAGGAATATAACTACTATAATACTGCTCCTATGTACAAGAATATAACTACTATAATACTGCTCCTATGTACAAGAATATAACTACTATAATACTGCTCCTATGTACAAGAATATAACTACTATAATACTGTCTCCTATGTACAAGAATATAACTACTATAATACTGCTCCTATGTACAAGAATATATATACTATAATACTGCTCCTATGGACAAGAATATAACTACTATAATACTGCTCTTATGTGCAAGAATATAACTATTATAATACTACTAGAATACTATACTATAATACTTCCTCCTGATGACAATATAAAACTATATATACCTACACGCAGCTTGTCTGGACCAGTGGCTCTCAACCTGCGGAATGTGTACCCCGAAGGTTATGTGCCTCAGAGTGAGGGTGTACACGGGACTTCCCTAGCATCTGGTAATGTTTCATTGGTGGTTGGTAGGTCTCTCGATATTCAACTGTATCAGTGTCCTCTGGATGGCGATACAGTTGAATGCTGTGATGATGTTTCCCTGCCCTGCCATACACTCTCATAGGTCACAGGCACTAGGCCTGAAGCCTATCAGAGAGCAGTACCATAATGTCATCATCTAGCCTGAGCCGGGCAGATGAGGACGCAGGCTGGAGGGGCCAAATCACAGATAGTGGCATGGTATTTGCGTTTGTTATTTTCCTTTGGCACACTGGGGTGGCATGCTGATGGACCACTAAAGGGAGGGTCATTATTATAACTGGAGGGCATTATGAGGACTACTACAAGCCGCATAATAAGGGGACATCAGCACTAATGGGGGCACTATATGACGGCATTATTACTTCTGGGGCATATTATATGGCCTTTATTACTACTAGGGGGGCACTTTAGGTGGTATTATTACTACTGGGGCACATTACATGATTTAATACTACTGGGGCAATATCGTTGGCTTTATAACTACTGATGGGTACTGTGGCAGGCTTTATCACTGTTGAGGCCCTTTAACAGCTGTTAGTACTCCTGGGGCATTATGGTGGGTTCTTCCACCACTACTGGGGACATTTTAGGGGGAATTATTACTACGTCTACTAGCAGGGGTATTATGGTGGGCATTATTATTACTAGGGGTCTATGGGAACATAAGGTTGTATGGGCAGTATGTGTGGACTGTAGGGGCACTATTACTACTAAGTGCACTCTGGGAGAGGGTCATTACTATTGGTGGTACTTTTGGAAGCACTATTACTTTGGGGGGCACCCTAGCAGAGTATAGGCTTAGGACAATTATTTTTGGGCACACTATGTTTACAGCACTATTACTTTCAGGAGCATTATATGCTGGGCACAATTATTTTTTGAGGGGTGTGTATGAAGGTGGCACTATCTGAGCAGTACTAGTGTTTTCAGGGGGACGACCTGCCTCTGCAGTATGATATTGGAGAGCATGGCGGCCACGGTATTGGGGTGGCAGAATGGGGTGTTCAGAAGGTGGAGATGATGGTGGAAAAGTAGAAACATAAGATGTGTGTGTGAAAAACTGCAGAATCGTGGGTGAAAGAGCCATCATGGTGGTCTGGTTGAATGAAGAAGATGAGGAAAGAGATTCTCCTGTATGTTTGGTAGTGCAGAACGCAATTAAAAAGTAATAAAATAAACAGTCATCCATCAGGGTCCTAATGTGGTGTCTGTCATTTTGCCAGGAAGATTAGTGCTGCATGCCGTCACAGATGCACCAATACCAAGTATGTAGAGGGGACTTTACTTTTGCAACCGTTTTCCCTGAAAAGCAATTTTTCCATGGAAAAAGGTGTATTTTTTGTTACAACTTTATTTCCCTTTTATTTAACAATTTATTAGTCTCACATAGGAAAGACATCATCACCCTATGACATCATTTGCGGAGGTGTTGATGCTAGAGAGAGGGAGTTACGCATTTAATTCCCCCAGCTTCTTTCCAGCTTCTGTTTACCTTGTTGCATCGCATCATGTGCTGCACACCCATGTGACTGTTGCAACCAATCACTGGCCTCAGCAGTGACGCCTGTATGAACGGCATGAGATCAGCTCAAGCAAATGAATAAAGAGCATCAGGGCTCACCAGAACAGTGTCGCTGGATGTGCGTGGGATTATAACGCTAAGTAATTTTTTTATTTTAAAGCATTCCCTCTTGTTAGGGAAAACATGACATCCTGGACAATCCCTTTAAATATGTGACTCTTTGCTGATCACTTCTCTGCTGTCTCGTCTATAGTCATATCCATCTTCATATAACATGGTATTATCTTGGATGGTGTTACAAACTTGAATAATTGCTGGAAAGAGCCACCTGTCACCGGGAGAATATCTGGAGGAGTTCTTGGCCCATTTGAGTCAGACAGAAGATTACATGGAAGTTACCCTCCCGCTGCTGCAATCTGTGCCAGGAGAAGGCGTCGATACCCTGCAGAAGCCGCCACGCCTTACTGAAATGACCGCACAGCTTTAATTATAATCCTAATAACAGGTAACAACTAGAAGTCCCACATTGTGATATATAATATACTCTGCACTGCGTGATCTGGATCTTATCGCTTTGGATCTTTGAAACCCCTTTCTGTATGTCCAGTTAGAATATATGGAGGCAGTGAGAGGACCCCTTTAATTGCCCAACTAATATTAAGGCTGCTATAATGACCCCTTCACCATACATCACATGTGGATTACGGGTCAGTTTCCCAGCCATTTCCTACTGCACCACAGTCTACTGAAGCTCCATTGGAAGGACACTGAGTGGCACATGAAGTGACAGTGTGCCATGTCTCTCAGGGCCTGCGGAAAGTTGTGTGGGCCACCTATGTAGAAAGGTTGGGCACATTAGGGCTCTTTCACACGAGCGGATGCCGTGTGGGTATCCACTACGTGAAAGAGAGCCAAAGTGCCAAGCCCCGTTCTGGACAGCAGAGACACGGAGCAGTAACATCACTGATAACGCTCCGTGCCTCTCTGTGACCTTTTTACTACAAAATCACAGTGAGATAAAGTTGTCACCGATGTAGTAAAAAGATCAGTCATGTTAATGCTCCGTGTCTCTGCTGTCCGGAGCGGGGCTTGGCTCTCTTTCATGCAGCAGATTACCCACACGGCATCTGATCGTGTCAAAGAGACCTTAGGATTTCGTTGATGTTAGGCTGTCATATAATGATTTTTGGGGAGACGCCCCCAGCCCATCATCAGGGAAAAATGTAAAATGAATGATGTCATGAAAGGAACGCTTCCTGTGACATCGTCTGCGATGGTAAACTGGTATTACCAGTCACTCACTACACATCCAGAATCTGGGTACGACATAGCGACCCGACAACACATTACCAAACACTGTAGGACAATGTCAGCCATCAATAGGAGGGTGGAAGCCCAGCGGCCGGGGGATGGGTGGCTACACCTAGGCTAAGGACACATTTTCATGTTTTTTGAAGACCAGTAGCAGATTGTAAAAAGAAAAGTATCTGTTCTTAATATTTCCTCTCCTTTCCAGATGCACACCTGTGTGGCTGTACCCTTAGACTGCAAGCTTCAGAGACAAGGTGAGCATCACTACAGCCCTAATAACGCCCCCATACTCTTGACATCAATGCTATTTCACTGAAGAAAAGCAGCAACCTGATACTTCAGACCAGATGCCGCTTTTCTAAGTGCTAAACACTGGATCATAACTACCCCCGACACCTGCAGTATCTACCCAGTGCCAGGTGACACGGGCTGGAGAGACCTACCTCACAGTCCTGGTACAGTCACAGCGTCTCCCTCCAGTAGAGCACTTCCGCTTTAAGGCTTATTTACCTGCCAGAGGTGTGTACAAAGGGCAGGGCCGATCTGTGCAGTGGGCCGGTCCGGCAGGTTTAACTCTTCTCTTCCTGCAGACCTGGAAACAAACAGTAAGTGAGTGGACGCAGTAATCAGCTCACTGTACAATCAGAGACTTTCCCATTTCCCCCCTCAGGGACCTGTAATTACACACACACGTGCAGATAACAGAGAGCAGCAGCAGTCTGAAGCCAGCAGGCACCACAACAAGGGGTGAAGCTCACGCCAGGCAATGACGAGTGCGCTATGTCCGAGACCCAATGAAAATGAATGGGTCCGCACACATTCCGCATAATTGCGGAAAGGATCCGGACCCATTCTACGGACGTCTGTCTGAATGGACCTTTATAGGACAAGACTCAAAATGTTGCGGAATGGAAATACGGAAACGGAATGCACACGGAGTAGCTTCCATTTTTTTTGTGGACCCAATGAATGGTTCCGCATACGGTGTGCAAAAAAAACGGAACAGAAACTGAAAAAATATACGGTCATGCTTCTCCACACCCCGTACACATTACTGTACAGTCAGCCAAGGCTGACAAGCTAATGTCCATGGGGAGCTCCCAAAAGATTTTGCCGGAGGGAAGAGAGATTTTTTTCGCTCACTGCAGCACATTTAGTCTTCGTTTCCCCTTGCGCTGCCATTTGATAAGTCTCATTGATGATGGGGGGGTCATAAATGATGGCAGTCTCGTCCAGAATGGTGTCCACATCTTTTGCGGCCCCACTGAAGTGAATGGGTCTGCTCCGGAACCGCAAAAACTGCGGCTCTGATGCGGACCAGAACAACGGTCATGTGCATGAGGCCTTAAGCTAAATTCACACTTCAGTTATTTCCCTGAGTTATGAAGCCTCCACAGATCCGAATACCTGAAGTGTGAACTCAGCCTTAATTTTAACTGTTTGTAAACCTGCAGCCGTCTGCAGGAGTGTATAGGGGAGGCAGGAGAGGTAGCGGCTGGCCAGCAGCTAGTGGAAGCGCATGGGCAGCAGCTTATTTTCCGAGAGCAAAAGGGGTTGGAAATACTGAAATCGAACATGTCCAACTCATTTTTCCCCAGACATTCACCATTACAGGAAAGTTTGGAGGCCTGACATATGGTGCATCCAATGTGCATGGCTATAGGGAGGCCTGCACGGACCCCATCACCCCCCGTGGGGAGGGGCCACACTCCCTCTTATCTCACCAGTCCTCACAAACAATGACAAAGTCAAACAAGTGCATTCAATGCGAGGGATTAACCAGCGTGGGGGCAGCACACACTAATCACCCACATTGTTGTCGGTGACAACAGTGGGTGATTCGTTTATTGACTGGACATCCTGTATGAACTAGGACAGTGCAGGGACCCTTTAGGAACTTTTCCCCATGGGGTGACATTGGCCTTTAACCACAAGAACAGGATAAGTGCGGCACCTGGATGCGACTTCACACATTTAGGCCCCTTTCATAGAAGTGAATGGGGCTGCGTGAAAAACGCATTGCATCCGCAAGCAAGTGCGGGTGCGATGTGTTTTTCACTGATGGTGGCTAGATGTTGTTTGTAAACCTTCATTTTTTTATCACGCACGTGAAAAATGCATCAAAACGCATTGCACCCCGCGGAAAAAACTTAGCAACTGAACGCAATCGCAGGCAAAACTGAATGGCTTTGCCTGTGAAATCGCACAGTTTTCACTGAACGCATCCGGACACGCTCGTGTGAAAGAGGCCTTAGAGTCCTGCAATTTAAAGGGGTATTCCAGTTATCTCTTGTTCACAGGTTAGGGGTTAACCATCAGATTGGTGGTGGTCCTACCGCTGGGATCCCCACGATCACAAAAACTAAAATGGACAGAGTTGTTAGTCAGAAAAGTGTGCCACTGTTCCATTTCTTTCTATGGGCGTGCCGGAGATAACTGTGCGCTGCACTCTGCTATCTTTGGCGCTCCCATAGAAGTTAATAGAGCAGGAGGGTACAGGCCAGTTCAGGGGGCTCTACGAAGTATGGGGCCCCCGTTCTCGTGATCTGTGGGGTTCCCGGAGGTAGAACCCCCACTGATCTGATAGTTATCCCTTATCCTATGGATAGGGATAACTTGATATAACCGGAATACCTCTTTAACAATTCCTCCTCGAGGTGAGAAAAGCCGCGGGACAAAAAAGCGTGAAAGTCGCCCTCCGTCAGCTTGAGGCTAGTGGGAAAAAACGGCCAGCCGTTCAGAAATGCCACCCGGAGGCAACGCTGACGCATTTTGTGTTGCACAAATTCTGTGAAAAGGAAGGTCGTGTCAGCTACATGTCGATGAGAAACGTCTGGAAATGCGTGGCTCTCCCATCACACAATACAGGAGACACAACTAACCTGACACCTCTCTGATAGACTATCGGGCAACCGTCCTTTAATCTGAAACTTCCACTTATTTGCAATCCGGTCTTTCAGATTATAGGAGAGTTGCTCTTTGTTCTGTCTCTCCTGCTGCAGTGGAACTAAAAATCTCAGCAAATCCTGTGCATGTGACCACAGAGATAGCGATATCTCCTGATGCTGGACGTTCTCCACCCAGATACAGGGTCTGAAAGCGGTGGAGACTCCCCTGACACCTGGCAGCTCTGGCCCTATAAATAATGAATGGAATGCAAAAGCTGCAGTGAAAACTGACACACAACACACAAGAGGGCGAATGCAGCTGGATGTCATTCTGCAAAACAGTATCAGCCAATCAGTACCAGTGGAAACCAGGGTGACAATTGTAACTGGCACTAACCCCGACTTTACACAGGAGGAGGGCGTACAACAGCGCACCACACAGGAGGAGGGCGTACAACAGCTCCCCACACAGGAAGAGGGTGTACAACAGCACCCTACACAGGAGGAGGGCGTACAACAGCACCCTACACAGGAGGGTGTACAACAGCGCCCCACACAAGAGGAGGGCATACAACAGCACCCCACACAGGAGGAGGGCATACAACAGCTCTCCACACAGGAGGAGGGAGTACAACAGCTCTCCACACAGGAGGAGGGTGTACAACAGCTCCCCACACAGGAGGAGGGTGTACAACAGCACCCTACACAGGAGGAGGGCGTACAACAGCACCCTACACAGGAGGGTGTACAACAGCGCCCCACACAAGAGGAGGGCATACAACAGCACCCCACACAGGAGGAGGGAGTACAACAGCTCTCCACACAGGAGGAGGGAGTACAACAGCTCTCCACACAGGAGGAGGGAGTACAACAGCTCTCCACACAGGAGGAGGGTGTACAACAGCTCCCCACACAGGAGGAGGGCGTACAACAGCACCCTACACAGGAGGGTGTACAACAGCGCCCCACACAAGAGGAGGGCGTACAACAGCACCCCACACAGGAGGAGGGCATACAACAGCACCCCACACAGGAGGAGGGAGTACAACAGCTCTCCACACAGGAGGAGGGTGTACAACAGCGCCCCACACAGAAGGAGGGCATACAACAGCGCCCCACACAGGAGGAGGGAGTACAACAGCACCCCATACAGGAAGAGGGCATACAACAGCGCCCCACAAAGGAGGAGGGCGTACAACAGCATCCCACACAGGAGAAGGGCGTACAACAGCACCCCACACAGGAGGAGAGTGTACAGCAGCACCCCACACAGGAGGAGGGCGTACAACAGCGCCCCACACAGGAGAAGGGCGTACAACAGCGCCCCACACAGGAGAAGGGTGTACAACAGCACACTACACAGGAGGGAGGGTATACAACATAATATAAAGGTTCAGTTCATACCTGCATTATGGCTTCCATCTTTATCAGAAGCCACAATGCTCTCTGCAATTCGTCGATCAATGGATCCAGCACGGATAGACTAGAATAGTATAGACAATTTGTCACATTGTCAAAGTTGTTGGTTTTGACTGCATGTATCCTAAGGCCGCATTCACACTGCTTCATGGCCCCCCGCTCAGCTGTCCATCGGGGGTATACATTTGGATACCATAAAGCGGTATTCAAATGTACACTGTGACGGTAAGTTGACTTAAATGAGGCAGACAGAGTCCAAGGGATTCATCTTTGGACTCAGACTAACCTGCTGTCTGATTGTTTCCAGCTGAACAGAATAGCATGGAAGACTGCAAGAATTGCAGGAAACATACAGAAAGGTTCGTCTAAGTCCATAGATGAATCCCTTGGACGCCATCTGCCTCATTTAAGTCAATGTACCGTCACGGTGTGCATAGGAATAACACGTTGGGGCATCCAAGCCTATACTCATCTAGACAGCCCCGTGGGGGACGGGGTGGATTGGAAACTTAAAGTGGCCCCAAGTTGAGATTGACAGGAGGCGGGGCAACATAAGTAGGCGGGGTCAGCAATACCATAATGCAAAATACCATATACCACAATGCAGCACAATAAATCGCCCTAAAAGCTTTCCTTCTGTGGTGGCCATCAATAGTTGCTCTGATTAAGATATGGAGCAGGGGGCTTAGGAGGTGAGATGCAGGCCATAGCTGAATTCAGGAGGACCTGTGCGGCGCTGGCTGGGTCTTTAAAGATGGCGCACGCTCCTGAACGCTGCGGGTGCCATAGCCGCGGGTGTCCGCCTGCTTCATATAGCAGACACCGCAGTAATGCCGATCGCGGACATTTAACCCCTCAGATGCCGTTGTCAATCCTGACCAAGGAATCTGAGTGTGCTGAAAACCGAAAGCACGCGCTTTTGGTGGTGCTCCGGCTCCCTCGTGTGGTGATCGCAGGAGCCAAAGCGTGTGTGCAGCAGCACCTGTGAAGTTACTTCCGGGTCTCCGCTCATTGCAGCATGGTGTGCATTATAAAATAGGGTTTAGGTTATAGCCTAGTCTAATTTAGACTTAGGCTTACCTCCCCCATAAGTAGTTAAACAGTTTTTAGTTATACAGCATGTGTCACTTCCGGCTCCTGAGGCCGGAGGAAGCGGGGCTAAGCTTAGGCGGGCTATTTAAACCCTGTAAGCCTGTATGGATCTCTTTGTTAAGAGTGCTCAGAGTTTCTGAGAACTATTGAATTTTCAGTGCACTGATTTTCTTGCGATGGCATCCCCGAACCTGAATCAACATGGGGAATCTTCCCATAAACATAGGCATCTGACCTGTGCTACTTGTGGTACCCCCATGCCAGACTCCTGAGTATAATAGGAGTGTTCGTCTGGATGAAGGAGTTCATGGGGAATTCAATGACGGAAATTAAGAATGCCCTATCTGCAAAAAGGGCCAGAGTGTCCTCTCCGGGGGCCGTTCCTGTAGATGACGTGATGTCCGGGGACGACCACTCCTCTTCTTCAACTGATGAAGATACGGTACACCTTTTTCCTGCCTCTAGGGGGCCTAGGGCCTTCAAAGTGGACGAGAGTCTAAAGAAACTCATGACGACCGAGTGGAAGCATCCGGAAAAGGGTCCCGTCCTCACCAAGAGGTTGAAGCTCATGTTTCCCCTCCAGGAGGAGGATTCAGAGAGCTGGTTACCTCCCCCTAAGGTCGATATGGCCATCTCAAAACTATCAAAAAGAACCTTGGTTCCCTCGGATGATGGGAGTAATCTCCCAGGACCATTTGGATCACAGAGCATACTCTGCGGCGTAATTATTCGGCTGCTGCAGCCTCTGCTTCTGTGGCTGTCGCCTGTTCAGAGGTGGTGAACTTCATTCGGTCACGGGTTCTCAGAATCCAGTCGGATCTAGAATCTGGAGTTTCTAGAGCGGATGTGCTGGATCAGTTCTGGTCTCTGAACCTCAGTACCGATTTTCTTTGCAATGCCTCCACCCAACACCTTAAGTTGGCTGCAAAGAGCATGGCCCTCTCTTCCGCAAGTCGGCGCCCTCTGTGGTTGCGCCCTTGGGTGGCCGACAATGCATCGAAATTTAACCTGTGTGGGTTACCGTATGAACCTGGGAGGCTCTTCGGGTCCGAACTTGACAAGCTTATGGAGAGTCTTGCTGACACCAAGGGGAAAAGTCTCCCCCAACAATCGTTTCGGGGCAGATCCAGAGGAAGAGGAAGAACCCAGGGGCCTTCCAGATCTCTGAGACGTCAGGACTCCTCCAGGCACGGATGGAGTCGTGGTCGGGGTAAAGACAGCAAAGCGGATTTATGACTCTCCCGCTTGCCCTTCCCGGTCCCCTCCAGACCCTCTGTGCGAAAGTCAAAGTTTCTGTTCCCCTCCAGTCAGAGGCCGTTTAACTTTATTTCTGCAGGCCTGGCTGCTAAACATTCCGGACCAGTGGGTCTTCGATATAATCTATTTCGGGTACAAGATAGATTTCTTGTCCCTTCCCTAGGAGAAGTTTGTTTTGACCAAATTGATGTGTCGCACCAAGCAAGTGGTGTTGAAGGACTCGGTCCTTCTCTATGTACAAAAGAAGGCCTTGGAGGAGGTTCCCCCGCGCGAGCGAAGTCAGGGGGCCTACTCCCCCATATTTCTAGTTCCGAAGCCGTCGGGCGAATGGCGAATGATCATCGATCTCCGCTACCTGAAGAGTTTTTTAATGCCCAAACGGTTCAGGATGGAGACTATTCGGTTTTTGATCAATATTTTAAATCCAGGGGATTTGATGATCACTTAAGACCTGAAGGTCGCGTACCTTCATGTTCCAATCCACCCAACTCACAGGAAATTCCTGAGAGTTGCTGTCTACATAAAGGGTACCATAAAACATTACCAATTTGCTGTGCTACCCTTTGGCATTTCTTCCGCTCCTTACACCTTCACAAAGGTTGTAGCTCCGGTTGTCGCCCAATTAAGGCTTCAAGGCCTAGAAATAGTGCCATATCTAGACGACTGGCTTTTAAAAGCCGCCACTCTAGACGTACTTCAAGCTCATCTTCAGTTGGCTCTTCAATCTCTTCAGCGCTTGGGCTGGCTGATAAACTGGGAGAAGTCAGAGATACTTCCATCCACCTCCAGGACGTTTCTAGGATTCGTAGTAGACTCCAAGCAGATGACTCTCTCTCCCCAGAGAGGAGGGATCGGGTAATAAGAGCCGCTCAGTTCCGTCGGGTGTCTATCAGAACTCTGATGAAGATGTTGGGTCACATGTCAGCATCTACAGAGGCAGTTCCCTGGGCCCTAGGGCATCTTCGCCCTCTTCAAGAAGAAGTACTAACAGTCTGGAACCTTTCAGATGGGAGGTCCTTGATTCAACCCAGTTGGATCACATTGACCACAGACGCCTCCCTTTTAGGTTGGGGAGCCCATCTGGAAGACAGTCCAGTACAAGGTACTTGGATTCCACAGGAGAGGCTTCTCTCATCCAATATGAGAGAATTGAGAGCAGTTCATTTAGCTCTCTACCATTTTGCTCCTCTTATCCGCGGGAAGGCAGTAAGAGTCCGCTCGGACAACACGACTGTGGTCGCTTATATCAACAAACAGGGAGGCACAAGATCGCAACCTCTCCTGCGAGAGATCGGCCTAATTGTGTCTTATGCAGAAGCTTGTCTATCCCACCTTGCAGCGGTTCACATCAGAGGAGATCTCAATGTAGTAGCAGATCGTCTGACCCGAGGTCTACCAGTTCCAGGCGAATGGCCGCTGAACAGAGAAGTCTTTACTCAGATCACACTCCGGTGGGGTTATCCGGAGATCGACATGATGGCAACCCAGTTGAACGCCAAGGTGGACAGATTCTGTTCCCTTTACAAGGAGGACAATAATCTGGCGATAGATGCCCTATCCATAACTTGGAGGTTCAAGCTGGCTTACATCTTCCCTCCACTTTCCATGATACCAAGGGTATTGACGAAAATGAAGCAAGACCTCGGTCATTGCAATAATGCCATTTTGGCCGAAGAGGTCTTGGTTCACCCAGCTCATGAAGATGAGTCAGGACACTTACTGGAGACTTTCCCTAATGCAGGACCTAGTGTATCAGGACACAGGTCCCTTCCTAGATCTGAGGAGACTCAATCTAACAGCCTGGAGATTGACAGGCTCCTACTAGAAGCTAGGGGGTTTTCTGCGGAGGTCTTGAGAACCATCTCACAGTCCGGTGCGGAGTCCACAAAGAAGTCCTACTCAAGAATACACAAGATTTTCCTTCAGTGGTATGCTGACAAAGAGGTTGTACCCTCAGATCCTCCTCTTTCAGCCGTTCTACAATTTCTTGAGGACGGCCTGAACAAGGGTCTAAGCCTGTCGACACTTAGAGTGCATACCAGTGCACTCTCTGCCGTAGGCAGGACCTTAGGCAGGTCCTTTTCTCAAGACCCCCTACTCAGGAGGTTCCTTAAGGGAGCCGAAAGATTAAAACCTAGTATCCTGAGACCGATCCCGGGCTGGGATCGATCTATTGTTCTAAAGGGGCTATCCTCTCCCCCCTTTGAACCTTTGGAAACCGTAAGCCTTAGACTTTTGTCTTTAAAGGTGACGTTTCTGCTGGCCATAACTTCGGCCAAGAGGATCGGAGAACTTCAGGCCTTGGCAGCCACTGAGCCTTAAACCCTTTTTCTCCAGGACAGGCTCCTATTGAGATTTCTACCGACCTTCGTACTTAAGGTTCCGTCAATCAGGAACATTAACCAATCCATTGTCCTACCGGATTTGTGCCCCTCACCTTCATCCACTGAAGAGGAGGCGTTACACGCTTAAGATATTGCAAGAAGCCTTAAGGCTTATCTTAACAGAACGGAGAACTTTAGAAGATCTGAACACCTCCTGGTGTCCTTCTCAGGGAAGAACAAGGGTCTTAAGGCCTCTAAACCATCTTTAAGCAGATGGGTGAGAGAGGCAATTTTTGAAGCCTTTTCGGCACAGGGTATGGCTCCTCCATCTTTTGTTACTGCCCACTCCACGAGGGCAGTATCCACCTCCTACGCGGAGAAGAGATCAGTTCCGTTGGAACAGATATGTGCAGAAGCCTCGTGGAACTCGCAGAACACTTTTGTAAAGCACTACTGCCTATAGTCTAGATGGCCTAAAGGAATAGACTTTGGGCGCACTATTTTGGGTGCTACCCTATCTTAAAAAAAGAAAAGGGGTTAATCAGGACCATCCCAAAATTTGCTTGGTTGCTCCTTGCTAGTTCCCCACTTCTGCTGCTGGTACCTCATACAATGTATATACAGGGCCTGCGCTTCCATAGAGGCAAGGGGGGCAAGGGGGGCAATTGCCCCCGGGCCCCAAGTCCTTAGGGGCCCCCGGCGCCGGCCCGCTGCAAACTAACTCTTACTATTTTGTTGCGGTCGGCAGGCGGCCGCCAGCTGACTAACGGCGCGGAAAGCGCACAGCCTGAAAGAGTGAGGAGGGGGCGGGGCCCGCGGCCGCTCTGAGCTCCGCTGCCTGGCCTCCCTGTCTCTGCAGTGGCTGCTGGAGCGTGCCGCAGGCTCGCAGCTGCCGTACAGGCACGTCTTTACGTGACGTTGCCACTGAGCTCCGCCCCCAGAGAGAAGAAGGAGCGAGCGTCAAGGCCCACAGCACAGCCTGCCTGCCTGTCCCTGAGCCAAGTTCGGTTCAAACAGAAGTTCCAGGTATTTATTTGGTAAAGAAAGATAACAACTGGATAGATCCCATCTGCCAGGAGAGATGTGCTGCTGCTGCCACTGGCCCATGGAGGGGAGAAATCTGCCATGGGGGCTGGGGGGGGGGAGAGACGCGCTGCTGCCAGCCCACTGGCCCATGGAGTGGGAGAAATGTGCCAAGGGGGTTGTGGGGCACGACAGAAGGAAAGATGTGCTGCTGCCACTGGCCCATGGAGGGGAGAAATGTGCCAAGGGGGGATGGTGGGGGGAGAGATGTGCTGTTTACAATATGGGACGTTAAAGTCAGCAAGTGTCATGTGGGGGGGCCCCTTATTGTTTTTCGCCCCAGGGCCCCATTTCACCTAGAACCGGCCCTGTGTATATATATAATATCAGGTATATAAGGTGTGTATGATGTAGTATGAGGTATATAATATAAAACACACTGTAGATGTATAATATTATCACTTATATAAGGAGTGTATGATGTATGAGGTATATAACATAACACTATATATGTATAATATTATCATTTATATAAGGAGTGTATGACGTAGAATGATGTATAAAATGTATAACACAATGTATATATATATAATATCAGGTATATAAGGAGTGTATGAGGTATATAATGTATAACAAACTGTATATGTATAATATTATCATTTATATAAGGAGGGTATGATGTAGTATGATGTATATAAAGTATAACACACTGTATATATATAATATCAGGTAAATAAGGTGTGTATGATGTAGTATGAGGTACATAATATAAAAGACACAGTAGATGTATAATATTATCACTTATATAAGGAGTGTATGATGTATGAGGTAATTAACTTATCACACACTGTAGATGTATAATATTATCACTTATATAAGGAGTGTATGATGTATGAGGTATATAACATATCACACACTGTATATGTATAATATTATCCTTTATATAAGGAGTGTATGACGTAGTATGATGTATATTATGTATAACACAATGTATATATATAATATCAGGTATATAAGGTGTGTGTGATGTAGTATGAGGTATATAATATAAAAGACACTGTAGATGTATAATATTATCACTTATATAAGGAGTGTATGATGTATGAGGTAATTAACATATAACACACTGTATATGTATAATATTATAATTTATATAAGGAGTGTATGATGTAGTATGATGTATATCATGTATAACACACTGTATATACAGTATATATAATATCAGGTATATAAGGTGTGTATGATGTGGTATGAAGTACATAATATATAACAAACGGTATATGTATAATATTAACATTTATATAAGGAGTGTATGATGTATATAATGTATAACACACTGTATATATATAATGTCAGTTATATAAGGTGTGCATGATGTAGTATGAGGTATATAATATAAAACACACTGTAGATGTATAATATTATCACTTATATAAGGAGTGTATGATGTATGAGGTATATAACATAACACTATATATGTATAATATTATCATTTATATAAGGAGTGTATGACGTAGAATGATGTATATAATGTATAACACAATGTATATATATATATATATATCAGGTATATATGATGTAGTATGAGGTATATAATGTATAACAAACTGTATATGTATAATATTATCACTTATATAAGGAGTGTATGATGTAGTATGATGTATATAAAGTATAACACACTGTATATATATAATATCAGGTAAATAAGGTGTGTATGATGTAGTATGAGGTACATAATATAAAAGACACAGTAGATGTATATATTATCACTTATATAAGAGTGTATGATGTGTATGAGGTATATAACTATAACACACACTGTAGATGTATAATATTATCACTTATATAAGGAGTGTATGATGTATGAGGTATATAACATATCACACACTGTATATGTATAATATTATCCTTTATATAAGGAGTGTATGACGTAGTATGATGTATATTATGTATAACACAATGTATATATATAATATCAGGTATATAAGGTGTGTGTGATGTAGTATGAGGTATATAATATAAAAGTCACTGTAGATGCATAATATTATCACTTATATAAGGAGTGTATGATGTATGAGGTAATTAACATATAACACACTGTATATGTATAATATTATAATTTATATAAGGAGTGTATGATGTAGTATGATGTATATCATGTATAACACACTGTATATATATATAATATCAGGTATATAAGGTGTGTATGATGTGGTATGAAGTACATAATATATAACAAACGGTATATGTATAATATTAACATTTATATAAGGAGTGTATGATGTATATAATGTATAACACACTGTATATATATAATGTCAGTTATATAAGGTGTGCATGATGTAGTATGAGGTATATAATATAAAACACACTGTAGATGTATAATATTATCACTTATATAAGGAGTGTATGATGTATGAGGTATATAACATATCACACACTGTATATGTATAATATTATCCTTTATATAAGGAGTGTATGATGTATATTATGTATAACACAATGTATATATATATTGTCAGGTATATAAGGTGTGTTTGATGTGGTATGAGGTATATAATATACAACAAACTGGATATGTATAATATTATTATTTATATAAGGAGGGTATGATGTAGTATGATGTATATAAGGTATGTATGATGTAGTATGAGGTATATAATATAAAAGACACTGTATATGTATAATATTATCACTTATATAAGGAGTGTATGATGTATGAGGTAATTAACATATAACACACTGTATATGTATAATATTATAAATTATATATGGAGTGTATGATGTAGTATGATTTATATAATGTATAACACAATGTGTATATATATATATATATATATAATATCAGGTATATAAGGTGTGTATGATGTAGTATGAGGTATATAATATAAAAGACACTGTAGATGTATAATATTATCACTTATATAAGGAGTGCATGATGTATGAGGTAATTAACATATAACACACTGTATATGTATAATATTATAATTTATATAAGGAGTGTATGATGTAGTATGATGTATATCATGTATAACACACTGTATATATATACTATCAGGTATATAAGGTGTGTATGATGTGGTATGAAGTACATAATATATAACAAACGGTATATGTATAATATTAACATTTATATAAGGAGTGTATGATGTATATAATGTATAACACACTGTATATATATAATGTCAGTTATATAAGGTGTGAATGATGTAGTATGAGGTATATAATATAAAACACACTGTAGATGTATAATATTATCACTTATATAAGGAGTGTATGATGTATGAGGTATATAACATATCACACACTGTATATGTATAATATTATCCTTTATATAAGGAGTGTATGATGTATATTATGTATAACACAATGTATATATATATTATCAGGTATATAAAGTGTGTATGATGTAGTATGAGGTATATAATATAAAAGACAATGTAGATGTATAATATTATCACTTATATAAGGAGTGTATGATGTATGAGGTAATTAACTTATCACACACTGTATATGTATAATATTATAATTTATATAAGGAGTGTATGATTTATATAATATATAACACAATGTATATATATATAATATCAGGTATATAAGGTGTGTATGATGTAGTATGAGGTATATAATATAAAACACAGTGTAGATGTATAATATTATCACTTATATAAGGAGTGTATGAGGTATATAACATATCACACACTGTATATGTATAATATTATCATTTATATAAGGAGTGTATGATGTAGTATGATGTATATAATGTATAACACACTGTATATATATAATATCAGGTATATAAGGTGTGTATGATGTGGTATGAGGTATATAATATACAACAAACTGTATATGTATAATATTACTATTTATATAAGGAGGGTATGATGTAGTATGATGTATATAAGGTATGTATGATGTAGTATGAGGTATATAATATAAAATACACTGTATATATAATATTATCACTTATATAAGGAGTGTATGATGTATGAGGTAATTAACATATAACACACTGTATATGTATATTTTATAAATTATATATTGAGTGTATGATGTAGTATGATTTATATAATGTATAACACAATGTATATATATATATATATATATATATATATATATATATAATATCAGGTATATAAGGTGTGTATGATGTAGTATGAGGTATATAATATAAAACACACTGTAGATGAATAATATTATCATTTATATAAGGAGTGTATGATGTATATAATGTATAACACACTGTATATATATAATATCAGGAATATAAGGTGTGTTTGATTTGATATGAGGTATATAATATACAACAAACTGGATATGTATAATATTATTATTTATATAAGGAGGATATGATGTAGTATGATGTATATAAGGTATGTATGATGTAGTATGAGGTATATAATATAAAAGACACTGTATATGTATAATATTATCACTTATATAAGGAGTGTATGATGTATGAGGTAATTAACATATAACACACTGTATATGTATAATATTATAAATTATATATGGAGTGTATGATGTAGCATGATTTATATAATGTATAACACAATGTATATATATATATATAATATCAGGTATATAAGGTGTGTATGATGTAGTATGAGGTATATAATATAAAAGAAACTGTAGATGAATAATATTATCACTTATATAAGGAGTGTATGATGTATGAGGTAATTAACATATAACACACTGTATATGTATAATATTATAATTTATATAAGGAGTGTATGATGTAGTATGATGTATATCATGTATAACACACTGTATATATATACTATCAGTTATATAAGGTGTGCATGATGTAGTATGAGGTATATAATATAAAACACACTGTAGATGTATAATATTATCACTTATATAAGGAGTGTATGATGTATATTATGTATAACACAATGTATATATATAATGTCAGTTATATAAGGTGTGCATGATGTAGTATGAGGAATATAATATAAAACACACTGTAGATGTATAATATTATCACTTATATAAGGAGTGTATGATTTATGAGGTATATAACATATCACACACTGTATATGTATAATATTATCCTTTATATAAGGAGTGTATGATGTATATTATGTATAACACAATGTATATATATATTATCAGGTATATAAGGTGCGTATGATGTAGTATGAGGTATATAATATAAAAGACAATGTAGATGTATAATATTATCACTTATATAAGGAGTGTATGATGTATGAGGTAATTAACATATAACACACTGTATATGTATAATATTATAATTTATACAAGGAGTGTATGATGTATATCATGTATAACACACTGTATATATATCATGTCAGTTATATAAGGTGTGCATGATGTAGTATGAGGTATATAATATAAAACACACTGTAGATGTGTAATATTATCACTTATATAAGGAGTGTATGATGTATGAGGTAATTAACATATAACACACTGTATATGTATAATATTATAAATTATATATGGAGTGTATGATGTAGTATGATTTATATAATGTATAACACAATGTATATATATATAATATCAGATATATAAGGTGTGTATGATGTAGTATGAGGTATATAATATAAAAGACACTGTAGATGTATAATATTATCACTTATATAAGGAGTATATGATGTATGAGGTAATTAACATATAACACACTGTATATGTATAATATTATAAATTATATATGGAGTGTATGATGTAGTATGATTTATATAATGTATAACACAATGTATATGTATATATATATATATAAATATATATATTATCAGGTATATAAGGTGTGTATGATGTAGTATGAGGTATATAATATAAAAGACACTGTAGATGTATAATATTATCACTTATATAAGGAGTGTATGATGTATGAGGTAATTAACATATAACACACTGTATATGTATAATATTAGAAATTATATATGGAGTGTATGATGTAGTATGATTTATATAATGTATAACACAATGTATATATATATATAATATCAGGTATATAAGGTGTGTATGATGTAGTATGAGGTATATAATATAAAAGACACTGTAGATGTATAATATTATCACTTATATAAGGAGTGTATGATGTATGATGTAATTAACATATAACACACTGTATATGTATAATATTATAAATTATATATGGAGTGTATGATGTAGTATGATTTATATAATGTATAACACAATGTATGTGTATATATATATATATATATATATATATATATATAATATCAGGTATATAAGGTGTGTATGATGTAGTATGAGGTATATAATATAAAAGACACTGTAGATGTATAATATTATCACTTATATAAGGAGTGTATGATGTATGAGGTAATTAACATATAACACACTGTATATGTATAATATTATAAATTATATATGGAGTGTATGATGTAGTATGATTTATATAATGTATAACACAATGTATATATATATAATATCAGGTATATAAGGTGTGTATGATGTAGTATGAGGTATATAATATAAAAGACACTGTAGATGTATAATATTATCACTTATATAAGGAGTGTATGATGTATGAGGTAATTAACATATAACACACTGTATATGTATAATATTATAAATTATATATGGAGTGTATGATGTAGTATGATTTATATAATGTATAACACAATGTATAGATATATAATATCAGGTATATAAGGTGTGTATGATGTAGTATGAGGTATATAATATAAAAGACACTGTAGATGTATAATATTATCACTTATATAAGGAGTGTATGATGTATGAGGTAATTAACATATAACACACTGTATATGTATAATATTATAAATTATATAAGGAGTGTATGATGTAGTATGATGTAGTATGATGTATATCATGTATAACACACTGTATATATATAATATCAGGTATATAAGATGTGTATAATGTGGTATGAAGTACATAATATATAACAAACGGTATATGTATAATATTAACATTTATATAAGGAGTGTATGATGTAATATGATGTATATAATGTATAGCACACTGTATATATATAATGTCAGTTATATAAGGTGTGGATGATGTAGTATGAGGTATATAATATAAAACACACTGTAGATGTATAATATTATCACTTATATAAGGAGTGTATGATGTATGAGGTATATAACATATCACACACTGTATATGTATAATATTATCCTTTATATAAGGAGTGTATGATGTATATTATGTATAACACAATGTATATATATATTATCAGGTATGTAAGGTGTGTATGATGTAGTATGAGGTATATAATATAAAAGACAATGTAGATGTATAATATTATCACTTATATAAGGAGTGTATGATGTATGAGGTAATTAACTTATAAAACACTGTATATGTATAATAGTATAATTTATATAAGGCGTGTATGATGTCGTATGATTTATATAATATATAACACAATGTATATATATAATATCAGGTATATAAGGTGTGTATGATGTAGAATGAAGTATATAATATAAAACACACTGTAGATGTATAATATTATCACTTATATAAGGAGTGTATGATGTATGAGGTATATAACATATCACACACTGTATATGTATAATATTATCATTTATATAAGGAGTGTATGATGTAGTATGATGTATATAATGTATAACACACTGTATATATATAATATCAGGTATATAAGGTGTGCATGATGTGGTATGAGGTATATAATATTCAACAAACTGGATATGTATAATATTATTATTTATATAAGGAGGGTATGATGTAGTATGATGTATATAAGGTATGTATGATGTAGCATGAGGTATATAATATAAAAGACACTGTAGATGTATAATATTATCACTTATATAAGGAGTGTATGATGTATGAGGTATATAACATATCACACACTGTATATGTATAATATTATCCTTTATATAAGGAGTGTATGATGTATATTATGTATAACACAATGTATATATATATTGTCAGGTATATAAGGTGTGTTTGATGTGGTATGAGGTATATAATATACAACAAACTGGATATGTATAATATTATTATTTATATAAGGAGGGTATGATGTAGTATGATGTATATAAGGTATGTATGATGTAGTATGAGGTATATAATATAAAAGACACTGTATATGTATAATATTATCACTTATATAAGGAGTGTATGATGTATGAGGTAATTAACATATAACACACTGTATATGTATAATATTATAAATTATATATGGAGTGTATGATGTAGTATGATTTATATAATGTATAACACAATGTATATATATATTATCAGGTATATAAGGTGTGTATGATGTAGTATGAGGTATATAATATAAAAGACAATGTAGATGTATAATATTATCACTTATATAAGGAGTGTATGATGTATGAGGTAATTAACAAATCACACACTGTATATGTATAATATTATAATTTATATAAGGAGTGTATGATTTATATAATATATAACACAATGTATATATATAATATCAGGTATATAAGGTGTGTATGAGGTATATAATATAAAACACAGTGTAGATGTATAATATTATCACTTATATAAGGAGTGTATGAGGTACATAACATATCACACACTGTATATGTATAATATTATCATTTATATAAGGAGTGTATGATGTAGTATGATGTATATAATGTATAACACACTGTATATATATAATATCAGGTATATAAGGTGTGTATGATGTGGTATGAGGTATATAATATACAACAAACTGTATATGTATAATATTACTATTTATATAAGGAGGGTATGATGTAGTATGATGTATATAAGGTATGTATGATGTAGTATGAGGTATATAATATAAAATACACTGTATATATAATATTATCACTTATATAAGGAGTGTATAATGTATGAGGTAATTAACATATAACACACTGTATATGTATATTTTATAAATTATATATTGAGTGTATGATGTAGTATGATTTATATAATGTATAACACAATGTATATATATATATATATATATAATATCAGGTATATAAGGTGTGTATGATGTAGTATGAGGTATATAATATAAAACACACTGTAGATGTATAATATTATCATTTATATAAGGAGTGTATGATGTAGTATGATGTATATAATGTATAACACACTGTATATATATAATATCAGGTATATAAGGTGTGTTTGATTTGATATGAGGTATATAATATACAACAAACTGGATATGTATAATATTATTATTTATATAAGGAGGATATGATGTAGTATGATGTATATAAGGTATGTATGATGTAGTATGAGGTATATAATATAAAAGACACTGTATATGTATAATATTATCACTTATATAAGGAGTGTATGATGTATGAGGTAATTAACATATAACACACTGTATATGTATAATATTATAAATTATATATGGAGTGTATGATGTAGCATGATTTATATAATGTATAACACAATGTATATATATAATATCAGGTATATAAGGTGTGTATGATGTAGTATGAGGTATATAATATAAAAGAAACTGTAGATGTATAATATTATCACTTATATAAGGAGTGTATGATGTATGAGGCAATTAACATATAACACACTGTATATGTATAATATTATAATTTATATAAGGAGTGTATGATGTAGTATGATGTATATCATGTATAACACACTGTATATATATATACTATCAGTTATATAAGGTGTGCATGATGTAGTATGAGGTATATAATATAAAACACACTGTAGATGTATAATATTATCACTTATATAAGGAGTGTATGATGTATATTATGTATAACACAATGTATATATATAATGTCAGTTATATAAGGTGTGCATGATGTAGTATGAGGAATATAATATAAAACACACTGTAGATGTATAATATTATCACTTATATAAGGAGTGTATGATTTATGAGGTATATAACATATCACACACTGTATATGTATAATATTATCCTTTATATAAGGAGTGTATGATGTATATTATGTATAACACAATGTATATATATATATTATCAGGTATATAAGGTGTGTATGATGTAGTATGAGGTATATAATATAAAAGACAATGTAGATGTATAATATTATCACTTATATAAGGAGTGTATGATGTATGAGGTAATTAACATATAACACACTGTATATGTATAATATTATAATTTATATAAGGAGTGTATGATGTATATCATGTATAACACACTGTATATATATCATGTCAGTTATATAAGGTGTGCATCATGTAGTATGAGGTATATAATATAAAACACACTGTAGATGTATAATATTATCACTTATATAAGGAGTGTATGATGTATGAGGTAATTAACATATAACAAACTGTATATGTATAATATTATAAATTATATATGGAGTGCATGATGTAGTATGATTTATATAATGTATAACACAATGTATATATATATATAATATCAGATATATAAGGTGTGTATGATGTAGTATGAGGTATATAATATAAAAGACACTGTAGATGTATAATATTATCACTTATATAAGGAGTATATGATGTATGAGGTAATTAACATATAACACACTGTATATGTATAATATTATAAATTATATATGGAGTGTATGATGTAGTATGATTTATATAATGTATAACACAATGTAGATATATATATATATATATATATAAATATATATATATATCAGGTATATAAGGTGTGTATGATGTAGTATGAGGTATATAATATAAAAGACACTGTAGATGTATAATATTATCACTTATATAAGGAGTGTATGATGTATGAGGTAATTAACATATAACACACTGTATATGTATAATATTAGAAATTATATATGGAGTGTATGATGTAGTATGATTTATATAATGTATAACACAATGTATATATATATTAATATCAGGTATATAAGGTGTGTATGATGTAGTATGAGGTATATAATATAAAAGACACTGTAGATGTATAATATTATCACTTATATAAGGAGTGTATGATGTATGATGTAATTAACATATAACACACTGTATATGTATAATATTATAAATTATATATGGAGTGTATGATGTAGTATGATTTATATAATGTATAACACAATGTATGTTATATATATATATATATATATATATATATATAATATCAGGTATATAAGGTGTGTATGATGTAGTATGAGGTATATAATATAAAAGACACTGTAGATGTATAATATTATCACTTATATAAGGAGTGTATGATGTATGAGGTAATTAACATATAACACACTGTATATGTATAATATTATAAATTATATATGGAGTGTATGATGTAGTATGATTTATATAATGTATAACACAATGTATATATATATAATATCAGGTATATAAGGTGTGTATGATGTAGTATGAGGTATATAATATAAAAGACACTGTAGATGTATAATATTATCACTTATATAAGGAGTGTATGATGTATGAGGTAATTAACATATAACACACTGTATATGTATAATATTATAAATTATATATGGAGTGTATGATGTAGTATGATTTATATAATGTATAACACAATGTATATATATATAATATCAGGTATATAAGGTGTGTATGATGTAGTATGAGGTATATAATATAAAAGACACTGTAGATGTATAATATTATCACTTATATAAGGAGTGTATGATGTATGAGGAAATTAACATATAACACACTGTATATGTATAATATTATAAATTATATAAGGAGTGTATGATGTAGTATGATGTAGTATGATGTATATCATGTATAACACACTGTATATATATAATATCAGGTATATAAGGTGTGTATAATGTGGTATGAAGTACATAATATATAACAAACGGTATATGTATAATATTAACATTTATATAAGGAGTGTATGATATAATATGATGTATATAATGTATAACACACTGTATATATATAATGTCAGTTATATAAGGTGTGCATGATGTAGTATGAGGTATATAATATAAAACACACTGTAGATGTATAATATTATCACTTATATAAGGAGTGTATGATGTATGAGGTAATTAACATATAACACACTGTATATGTATAATATTATAATTTATATAGGAGTGTATGATGTAGTATGATGTATATAATGTATAACACAATGTATATATATATATATCAGGTATATAAGGTGTGTATGATGTAGTATGAGGTATATAATATAAAAGACACTGTAGATGTATAATATTATCACTTATATAAGGAGTGTATGATGTATGAGGTAATTAACATATAACACACTGTATATGTATAATATTATAATTTATATAAGGAGTGTATGATGTAGTATGATGTAGTATGATGTATATCATGTATAACACACTGTATATATATAATATCAGGTATATAAGGTGTGTATGATGTAGTATGAGGTATATAATATAAAACACAGCGTGTATATGTATAATATTATACACTTTATATAAGAAGTGTATGATGTATATATGATGTATATTATGTATAACACAATGTATATATATATTATCAGGTATATAAGGTGTGTATGATGTAGTATGAGGTATATAATATAAAAGACAATGTAGATGTATAATATTATCACTTATATAAGGAGTGTATGATGTATGAGGTAATTAACTTATAAAACAATGTATATGTATAATAGTATAATTTATATAAGGCGTGTATGATGTCGTATGATTTATATAATATATAACACAATGTATATATATAATATCAGGTATATAAGGTGTGTATGATGTAGTATGAGGTATATAATATAAAACACACTGTAGATGTATAATATTATCACTTATATAAGGAGTGTATGATGTATGAGGTATATAACATATCACACACTGTATATGTATAATATTATCATTTATATAAGGAGTGTATGATGTAGTATGATGTATATTATGTATAACACAATGTATATATATATTATCAGGTATATAAGGTATGTATGATGTAGCATGAGGTATATAATATAAAAGACACTGTATAAGTATAATATTATCACTTATATAAGGAGTGTATGATGTATGAGGTAATTAACATATAACACACTGTATATGTATAATATTATAAATTATATATGGAGTGTATGATGTAGTATGATTTATATAATGTATAACACAATGTATATATATATAATATCAGGTATATAAGGTGTGTATGATGTAGTATGAGGTATATAATATAAAAGACACTGTAGATGTATAATATTATCACTTATATAAGGAGTGTATGATGTATGAGGTAATTAACATAAAACACACTGCATATGTATAATATTATAATTTATATAAGGAGTGTATGATGTAGTATGATGTATATCATGTATAACACACTGTATATATATAATGTCAGTTATATAAGGTGTGCATGATGTAGTATGAGGTATATAATATAAAACACACTAGATGTATAATATTATCACTTATATAAGGAGTGTATGAGGTATATAACATATCACACACTGTATATGTATAATATTATCCTTTATATAAGGAGTGTATGATGTATATTATGTATAACACAATGTATATATATATTATCAGGTATATAAGGTGTGTATGATGTAGTATGAGGTATATAATATAAAAGACAATGTAGATGTATAATATTATCACTTATATAAGGAGTGTATGATGTATGAGGTAATTAACTTATAAAACATTGTATATGTATAATAGTATAATTTATATAAGGCGTGTATGATGTCGTATGATTTATATAATATATAACACAATGTATATATATAATATCAGGTATATAAGGTGTGTATGATGTAGTATGAGGTATATAATATAAAAGACACTGTAGATGTATAATATTATCACTTATATAAGGAGTGTATGATGTATGAGGAAATTAACATATAACACACTGTATATGTATAATATTATAAATTATATAAGGAGTGTATGATGTAGTATGATGTAGTATGATGTATATCATGTATAACACACTGTATATAGATAATATCAGGTATATAAGGTGTGTATAATGTGGTATGAAGTACATAATATATAACAAACGGTATATGTATAATATTAACATTTATATAAGGAGTGTATGATGTAATATGATGTATATAATGTATAACACACTGTATATATATAATGTCAGTTATATAAGGTGTGCATGATGTAGTATGAGGTATATAATATAAAACACACTGTAGATGTATAATATTATCACTTATATAAGGAGTGTATGATGTATGAGGTATATAACATATCACACACTGTATATGTATAATATTATCCTTTATATAAGGACTGTATGATGTATATTATGTATAACACAATGTATATATATATTATCAGGTTTGTAAGGTGTGTATGATGTAGTATGAGGTATATAATATAAAAGACAATGTAGATGTATAATATTATCACTTATATAAGGAGTGTATGATGTATGAGGTAATTAACTTATAAAACACTGTATATGTATAATAGTATAATTTATATAAGGCGTGTATGATGTCGTATGATTTATATAATATATAACACAATGTATATATATAATATCAGGTATATAAGGTGTGTATGATGTAGTATGAGGTATATAATATAAAACACACTGTAGATGTATAATATTATCATTTATATAAGGAGTGTATGATGTAGTATGATGTATATTATGTATAACACAATGTATATATATATTATCAGGTATATAAGGTATGTATGATGTAGCATGAGGTATATAATATAAAAGACACTGTATAAGTATAATATTATCACTTATATAAGGAGTGTATGATGTATGAGGTAATTAACATATAACACACTGTATATGTATAATATTATAAATTATATATGGAGTGTATGATGTAGTATGATTTATATAATGTATAACACAATGTATATATATAATATGAGGTATATAAGGTGTGTATGATGTAGTATGAGGTATATAATATAAAAGACACTGTAGATGTATAATATTATCACTTATATGAGGAGTGTATGATGTATGAGGTAATTAACATATAACACACTGTATAAGTATAATATTATAATTTATATAAGGAGTGTATGATGTAGTATGATGTATATCATGTATAACACACTGTATATATATAATGTCAGTTATATAAGGTGTGCATGATGTAGTATGAGGTATATAATATAAAACACACTAGATGTATAATATTATCACTTATATAAGGAGTGTATGATGTATGAGGTATATAACATATCACACACTGTATATGTATAATATTATCCTTTATATAAGGAGTGTATGATGTATATTATGTATAACACAATGTGTTTATATATTATCAGGTATATAAGGTGTGTATGATGTAGTATGAGGTATATAATATAAAAGACAATGTAGATGTATAATATTATCACTTATATAAGGAGTGTATGATGTATGAGGTATATAACATATCACACACTGTATATGTATAATATTATCCTTTATATAAGAAGTGTATGATGTATATTATGTATAACACAATGTATATATATATTACCAGGTATATAAGGTGTGTATGATGTAGTATGAGGTATATAATATAAAAGACACTGTAGATGTATAATATTATCACTTATATAAGGAGTGTATGATGTATGAGGTAGTTAACATATAACACACTGTATATGTATAATATTATAATTTATATAAGGAGTGTATGATGTAGTATGATGTATATCATGTATAACACACTGTATATATATATAATATCAGGTATATAAGGTGTGTATGATGTGGTATGAAGTACATAATATATAACACACTGTATATATATAATGTCAGTTATATAAGGTGTGCATGATGTAGTATGAGGTATATAATATAAAACACACTGTAGATGTATAATATTATCACTTATATAAGGAGTGTATGATGTATGAGTTATATAACATATCACACACTGTATATGTATAATATTATCCTTTATATAAGGAGTGTATGATGTATATTATGTATAACACAATGTATATATATATTATCAGGTATATAAGGTGTGTATGATGTAGTATGAGGTATATAATATAAAAGACACTGTAGATGTATAATATTATCACTTATATAAGGAGTGTATGATGAATGAGGTAATTAACATATAACACACTGCATATGTATAATATTATAATTTATATAAGGAGTGTATGATGTAGTATGATGTATATCATGTATAACACACTGTATATATATACTATCAGTTATATAAGGTGTGCATGATGTAGTATGAGGTATATAATATAAAACACACTGTAGATGTATAATATTATCACTTATATAAGGAGTGTATGATGTATGAGGTAATTAACATATAACACACTGTATATGTATAATATTATCATTTATATAAGGAGTGTATGATGTAGTATATATATAATATAATACAATGTATATATATAATATCAGGTATATAAGGTGTGTATGATGTAGTATGAGGTATATAATATAAAACACACTGTAGATGTATAATATTATCACTTATATAAGGAGTGTATGATGTATGAGGTACATAACATATAACACACTGTATATGTATAATATTATACATTTATATAAGGAGTGTATGATGTAGTATGATGTATATAATGTATAACACACTGTATATATATAATGTCAGTTATATAAGGTGTGCATGATGTAGTATGAGGTATATAATATAAAACACACTGTAGATGTATAATATTATCACTTATATAAGGAGTGTATGATGTATGAGGTATATAACATATCACACACTGTATATGTATAATATTATCACTTTATATAAGGAGTGTATGATGTATATTATGTATAACACAATGTATATATATATATCAGGTATATAAGGTGTGTATGATGTAGTATGAGGTATATAATATAAAAGACACTGTAGATGTATAATATTATCACTTATATAAGGAGTGTATGATGTATGAGGTAATTAACATATAACACACTGTATATGTATAATATTATAATTTATATAAGGAGTGTATGATGTAGTATGATGTATATCATGTATAACACACTGTATATATATAATATCAGGTATATAAGGTGTGTATGATGTGGTATGAAGTACATAATATATAACAAACGGTATATGTATAATATTAACATTTATATAAGGAGTGTATGATGTAATATGATGTATATAATGTATAACACACTGTATATATATAATGTCAGTTATATAAGGTGTGCATGATGTAGTATGAGGTATATAATATAAAACACACTGTAGATGTATAATATTATCACTTATATAAGGAGTGTATGATGTATGAGGTATATAACATATCACACACTGTATATGTATAATATTATCCTTTATATAAGGAGTGTATGATGTATATTATGTATAACACAATGTATATATATATTATCAGGTATATAAGGTGTGTATGATGTAGTATGAGGTATATAATATAAAAGACAATGTAGATGTATAATATTATCACTTATATAAGGAGTGTATGATGTATGAGGTAATTAACTTATAAAACACTGTATATGTATAATATTATAATTTATATAAGGAGTGTATGATGTAGTATGATGTATATCATGTATAACACACTGTATGAGTATAATATCAGGTATATAAGGTGTGCATGATGTAGTATGAGGTATATAATATAAAACACACTGTAGATGTATAATATTATCACTTATATAAGGAGTGTATGATGTATGAGGTATATAACATATCACACACTGTATATGTATAATATTATCCTTTATATAAGGAGTGTATGATGTATATTATGTATAACACAATGTATATATATATTATCAGGTATATAAGGTGTGTATGATGTAGTATGAGGTATATAATATAAAACACACTGTATATGTATAATATTATCACTTATATAAGGAGTGTATGATGTATGAGGTATATAACATATCACACACTGTATATGTATAATATTATCCTTTATATAAGGAGTGTATGATGTATATTATGTATAACACAATGTATATATATATTATCAGGTATATAAGGTGTGTATGATGTAGTATGAGGTATATAATATAAAAGACAATATAGATGTATAATATTATCACTTATATAAGGAGTGTATGATGTATGAGGTATATTAACATATCACACACTGTATATGTATAATATTATCATTTATATAAGGAGTGTATGATGTATATATAATGTATAACACAATGTATATATATAATATCAGGTATATAAGGTGTGTATGATGTAGTATGAGGTATATAATATAAAATACACTGTAGATGTATAATATTATCACTTATATAAGGAGTGTATGATGTATGAGGTATATAACATATCACACACTGTATATGTATAATATTATCATTTATATAAGGAGTGTATGATGTAGTATGATGTATATCATGTATAACACACTGTATATATATAATATCAGGTATATAAGGTGTGTATGATGTAGTATGAGGTATATAATATAAAACACACTGTATAAAAGACACTGTAGATGTATAATATTATCACTTATATAAGGAGTGTATGATGTATGAGGTAATTAACATATAACACACTGTATATGTATAATATTATAATTTATATAAGGAGTGTATGATGTAGTATGATGTATATCATGTATAACACACTGTATATATATAATATCAGGTATATAAGGTGTGTATGATGTGGTATGAAGTACATAATATATAACAAACGGTATATGTATAATATTAACATTTATATAAGGAGTGTATGATGTAATATGATGTATATAATGTATAACACACTGTATATATATAATGTCAGTTATATAAGGTGTGCATGATGTAGTATGAGGTATATAATATAAAACACACTGTAGATGTATAATATTATCACTTATATAAGGAGTGTATGATGTATGAGGTACATAACATATCACACACTGTATATGTATAAATATTATCATTTATATAAGGAGTGTATGATGTAGTATGATGTATATCATGTATAACACACTGTATATATATAATGTCAGTTATATAAGGCGCTGCGCCGCCTTCACCACGTGACTCCCGCACGCCGCATCCGACGCCTCTCCACAGCCTATACATTCTACAAAGCGGCATCTACACAGGCCACGCGCCTGTGATCCAGCACGCCGATTCCCGGTCACCTCGAGATTATCTACCGCTGATGAAGGCCAACCCTGGCCGAAACGTTCGAGTTAAACATTTCTCATATGTGACACTCATGGATAATTAGCTGTATCATGTATGCAATACATTGTAAAGCACTCAATAAATCGTGTGAATCACTTGCAAATTGAAAGCTGTGTGCAGCAATTTCTTATTACTGGATTGTGACTGACAAGTCCTTGCGAGCACCAGCAACAAAGGTGTGCGGTACTTCACTCTAAAAATATTATATAAGGAGTGTATGATGTATGAGGTATATAACATATCACACACTGTATATGTATAATATTATCCTTTATATAAGGAGTGTATGATGTATATTATGTATAACACAATGTATATATATATTATCAGGTATATAAGGTGTGTATGATGTAGTATGAGGTATATAATATAAAAGACAATGTAGATGTATAATATTATCACTTATATAAGGAGTGTATGATGTATGAGGTAATTAACTTATAAAACACTGTATATGTATAATATTATAATTTATATAAGGAGTGTATGATGTAGTATGATGTATATCATGTATAACACACTGTATGAGTATAATATCAGGTATATAAGGTGTGCATGATGTAGTATGAGGTATATAATATAAAACACACTGTAGATGTATAATATTATCACTTATATAAGGAGTGTATGATGTATGAGGTATATAACATATCACACACTGTATATGTATAATATTATCCTTTATATAAGGAGTGTATGATGTATATTATGTATAACACAATGTATATATATATTATCAGGTATATAAGGTGTGTATGATGTAGTATGAGGTATATAATATAAAACACACTGTATATGTATAATATTATCACTTATATAAGGAGTGTATGATGTATGAGGTATATAACATATCACACACTGTATATGTATAATATTATCCTTTCTATAAGGAGTGTATGATGTATATTATGTATAACACAATGTATATATATATATTATCAGGTATATAAGGTGTGTATGATGTAGTATGAGGTATATAATATAAAAGACAATATAGATGTATAATATTATCACTTATATAAGGAGTGTATGATGTATGAGGTATATAACATATCACACACTGTATATGTATAATATTATCCTTTATATAAGGAGTGTATGATGTATATTATGTATAACACAATGTATATATATATATTATCAGGTATATAAGGTGTGTATGATGTATATTATGTATAACACAATGTATATATATATATTATCAGGTATATAAGGTGTGTATGATGTAGTATGAGGTATATAATATAAAAGACAATATAGATGTATAATATTATCACTTATATAAGGAGTGTATGATGTATGAGGTATATAACATATCACACACTGTATATGTATAATATTATCCTTTATATAAGGAGTGTATGATGTATATTATGTATAACACAATGTATATATATATATTATCAGGTATATAAGGTGTGTATGATGTAGTATGAGGTATATAATATAAAAGACACTGTAGATGTATAATATTATCACTTATATAAGGAGTGTATGATGTATGAGGTAATTAACTCATAACACACTGTATATGTATAATATTATAATTTATATAAGGAGTGTATGATTTATATAATATATAACACAATGTATATATATAATATCAGGTATATAAGGTGTGTATGATATAATATGAGGTATATAATATAAAAGACACTGTAGATGTATAATATTATCACTTATATAAGGAGTGTATGATGTATGAGGTAATTAACATATAACACACTGTATATGTATAATAGTATAATTTATATAAGGCGTTTATGATGTCGTATGATTTATATAATATATAACACAATGTATATATATAATATCAGGTATATAAGGTGTGTATGATGTAGTGTGAGGTATATAATATAAAACACACTGTAGATGTATAATATTATCACTTATATAAGGAGTGTATGATGTATGAGGTACATAACATATCACACACTGTATATGTATAATATTATCATTTATATAAGGAGTGTATGATTTATATAATATATAACACAATGTATATATATAATATCAAGTATATAAGGTGTGTATGATATAATATGAGGTATATAATATAAAAGACACTGTAGATGTATAATATTATCACTTATATAAGGAGTGTAGGAGGTAATTAACATATAACACACTGTATATGTATAATAGTATAATTTATATAAGGCGTGTATGATGTCGTATGATTTATATAATATATAACACAATGTATATATATAATATCAGGTATATAAGGTGTGTATGATGTAAGTGTGAGGTATATAATATAAAACACACTGTAGATGTATAATATTATCACTTATATAAGGAGTGTATGATGTATGAGGTACATAACATATCACACACTGTATATGTATAATATTATCATTTATATAAGGAGTGTATGATGTAGTATGATGTATATCATGAATAACACACTGTATATATATAATGTCAGTTATATAAGGTGTGCATGATGTAGTATGAGGTATATAATATAAAACACACAGTATAAAAGACACTGTAGATGTATAATATTATCACTTATATAAGGAGTGTATGATGTATGAGGTAATTAACATATAACACACTGTATATGTATAATATTATAATTCATATAAGGAGTGTATGATGTAGTATGATGTATATCATGTATAACACACTGTATATATATAATGTCAGTTATATAAGGTGTGCATGATGTAGTATGAGGTATATAATATAAAACACACTGTAGATGTATAATATTATCACTTATATAAGGAGTGTATGATGTATGAGGTATATAACATATCACACACTGTATATGTATAATATTATCCTTTATATAAGGAGTGTATGATGTATATTATGTATAACACAATGTGTATATATATTATCAGGTATATAAGGTGTGTATGATGTAGTATGAGGTATATAATATAAAACACTGTATATGTATAATATTATCACTTATATAAGGAGTGTATGATGTATGAGGTATATAGCATATCACACACTGTATCTGTATAATATTATCCTTTATATAAGGAGTGTATGATGTATATTATGTATAACACAATGTATATATATATTATCAGGTATATAAGGTGTGTATGATGTAGTATGAGGTATATAATATAAAAGACACTATAGATGTATAATATTATCACTTATATAAGGAGTGTATGATGTATGAGGTAATTAAATCATAACACACTGTATATGTATAATATTATAATTTATATAAGGAGTGTATGATTTATATAATATATAACACAATGTATATATATAATATCAAGTATATAAGGTGTGTATGATATAATATGAGGTATATAATATAAAAGACACTGTAGATGTATAATATTATCACTTATATAAGGAGTGTATGATGTATGAGGTAATTAACATATAACACACTGTATATGTATAATAGTATAATTTATATAAGGCGTGTATGATGTCGTATGATTTATATAATATATAACACAATGCATATATATAATATCAGGTATATAAGGTGTGTATGATGTAGTATGAGGTATATAATATAAAACACACTGTAGATGTATAATATTATCACTTATATAAGGAGTGTATGATGTATGAGGTATATAACATATCACACACTGTATATGTATAATATCATTTATATAAGGAGTGTATGATGTAGTATGATGTATATCATGTATAACACAATGTATATATATAATATCAGGTATATAAGGTGTGTATGATGTAGTATGAGGTATATAATATAAAACACACTGTAGATGTATAATATTATCACTTATATAAGGAGTGTATGATGTATGAGGTATATAACATATCACACACTGTATATGTATAATATTATCCTTTATATAAGGAGTGTATGATGTATATTATGTATAACACAATGTATATATATATTATCAGGTATATAAGGTGTGTATGATGTAGTATGAGGTATATAATATAAAAGACAATGTAGATGTATAATATTATCACTTATATAAGGAGTGTATGATGTATGAGGTAATTAACTTATAAAACACTGTATATGTATAATATTATAATTTATATAAGGAGTGTATGATGTAGTATGATGTATATCATGTATAACACACTGTATGAGTATAATATCAGGTATATAAGGAGTGCATGATGTAGTATGAGGTATATAATATAAAACACACTGTAGATGTATAATATTATCACTTATATAAGGAGTGTATGATGTATGAGGTATATAACATATCACACACTGTATATGTATAATATTATCCTTTATATAAGGAGTGTATGATGTATATTATGTATAACACAATGTGTATATATATTATCAGGTATATAAGGTGTGTATGATGTAGTATGAGGTATATAATATAAAACACTGTATATGTATAATATTATCACTTATATAAGGAGTGTATGATGTATGAGGTATATAGCATATCACACACTGTATCTGTATAATATTATCCTTTATATAAGGAATGTATGATGTATATTATGTATAACACAATGTATATATATATTATCAGGTATATAAGGTGTGTATGATGTAGTATGAGGTATATAATATAAAAGACACTATAGATGTATAATATTATCACTTATATAAGGAGTGTATGATGTATGAGGTAATTAAATCATAACACACTGTATATGTATAATATTATAATTTATATAAGGAGTGTATGATTTAGATAATATATAACACAATGTATATATATAATATCAAGTATATAAGGTGTGTATGATATAATATGAGGTATATAATATAAAAGACACTGTAGATGTATAATATTATCACTTATATAAGGAGTGTATGATGTATGAGGTAATTAACATATAACACACTGTATATGTATAATAGTATAATTTATATAAGGCGTGTATGATGTCGTAAGATTTATATAATATATAACACAATGTATATATATAATATCAGGTATATAAGGTGTGCATGATGTAAGTGTGAGGTATATAATATAAAACACACTGTAGATGTATAATATTATCACTTATATAAGGAGTGTATGATGTATGAGGTAATTAACATATAACACACTGTATATGTATAATAGTATAATTTATATAAGGCGTGTATGATGTCGTATGATTTATATAATATATAACACAATGTATATATATAATATCAGGTATATAAGGTGTGTATGATGTAGTATGAGGTATATAATATAAAACACACTGTAGATGTATAATATTATCACTTATATAAGGAGTGTATGATGTATGAGGTATATAACATATCACACACTGTATATGTATAATATTATCCTTTATATAAGGAGTGTATGATGTATATTATGTATAACACAATGTATATATATATTATCAGGTATATAAGGTGTGTATGATGTAGTATGAGGTATATAATATAAAAGACAATGTAGATGTATAATATTATCACTTATATAAGGAGTGTATGATGTATGAGGTAATTAACTTATAAAACACTGTATATGTATAATATTATAATTTATATAAGGAGTGTATGATGTAGTATGATGTATATCATGTATAACACACTGTATGAGTATAATATCAGGTATATAAGGAGTGCATGATGTAGTATGAGGTATATAATATAAAACACACTGTAGATGTATAATATTATCACTTATATAAGGAGTGTATGATGTATGAGGTATATAACATATCACACACTGTATATGTATAATATTATCCTTTATATAAGGAGTGTATGATGTATATTATGTATAACACAATGTGTATATATATTATCAGGTATATAAGGTGTGTATGATGTAGTATGAGGTATATAATATAAAACACACTGTATATGTATAATATTATCACTTATATAAGGAGTGTATGATGTATGAGGTATATAACATATCACACACTGTATATGTATAATATTATCCTTTCTATAAGGAGTGTATGATGTATATTATGTATAACACAATGTATATATATATTATCAGGTATATAAGGTGTGTATGATGTAGTATGAGGTATATAATATAAAAGACAATATAGATGTATAATATTATCACTTATATAAGGAGTGTATGATGTATGAGGTATATAACATATCACACACTGTATATGTATAATATTATCCTTTATATAAGGAGTGTATGATGTATATTATGTATAACACAATGTATATATATATTATCAGGTATATAAGGTGTGTATGATATAATATGAGGTATATAATATAAAAGACACTGTAGATGTATAATATTTTCACTTATATAAGGAGTGTATGATGTAATTAACATATAACACACTGTATATGTATAATAGTATAATTTATATAAGGCGTTTATGATGTCGTATGATTTATATATTATATAACACAATGTATATATATAATATCAGGTATATAAGGTGTGTATGATGTAGTGTGAGGTATATAATATAAAACACACTGTGGATGTATAATATTATCACTTATATAAGGAGTGTATGATGTATGAGGTACATAACATATCACACACTGTATATGTATAAATATTATCATTTATATAAGGAGTGTATGATGTAGTATGATGTATATCATGTATAACACACTGTATATATATAATGTCAGTTATATAAGGTGTGCATGATGTAGTATGAGGTATATAATATAAAACACACAGTATAAAAGACACTGTAGATGTATAAAATTATCACTTATATAAGGAGTGTATGATGTATGAGGTAATTAACATATAACACACTGTATATGTATAATATTATAATTCATATAAGGAGTGTATGATGTAGTATGATGTATATCATGTATAACACACTGTATATATATAATGTCAGTTATATAAGGTGTGCATGATGTAGTATGAGGTATATAATATAAAACACACTGTAGATGGATAATATTATCACTTATATAAGGAGTGTATGATGTATGAGGTATATAACATATCACACACTGTATATGTATAATATTATCCTTTATATAAGGAGTGTATGATGTATATTATGTATAACACAATGTGTATATATATTATCAGGTATATAAGGTGTGTATGATGTAGTATGAGGTATATAATATAAAACACTGTATATGTATAATATTATCACTTATATAAGGAGTGTATGATGTATGAGGTATATAGCATATCACACACTGTATCTGTATAATATTATCCTTTATATAAGGAGTGTATGATGTATATTATGTATAACACAATGTATATATATATTATCAGGTATATAAGGTGTGTATAATGTAGTATGAGGTATATAATATAAAAGACACTATAGATGTATAATATTATCACTTATATAAGGAGTGTATGATGTATGAGGTAATTAACATATAACACACTGTATATGTATAATAGTATAATTTATATAAGGCGTGTATGATGTCGTATGATTTATATAATATATAACACAATGTATATATATAATATCAGGTATATAAGGTGTGCATGATGTAAGTGTGAGGTATATAATATAAAACACACTGTAGATGTATAATATTATCACTTATATAAGGAGTGTATGATGTATGAGGTAATTAACATATAACACACTGTATATGTATAATAGTATAATTTATATAAGGCGTGTATGATGTCGTATGATTTATATAATATATAACACAATGTATATATATAATATCAGGTATATAAGGTGTGTATGATGTAGTATGAGGTATATAATATGAAACACACTGTAGATGTATAATATTATCACTTATATAAGGAGTGTATGATGTATGAGGTATATAACATATCACACACTGTATATGTATAATATTATCCTTTATATAAGGAGTGTATGATGTATATTATGTATAACACAATGTATATATATATTATCAGGTATATAAGGTGTGTATGATGTAGTATGAGGTATATAATATAAAAGACAATGTAGATGTATAATATTATCACTTATATAAGGAGTGTATGATGTATGAGGTAATTAACCTATAAAACACTGTATATGTATAATATTATAATTTATATAAGGAGTGTATGATGTAGTATGATGTATATCATGTATAACACACTGTATATATATAATATCAGGTATATAAGGTGTGTATGATGTGGTATGAAGTACATAGTATATAACAAACGGTATATGTATAATATTAACATTTATATAAGGAGTTTATGATGTAATATGATGTATATAATGTATAACACACTGTATATATATATAATGTCAGTTATATAAGGTGTGCATGATGAGGTATGAGGTATATAATATAAAACACACTGTATATGTATAATATAATCACTTATATAAGGAGTGTATGATGTATGAGGTAATTAACATATAACACACTGTATATGTATAATATTATAAATTATATATGGAGTGTATGATGTAGTATGATTTATATAATGTATAACACAATGTATATATATATATATATATAATATCAGGTATATAAGGTGTGTATGATGTAGTATGAGGTATATAATATAAAAGACACTGCAGATGTATAATATTATCACTTATATAAGGAGTGTATGATGTATGAGGTAATTAACATATAACACACTGTATATGTATAATATTATCCTTTATATAAGGAGTGTATGATGTATATTATGTATATCACAATCTATATATATATTATCAGGTATATAAGGTGTGTATGATGTAGTATGAGGTATATAATATAAAAGACTCTGTAGATGTATAATATTATCACTTATGTAAGGAGTGTATGATGTATGAGGTATATAACATATCACACACTGTATATGTATAATATTATCACTTATATAAGGAGTGTATGATGTATGAGGTATATAACATATCACACACTGTATATGTATAATATTATCCTTTATATAAGGAGTGTATGATGTATATTATGTATAACACAATGTGTATATATATTATCAGGTATATAAGGTGTGTATGATGTAGTATGAGGTATATAATATAAAACACACTGTATATGTATAATATTATCACTTATATAAGGAGTGTATGATGTATGAGGTAATTAACCTATAAAACACTGTATATGTATAATATTATAATTTATATAAGGAGTGTATGATGTAGTATGATGTATATCATGTATAACACACTGTATATATATAATATCAGGTATATAAGGTGTGTATGATGTGGTATGAAGTACATAGTATATAACAAACGGTATATGTATAATATTAACATTTATATAAGGAGTTTATGATGTAATATGATGTATATAATGTATAACACACTGTATATATATATAATGTCAGTTATATAAGGTGTGCATGATGAGGTATGAGGTATATAATATAAAACACACTGTATATGTATAATATAATCACTTATATAAGGAGTGTATGATGTATGAGGTAATTAACATATAACACACTGTATATGTATAATATTATAAATTATATATGGAGTGTATGATGTAGTATGATTTATATAATGTATAACACAATGTATATATATATATATATATAATATCAGGTATATAAGGTGTGTATGATGTAGTATGAGGTATATAATATAAAAGACACTGCAGATGTATAATATTATCACTTATATAAGGAGTGTATGATGTATGAGGTAATTAACATATAACACACTGTATATGTATAATATTATCCTTTATATAAGGAGTGTATGATGTATATTATGTATATCACAATCTATATATATATTATCAGGTATATAAGGTGTGTATGATGTAGTATGAGGTATATAATATAAAAGACTCTGTAGATGTATAATATTATCACTTATGTAAGGAGTGTATGATGTATGAGGTATATAACATATCACACACTGTATATGTATAATATTATCACTTATATAAGGAGTGTATGATGTATGAGGTATATAACATATCACACACTGTATATGTATAATATTATCCTTTATATAAGGAGTGTATGATGTATATTATGTATAACACAATGTGTATATATATTATCAGGTATATAAGGTGTGTATGATGTAGTATGAGGTATATAATATAAAACACACTGTATATGTATAATATTATCACTTATATAAGGAGTGTATGATGTATGAGGTATATAACATATCACACACTGTATATGTATAATATTATCCTTTCTATAAGGAGTGTATGATGTATATTATGTATAACACAATGTATATATATATTATCAGGTATATAAGGTGTGTATGATGTAGTATGAGGTATATAATATAAAAGACACTATAGATGTATAATATTATCACTTATATAAGGAGTGTATGATGTATGAGGTAATTAAATCATAACACACTGTATATGTATAATATTATAATTTATATAAGGAGTGTATGATTTATATAATATATAACACAATGTATATATATAATATCAAGTATATAAGGTGTGTATGATATAATATGAGGTATATAATATAAAAGACACTGTAGATGTATAATATTATCACATATATAAGGAGTGTATGATGTATGAGGTAATTAACATATAACACACTGTATATGTATAATAGTATAATTTATATAATGTCGTGTATGATGTCGTATGATTTATATAATATATAACACAATGTATATATATAATATCAGGTATATAAGGTGTGTATGATGTAAGTGTGAGGTATATAATATAAAACACACTGTAGATGTATAATATTATCACTTATATAAGGAGTGTATGATGTATGAGGTACATAACATATCACACACTGTATATGTATAATATTATCATTTATATAAGGAGTGTATGATGTAGTATGATGTATATCATGAATAACACACTGTATATATATAATGTCAGTTATATAAGGTGTGCATGATGTAGTATGAGGTATATAATATAAAACACACTGTATAAAACACACTGTAGATGTATAATATTATCACTTATATAAGGAGTGTATGATGTATGAGGTAATTAACATATAACACACTGTATATGTATAATATTATAATTTATATAAGGAGTGTATGATGTAGTATGATGTATATCATGTATAACACACTGTATATATATAATATCAGGTATATAAGGTGTGTATGATGTGGTATGAAGTACATAATATATAACAAACGGTATATGTATAATATTAACATTTATATAAGGAGTTTATGATGTAATATGATGTATATAATGTATAACACACTGTATATATATATAATGTCAGTTATATAAGGTGTGCATGATGTAGTATGAGGTATATAATATAAAACACACTGTATATGTATAATATTATCCTTTATATAAGGAGTTTATGATGTAATATGATGTATATTATGTATAACACAATGTATATATATATTATCAGGTATATAAGGTGTGAATGATGTAGTATGAGGTATATAATATAAAAGACAATGTAGATGTATAATATTGTCACTTATATAAGGAGTGTATGATGTATGAGGTAATTAACTTATAAAACACTGTATATGTATGTATTATTATGTATATATTTATATAAGGCGTGTATGATGTCGTATGATTTATATAATATATAACACAATGTATATATATAATATCAGGTATATAAGGTGTGTATGATGTAGTATGAGGTATATAATATAAAACACACTGTAGATGTATAATATTATCATTTATATAAGGAGTGTATGATGTAGTATGATGTATATAATGTATAACACACTGTATATATATAATATCAGGTATATAAGGTGTGTATGATGTGGTATGAGGTATATAATATAAAACAAACTGGATATGTATAATATTATTATTTATATCAGGAGGTTATGATGTAGTATGATGTATATAAGGTATGTATGATGTAGTATGAGGTATATAATATAAAAGACACTGTATATGTATAATATTATCACTTATATAAGGAGTGTATGATGTATGAGGTAATTAACATATAACACACTGTATATGTATAATATTATAAATTATATATGGAGTGTATGATGTAGTATGATTTATATAATGTATAACACAATGTATAAGTATATATATATATAATATCAGGTATATAAGGTGTGTATGATGTAGTATGAAGTATATAATATAAAAGACACTGTAGATGTATAATATTATCACTTATATAAGGAGTGTATGATGTATGAGGTAATTAACTTATAACACACTGTATATGTATAATATTATAATTTATATAAGGAGTGTATGATTTATATAATATATAACACAATGTATATATATAATATCAGGTATATAAGGTGTGTATGACGTAGTATGAGGTATATAATATAAAATACACTGTAGATGTATAATATTATCACTTATATAAGGAGTGTATGATGTATGAGGTATATAACATATCACACACTGTATATGTATAATATTATCATTTATATAAGGAGTGTATGATGTAGTATGATGTATATCATGTATAACACACTGTATATATATAATGTCAGTTATATAAGGTGTGCATGATGTAGTATGAGGTATATAATATAAAACACACTGTATAAAAGACACTGTAGATGTATAATATTATCACTTATATAAGGAGTGTATGATGTATGAGGTAATTAACATATAACACACTGTATATGTATAATATTATAATTTATATAAGGAGTGTATGATGTAGTATAATGTATATCATGTATCACACTGTATATATATAATATCAGGTATATAAGGTGTGTATGATGTGGTATGAAGTACATAATATATAACAAACGGTATATGTATAATATTAACATTTATATAAGGAGTGTATGATGTAATATGATGTATATAATGTATAACACACTGTATATATATAATGTCAGTTATATAAGGTGTGCATGATGTAGTATGAGGTATATAATATAAAACACACTGTAGATGTATAATATTATCACTTATATAAGGAGTGTATGATGTATGAGGTATATAACATATCACACACTGTATATGTATAATATTATCCTTTATATAAGGAGTGTATGATGTATATTATGTATAACACAATGTATATATATATTATCAGGTATATAAGGTGTGTATGATGTAGTATGAGGTATATAATATAAAAGACAATGTAGATGTATAATATTATCACTTATATAAGGAGTGTATGATGTATGAGGTAATTAACTTATAAAACACTGTATATGTATAATATTATAATTTATATAAGGAGTGTATGATGTAGTATGATGTATATCATGTATAACACACTGTATGAGTATAATATCAGGTATATAAGGTGTGCATGATGTAGTATGAGGTATATAATATAAAACACACTGTAGATGTATAATATTATCACTTATATATGGAGTGTATGATGTATGAGGTATATAACATATCACACACTGTATATGTATAAATATTATCATTTATATAAGGAGTGTATGATGTAGTATGATGTATATCATGTATAACACACTGTATATATATAATGTCAGTTATATAAGGTGTGCATGATGTAGTATGAGGTATATAATATAAAACACACAGTATAAAAGACACTGTAGATGTATAATATTATCACTTATATAAGGAGTGTATGATGTATGAGGTAATTAACATATAACACACTGTATATGTATAATATTATAATTTATATAAGGAGTGTATGATGAAGTATGATGTATATCATGTATGACACACTGTATATATATAATATCAGGTACATAAGGTGTGTATGATGTAATATGAGATATATAATATATAACAAACTGTATATGTATAATATTATCATTTATATAAGGAAGGTATGATGTAGTATGATGTATATAATGTATAACACACTGTATATATATAATATCAGGTATATAAGGTGTGTATGATGTAGTATGAGGAATATAATATATAACAAACTGTATATGTATAATATTATCCTTTATATAAGGAGTGTATGATGTAGTATGAGGTATATAATATATAACACAATATATATATATATATATATATATATATATATATAATATCAGGTATATAAGGTGTGTATGATGTAGTATGAGGTATATAATATAAAACACACTGTAGATGTATAATATTATCATTTATATAAGGAGTGTATGATGTAGTATGATGTATATAATGTATAACACACTGTATATATATAATATCAAGTATATAAGTTGTGTATGATGTAGTATGAGGTATATAATACAAACCGGATTCCAAAAAAGTTGGGACACTAAACAAATTGTGAATAAAAACTGAATGCAATGATGTGGAGATGGCAAATGTCAATACTTTATTTGTAATAGAACGTGGATGACAGATCAAACGTTTAATCCGAGTATATGTATTATTTTAAAGGAAAAATATGTTGATTCAAAATTTCACGGTGTCAACAAATCCCCAAAAAGTTGGGACAAGTAGCAATAAGAGGCTGGAAAAAGTAAATTTGAGCATAACGGAGAGCTGGAAGACCAATTAACACTAATAAGGTCAATTGGCAACATGATTGGGTATAAAAAGAGCTTCTCAGAGTGGCAGTGTCTCTCAGAAGCCAAGATGGGTAGAGGATCACCAATTCCCACAATGTTGCGCAGAAAGATAGTGGAGCAATATCAGAAAGGTGTTACCCAGCGAAAAATTGCAAAGACTTTGCATCTATCATCATCAACTATTCATAACATCATCCGACGATTCAGAGAACCTGGAACAATCTCTGTGCGTAAGGGTCAAGACCGTAAAACCATACTGGATGCCCGTGATCTCCGGGCCCTTAAACGACACTGCACCACAAACAGGAATGCTACTGTAAAGGAAATCACAGAATGGGCTCAGGAATACTTCCAGAAACCATTGTCAGTGAACACAATCCACCGTGCCATCCGCCGTTGCCAGATGAAACTCTACAGTGCAAAGAAGAAGCCATTTTTAAGCAAGATCCACAAGCTCAGGCATTTTCACTGGGCCAGGGATCATTTAAAATGGAGTGTGGCAAAATGGAAGACTGTTCTGTGGTCAGACGAGTCACGATTCGAAGTTCTTTTTGGAAATCTGGGACGCCATGTCATCCGGACCAAAGAGGACAAGGACAACCCAAGTTGTGAGTGCGTGTGGCATGGGCAGCCTGCATGTCTGGAAAGGCACCATTAATGCAGAAAAATATATTCAGGTTCTAGAACAACATATGCTCCCATCCAGACGTCATCTCTTTCAGGGAAGACCCTGCATTTTTCAACAAGATAATGCCAGACCACATTCTGCATCAATCACAACATCAGGGCTGCGTAGGAGAAGGATCCGGGTACTGAAATGGCCAGTCTGCAGTCCAGATCTTTCACCTATAGAGAACATTTTGCGCTTCATAAAGAGGAAGGTGCAACAAAGAAGGCCCAAGACGATTGAACAGTTAGAGGCCTGTATTAGACAAGAATGGGAGAGCATCTATTTCTAAACTTGAGAAACTGGTCTCCTCGGTCCCCAGACGTCTGTTGAGTGTTGTAAGAAGAAGGGGAGATGCCACACAGTGGTGAAAATGGCCTTGTCCCAACTTTTTGGGGATTTGTTGACACCATGAAATTCTGAATCAACATATTTTTCCCTTAAAATGGTACATTTTCTCAGTTTTAACTTTTGTTCCGTGATTTATGTTCTATTCTGAATAAAATATTAGAAGTTGGCACCTCCACATTCCACTTTTTTGGAATCCGGTTTGTATAACACACTGTATATGTATAAAATTATCATTTATATAAGAAGTGTATGATGTAGTATGAGGTATATAATATATAACACAATGTATATATATAATATCAGGTATATAAGGTGTGTATGATGTAGTATGAGGTATATAATACACTGTAGATGTATAATATTATCACTTATATAAGGAGTGTATGATGTATATAATATATAACATAATGCATATGTATAATATTATCACTTATATAAGGAGTGTATGATGTATATAATATATAACATACTGTATATGTTTAATATTATCACTTATATAAGGAGTGTATGATGCATGAGGTATATAACATATAACACACTGTACATGTATAATATTATCCTTTATATAAGGAGTGTATGAGGTATATAATATATAACACACGATATATGTATAATATTATCATTTATATAAGGAGTGTATGATGCATGAGGTATATAACATATAACACACTGTACATGTATAATATTATCATTTATATAAGGAGTGTATGATGTATGAGGTATATAATATATAACACACGATATATGTATAATATTATCAGGTATATAAGGAGTGTATGATGTAGTATGAGGTATATAACACACAATATATGTATAATTATATCAGGTATATAAGGAGTGTATGATGTAGTATGAGGTATCAGGCGCATTCATACAGGGGTCGCAGCTGCGACCGGGCCCGGCACTCCAGGTGGCCCGGCCGCCTGTGAACCTCTGGGCCCTGCAGTAGTGCTGTACCCAAGGCAGCTGGGGCCCACAGCCCCACCGCAAATTATTTTAAAATTTTTAATAGTATATGGCCGGTCGGGCCCCGGCCTCTGTGCCTGGCCGGCGGTGCAGCAGTGCGCACTCGCAGTTACTTACGCGGTGGCCCCTCCTCCACCCATCCAGGGCTGCTGCCAGTGCCTTGGTCCAGACTAGTGACCTCGCGCCAGGTCTCACGGGATCACACGGGCCTGCAACGCTGCCGACGCACGCCAGAAGACGGGATTATTAACAAGACGGCGGGAGCAGAGAAGATTCAGAGTAGGTAAGTTTTTTTTTTTTTTTGTATGTCGGCTAACACAGGGAGCATCTGGCAGTGCGGCAGAGTGGGGGCCCGACCCCCGGGGGCAATTTTAATATAATATTTGGCAAAATGCCAAAAAAATGCCAAAATTAAATATATACAGAGGGGGTAAAAAATTGAATACATACACAGGGGACAAATGGAATTTATACAGAGGGGGCAAAATGGATAAATATATATACATACATACAGGGCTCCTTTATATATATCCATTTTGCCCCCTCTGTATATATTCCATTTGTCCCCTGTAACTGTGAGGTGGACACATATCTGCCCATAACTACTGTAAGGGGGACACATATCTAGACATAACTACTACTGTGAGGGGGGCACATATCTGCCCATAACTACTGTAAGGGGGACACATATCTGTCCATAACTACTGTAAGGGGGACACATATCTGCCCATAACTACTACTGTGAGGGAAACACATATCTGGACATAACTACTGTAAGGGAAACACATATCTGGACATAACTACTGTAAGGGGGACACATATCTGGACATAACTACTGTAAGGGGGATACATATCTGGACATAACTACTACTGTGAGGGGGACACATATCTGGACATAACTACTACTGTGAGGGGCACACATATCTGGGCATAACTACTGTGAGGGGGACACATATCTGGGCATAACTACTGTGAGGGGGACACATATCTGGGCATAACTACTGTGAGGAGCCCCAAGGTGGGCATTAGTACTGTGAGGGGCCCCAATGTGGGCATTAGTACTGTGTGGTAGCACTAGATTACCCTGCTATACATTGGCATGGCTGAGTCTTACAGGCCAGCACAGCGCCCCCTGCTGGGGATCTCACAGGGGCAGTCACCATCCCTTCCTTATGTGATTATTTTTTTTTTCTCCCCACAGACACCTTGTTCTGGATCCAGCGGACATCACGCCGACGCCAGCGACACTCTGGATGAGGTAGGACCAGATTTTATTAGTTAGGACTGGGTTAGTGTAGTCATGCATTGGGCTTAGGGCTCTTTCACACGAGCGGATGCAGTGCATGGAATCCGCTGTGTGAAAGAGTGCTAAGCGCGTACTGGACAGCAGCGACACGGAGCAGTAACATGATTGATAATGCTCAGTGCCTCTCTGTGATTTATTTACTACAAAATCACAGTGACAACTAGGGGTGGGCAATATGGCCTAAAATCTATATTGCGATATAATTTTAAGCATGTGCGATATGCGATATATATCGCGATATATTGTTTCTATATTTTGATCAGCCCCCAGCCTCTCATGTGACCCCCCCAGCCTCTCATCAGCCACCTAGCCTCTCATAAGCCCCCCCAGCCTCTCATGTGCCTCCCAACCTCTCATGTGCCCCCCAGCCTCTGATGAGCCCCCCAGCCTCTCCCTCTTATCAGCCCCCTCTGGTAACTCTAACCCTCCCCCCCAGTATTAATCATTGGTGGCAGTGGCCACAGGGTCCCCCCCCCCTCACCATTGGTGGCAGTGGGCAGTGCGCCCCCCCTCTCTCCCTCCCCAGTATTAATCATTGGTGGCAGTGACCACAGGCCCCCCCCATCATTGGTGGCAGTGGGCAGTGCGCCCCCCCCTCCCCAGTATTAATCATTAGTGACAGGGGCCCCCTTCCCGCCCACATCATTGGTGGCACCAGCAGTTCAGATCGGAGTCCCAGCAGTGTAATGCTGGGGCTCCGATCGGTTACCATGGCAGCCAGGACGCTACTGAAGTCCTGGCTGCCATGGTATGTCAGTGAGCAGCATTATACTCACGTGCGCGGTGGCCGCCGGGCGCTCCTTCTTGTCTATGCGGCGCATTGCTAATGCTTATTGCATTAGCAATGCGCCGCACAGATCTATGAGAAGAAGGAGCGCCCGGCGGCCACCGCGCACGTGAGTATAATGCTGCTCACTGACATACCATGGCAGCCAGGACTTCAGTAGCGTCCTGGCTGCCATGGTAACCGATCGGAGCCCCAGCATTACATTGCTGGGACTCCGATCGGAACTGCCGCTCAGGGTCATATCGCGGTCCGGCGATATAGGCGATATGCACAAAATCCATATCGTGGCACAAATTTATATCGCATATCGCCTATACTGTCCACCCCTAGTGACAACTTTATCTCACTGTGATTTTGTAGTAAAAAGGTCACAGAGAGGCACGGAGCATTATTAATCACAATCCAGGGGGCCCGAGTAAATTCTTGCGGTGGGATGGGAAGGGGCCACAGGGAGGGGGCCCCATGGATCAGTTTCGCACCGGGGCCCCATGGATTTTGTGTACGCCACTGTGAGGTATATAATATATAACACATGATATATGTATAATATTATCAGGTATATAAGAAGTGTAAGATGTAGTATGAGGTATATAATATAGAACATACCATATATGTATAATATTATGAGGGACATAATATATAACACACTGTTTATCTACAATACTATGAAGCATTTATTGCTATATCACACACCGCATACGCTCTCGGCACTCAGGTACCCTACACCGAATAATCTCCCGTCTCCAGGTCGGTGACGTAACGAGCCCTATCGACTAGCTCCGCCTACGGAGTGCCGATCGGGGACGTTTCAGGCAGGCACGCTCACACGCGTAGTCTCTCCTGTCCTCCCGCGATAGTTTGCAGCTGACAGACATGGCGGACTCGGTAGATCCGAGCTGACCGGAGACATGAGTCAGGGAGCCGCTGACAGCGAGCCTGAGGCCAAGGTGCTGCACACCAAGCGGCTGTACAGGTGAGAGGACGGGACGTACCGGGGACAGTGCAGAGAGGCCCCGTGTGTACGGGGGACATGAGAGGATGGGGGCAGGAAAAAGGGGGGCACCAGGGAATCAGGAGGCAGTGTAAGGGGGACACCAGGGGACCAGGAGGCAGTGTAACGGGGGACACCAGGGAATCAGGAGGCAGTGTAAGGGGGGACACCAGGGGATCAGGAGGCAGTGTAAGGGGGGACACCAGGGGATCAGGAGGCAGTGTAACGGGGGACACCAGGAGGCAGTGTAAGGGGGGGCACCAGGGGATTAGGAGGCAGTGTAAGGGGGACACCAGGGGACCAGGAGGCAGTGAAAGAGGGGACACCAGGGGATCAGTAGGCAGTGTAAGGGGGGACACCAGGGATCAGGAGGCAGTGTAAGGGGGACACCAGGGGATCAGGAGGCAGTGTAAGGGGGACACCAGGGGATCAGGAGGCAGTGTAAGGGGGACACCAGGGGATCAGGAGGCAGTGTAAGGGGGACACCAGGGGATCAGGAGGCAGTGTAAGGGGGGACACCAGGGGATCAGGAGGCAGTGTAAGGGGGACACCAGGGGACTAGGAGGCAGTGTAAGGGGGGACACCAGGAGGCAGTGTAAGGGGGACACCAGGGGATCAGTAGGCAGTGTAAGGGGGGACACCAGGGGATCAGGAGGCAGTGTAAGGGGGACACCAGGGGATCAGGAGGCAGTGTAAGGGGGACACCAGGGGATCAGGAGGCAGTGTAAGGGGGACACCAGGGGATCAGGAGGCAGTGTAGGGGGACACCAGGGGATCAGGAGGCAGTGTAAGGGGAGGCACCAGGGAATCAGGAGGAAGTGTAAGGGGAGGCACCAGGGGATCAGGAGGCAGTGTAAGGGGAGGCACCAGGGAATCAGGAGGAAGTGTAAGGGGGACACCAGGGGATCAGGAGGAAGTGTAAGGGGGACACCAGGGGATCAGGAGGCAGTGTAGGGGGGACACCAGGGGATCAGGAGGCAGTGTAAGGGGGGACACCAGGGGATCAGGAGGCAGTGTAAGGGGGGACACCAGGGGATCAGGAGGCAGTGTAAGGGGAGGCACCAGGGAATCAGGAGGAAGTGTAAGGGGAAGCACCAGGGGATCAGGAGGCAGTGTAAGGGGAGGCACCAGGGAATCAGGAGGAAGTGTAAGGGGGGACACCAGGGGATCAGGAGGCAGTGTAAGGGGGGACACCAGGGGATCAGGAGGCAGTGTAAGGGGGGACACCAGGGGATCAGGAGGCAGTGTAAGGGGGGACACCAGGGGATCAGGAGGCAGTGTAAGGGGGGGACATGATAGGAAAGCGCTCCTGGGATATGTAGTCCACCACGCTGTCAGTAAGAGGCACGTTTCGTGTCTTGCAGGGCCGTGGTGGAGACGGTGCACCGCCTCGATCTGATCATTTCCAACAAGACAGCCTACCAGGAGGTGTTCAAGCCTGAAAACATCAGTCTACGGAACAAGTGAGTCCAGTCCTCCGCCATACGCCTGCTGTGTCCAGTCTTAGATTATAGCAGGGGTGCTCAACCTGCGGCCCTCCAGCTGTTATAAAACTACAACTCCCACAATGCCCTTCTGTAAGATGATAGCTGTAGGCTGTCAGGGAATGATGGGAGTTGTAGTTTTGCAACAGCTGGAGGGCCGCAGGTTGAGCATGCCCGGATTATAGCATCCCCTCCATGCAGACAGATGTCTCACTGGTGCACGCCCAGTCTGGTGTCGGGGACCTCACCCGTGTTGTGCTCCTCCCGCAGGCTACGGGAGCTGTGTGTCAAGCTTATGTTCCTTCACCCTGTGGAATATGGCAGGAAAGCTGAGGAAGTTCTCTGGAGGAAAGTCTACTATGAAGTCATCCAGCTCATCAAGACCAACAAGAAGGTGAGTCTTCTGCCTGCCAGGCACAGACCCAGCAGTAGATTGTAAGCTCTGTGGGTCAGAGCTCATATAATGCTCTGGCTTTCTTCTGCAGCACATTCACAGCCGCAGCGCTCTGGAGTGCGCCTACCGCACCCACCTGATCGCCGGGGTGGGCTTCTACCAGCACCTCCTCCTCTACATCCAGTCCCACTACCAGCTGGAGCTGCAGTGCTGCATAGATTGGACGCATGTCTCCGACCCGCTTATCGGTCAGTTCGCGGGGGGGGTGTATTCCTTGATCCAATAGAGATCAGAGAAAAAGTTAGTCCCCTTTCCAAACCCTCATAAATCCATGTGAGTGACAACCCAGGACTCCACAGTAACGCGGAGGACTGATGTAGTCACCCATTAGCGACATTGTTTTTTTGCTTAGCAACAATTAAACATTTAGCGAGTCATTAAGGCTTTAAAAAGCCTGGCTATTAAGGGGTTAAGGAATCAAGCCAACCCAAAGGGGAGTTCCCCTTTAAGCAGTCTGTGATCATCTCCTCTGCTTTGCATTCCCGCCACAGGCTGCAAGAAACCGGTTTCTGCCTCCGGGAAAGAGATGGAGTGGGCGCAGATGGCATGCCACAGGTGTCTCGTGTACCTGGGAGACCTGGGTAAGGCAGCTTTATGCATCTGTTAATCCTGGTTTTCAAGATCTCTGCTTGCTGCCCAGTGAATTGGGACCTTTACTGTTTACATCCAGATATTGGGAATTGTACAGACCTGATGTATTTTGCAGCTGAGGGTTTGCTACTGTTGTACCCCTTACAGAATTAAACGTGTATTTGTATCTCTCCAGCTCGCTATCAGAATGAACTGGCGCTTGTCGACACTGAGAAGTTGGCGGAGAGGTTTTATTACCAGGCTCTGACAGTGGTGCCTCAGATGGGTGAGTTGTGTCGGCATCAGCATGGCAGAGCTGGCACAGAGCAGGGTACGGGAGTGGCGTCTCGACTAGTTATATTGCTTGACGTTACCGTGTTTTCCCTATTTGTCAGGGATGCCCTTTAACCAGCTTGGCACGTTAGCCGGGAGCAGGTACTACCACGTCGAAGCCACCTACTGCTACCTGCGCTGGTGAGTGCAGTCACTGCACAGAGGAGGTTAGGCCCCTTTTTTTTCTGCATTGCGCTCCTCTCCCTCCCTGACATGTTCCCGTTGTGTCCCCTGCACAGTATACAGTCCGAGGTCTCCTTTGAGGGGGCGTACGGCAACCTGAAGAGACTGTACGACAAGGCGGCTAAGATGTATCACCAGCTGAAGAAGAGCGAGAACCGTAAACTGTCACCCAGCAAGAAGAGGTGAGGATGGGTAATACAGGGGCCACTGGGCAGAGGAGGGTCCCGGATGGAGGCACCCACTTTATCCAATGTTTTTTTTAGACTATTACTGATGTAAAGCTGACAATCAGACGTTTATAGTACATGACAATCTCTTTCTACCGAAGCTAGAACCAGCCCTGTACCTCACATGGATCCAGAGATCTCCTCAATCATTGCTCCATTTGCTGTGCTAGATTTATTTCTAATTGGCATCTCATTGGGCGTGTTCTTTCTGCTGCAGCTCTCTTCCTGTCACATCTCAAGGGTCATGTCCATTCTGCTATAGTTCTCCCCTGTAACAAAAGATATGGCTGGTGACAGCTGAGTACTTAAACTGATCACGCTTAACCAACCCTGAAATAAGGAAAATAACAAACAGCAGGTGGCGCTATACAGATACATTTACCGGCTGTACTACATTTTTATTTACTTGCAATTACAAAAGCATTGCGATCCAGGTGCTGGTTGGAAAAGTATGTAGAATGTGAAATATTTTTTGTGGCATTGGGAGCCTTGTCGATACCTCTGGAGCGAGGCACGAGGCTCTGGTTCCACTGACTTTCTATTGCACCTACAGGTGTAAGGACATCAAGCGATTGCTGGTCAGCTTCATGTATCTTCAGAGACTCCTGCAGCCTAAGAGCAGGTAAGTGGTTCCTTCCCCCTGTCCCCTGTGCTGTAACACAATGTTCACCTACCTGTGAGAGCCTTTAGTTGTAGAGCGTTGTCTGGACTCTCAGGTGTCCGGATACAGTTCTGGATCCAGGATGCTTCCAGACTATCAGACTGCTCCATTTAATGACCTGTCTCCTCTCCCCCCAGCTCCGTGGATTCAGAGCTCACCTCTCTGTGCCAGTCAGTCCTAGAGGATTTCAATCTGTGCATGTTCTACCTGCCCTCCTCCATCAACCTGAGCTCGGCCAGCGAGGATGAGGAGGAGTATGAAGGAGGCTATTCCTTCCTGCCGGATCTGCTGGTCTTCAGGATGGCGGTCATCTGCCTGATGTGCGTCCACAGCATGAAGAGGGCAGGTGAGATTGTGTCTACGGACCAGACAGGTTACATGTCCATGATCGCCTCTTGTCAGTTAGAAGAAAATTGACCCCACAAGTGGGTATCCCTGGTTGTCTCTCTTCTGAATAGATTAGGGGGCTCACACTGGGTGTGGGCACATTGGTTTCCTGCCCCAGACGGGCACTGTGGCAGGCTGTATACTGGCTGTGGTGGACGCCTCTTTTTCTAAAGCATTGTGAAGTTGTGCCCATAAGGGATCAATGTGCTGTACACATCTGACTGTAAACCAGTACATACCAGTGATCCCCAGTGCTGTGTCCTTTCATTCTCCTACCAGATTCCAAGCAGTACAGCGCCGCCATAGCATTCACGCTCGCTATCTTCTCCCATCTGGTGAACCATGTGAATATCAGACTTCAGGCAGAACTAGAGGAGAGTTCAGTCCCTGCCTTTCAGAACGACAGTCCAGGTGGGTGCTCAGATCACTTATGATGGGTGTTCGAGCTCCGTCACGATTGCTGCCTCCATTGGGCAGATCCTATACAGGAATTTCAGGGTGGCACGTGATTCACCACTTTGTTTGGTTTTACAAGTCTACTTTAATCCCCATGTATTAGAGAGTGATGCCATTGGCTTGTAATTTCCTTCTGCAGAAGATCCAGAATCCAGAGAGGTCTCTGACGTGATTGAGAGAGATCCTGAGCTAAACCAGGTCAACAAGAAAACACAAGCCAAACCTCGCAGCAAGAAGAGCCAGAAATACTCGCGCCTCTCCCGTCTCAGGAGGAGGAGACCTGTCAGAAAGGTGGACGAGAGCGACCTGAGTGAAGGATTTGACTCTGACTCCAGCCACGGATCGGCCAAGGGCAGTGACATTTCTGAGAGTGCGTCGGAAAAGAGCGACGAAGAAGCCGCCTTTGACATGGAGTCTGATTCTGACATGAACAGTCAGGAGTCGCGCTCTGACCTGGAAGACATGGAGGACGACCCCAAAGAGGAGGCAAAGAATCCGACGGAAAGCAAGGAAGCCTTCAGGACCACAGAAGATACCAAACCTGTGAGCTCTGCCAAGGCAGATGTCCAGGAGTCTGTGAATGGTCCTGTTGCCAACACCAGTGAAGCCAGCATAGCCAGTAACCTGCAAGCCATGTCTACCCAGATGTTCCAGACCAAGCGCTGCTTCCGCTTGGCGCCCACCTTCACCAACGTCTTTGTAAAACCAGAACCTGCCCCTCCGGTCACCAAAGAACCAGAACCGCTCATGAACGGAGAAGCAGAGAAGACCAACCTGATGGGACAAGGTAAGTTTGTTACCCAGACTTCCCATTTGATGCATGTGCCTGTCCATCGCCTGCCAATTATTCAGCTGCCGACCCTTCCTAGGAGATGTCTCTGACTCTGAAGAAAGTGTGGAGAGCAACAAATCCGGTCCCAATGAGCGGAGTCTTCAGGAGAGGCTGGAAGTGATCACCAGCGAGGGGCTTCTGGCAAGTGTCAAGGTCTTCCTGGACTGGCTGAGGACCAACACAGATATAATAATCATGTGTGCACAGGTACATGGCTGAGAAACAGTTGATATGCCGGGGCTGTGATCTAAATGTGTGACCCCCGTCCCAACTGGGGAGTCAGTCTTAAAGGGGTTGCCCCACAATGACGACATATATTCGTGGTATAGATAATACATGACCAATAGTAAAGAGTTAGGACATCATACGCAGTGTGGTATGGCGCCACCAGGTGTTCCTTTACTTACATACTATGGCGCCACCTGCTGTTTATTAACTTACACAGTATGGCGCCACCTGGTGTGCAAATGCTTCTAATGAGCCGAGTGCTAGTGGTCAAACATGCTCAGTCGCTCCCCCGAAGATCGAGTTTCTGCATCTTGCTCCTCCGATCACAGCAGGTCAGCCAGTAGAAAGAGCATTCTGCCCTGCTTGTGAGGAAGGTGTTCGGTCTCTGCAGCACATGGCAGTATAGCTGAGAAGACTCCTCCGAAAAGTGACTTGTAAGCATGCACTCCATGGTACAATTATCTGCAGAGGAACGAACAGACACTCTAGTTAAAGTGGCCAGAAACTGACTAGGGAGCTTACTAAGAACCATGTTCACAACTGCCAGGGGGAGAAGCAGACTGACTAGGGAACTTACTGTGAGCTGTATATATAGTTGAGTCAACTTACTGAAGACAATATTTACAGCTACCAGACGGTACAGAAGACTGAGTGGCTGTGATGTGGAAATGAAAGACATACAGATCGCATGCCAGCTCTTTTTGAAGTTGTAGACAGAAAATGGTGGGGGAAGAATACAACGTTGAAATGTTCTACAATGTTGGTTAATAGTCTTTGATTCATGGGATAACCTGTTTATGGTCCCTCCATCCATTCTCATTACTTGCAGTCCTGGCTCCCTCCTCCAGCCGTACCCCTGGGGCTGGGCCCTGTATTTAAGGGTCTGCATTAGATAGGGTCTTGTTCAGATCTCTGCTGACATCTCCTCGTTCCCCTCTCAGAGCTCCCAGAGTTTATGGAACAGACTGTCAGTGCTCCTAAACCTGCTACCATCTGCTTCCAAGATCCAGGAGTCTGGTAAGCAGATGATGGGGGTTGTATGATCTGTACAGATCTGCTACCTGTATCCATGTAGCATAGAGTGATGGTAATCCGTCCTGTTCCTCAGGGATCTCCCTGTGCAGCGAGGTTCAGAGTCTGCTGCAGGAGTCGGAGCAGACGGACATGAGCCACCACATTTTACTCCCCGAGGACGCTGCTCTGAGGAACCTACCGCCACTCAAGGCAGCACATCGCAAGTTTAATTTTGAGAAGGAGCGTCCAGTGCTGACTGTCCTGGAAGAGGTAAGGATCCTCATCATCCGGTCTCTAGCAATCATTGTTATGCGCCATCCTCACATCTCTGCTCTTCTGTTTTCAGTCCATTGTGCGCAGCTGTTACATCCGAAGCTTCGGCCATTTCCTCACTCAGCTGCAGGGCAACGTCTTGCAGTACAACCCGGAGCTAGGGATCTTCACCAGCATCGCCGAGCCCCAGCAAGACAACATTCTGCACCAGGCTCAGGCGCAGTTCCGCATGGTGAGCTCTGCTTTATCTCCTAATCACCTCGTGTATAGTAGTAAACAATGCAGAAGATAACAATCATCAAGGCTGCAGTTAAATCAACCTGCAGTGCCTTCTTGTGGCCACTAGATGGCAACCTATTCATTTACCAGTCACAGTCCGCAACCCAGTCTGTTGCTGGTGGGTGACCTGAGGCTTCCATCCATATGCTGGCATGCAGAAGGTTAATATTTTATGTCACCCCTTCCTCATGGAATCATTGTCAGCTAAGCAGGGTTTAGGCCAGGGAGCGAACTGGAGATGGATGGGGACAGCTGGCACCGCCATTAATAGCCACTGTCACTTCCGGTGGGAAACGAAGCTGATCCTCTGGTATTTTGTGAACCGTGACCCTGCCAAGATGTCTGATGGCTAGTGTCTCTTTTTCCCAGGCTCAGGAGGAAGCTCGGAGGAACCGTCTCATGAGAGACATGGCCCAGCTAAGACTCCAGGTAACCTGTCCTGTTCCTGCCATCCCCCTGTACCTGAGCACACCAGGTTCATGGGTCACGTTTGGTTCTCACACACCCTTTTTTTTTTTCCTTGCCTGCAGTTGGAGGTATCTCAGCTAGAGGGCACCCTACAGCAGCCTAAATCTCAGTCCGCCATGTCCCCGTACCTCATACCGGACACCCAGGCCCTCTGCCAGCATCTCAACGCCATCCGGCAACTTGCAAACAGCGGGAGGTTCATTATCATCATCCCTCGGACGGGTAAGTCCACGGCCCAGGAGCTTAGTGACACTTCAGATTTATCAGCAAATTGGGACCGTGATGCTTTGCGGTGGAAGTTTGCTCAAGCATTAATTAAGTGACTCCCATCCTCTCCCTCTTTTTTTCTAGTTATAGACGGCCTAGACTTTCTGAAGAAGGAGAATGCCGGTGCTCGAGACGGGATCCGATACCTAGAAGCAGAGTTTAAGAAGGGGAACAGGTAGGTTTGTGTCCTCCCGAGCCCTACGGAGCATCGCCCTGGGATTGTAAGGGTTAATCGTGACCAGCGCTCTTGCCTTGGTTTCAGGTATATCCGCTGCCAGAAAGAAGCCGGGAAGATCTTCGAGAGGAACAAGCTAAAGCGGCAAGATACAAACGCCTGGTAAGAGATGTCCCCCCCCCTCAATGTAGACAATAGCAGAGCTCCATCATGTATCCCCCCCCCCCCCCCCCCCACGAGATGTGAACACTGCATTTAATGTAATAGAAAGGGAGCGCTGGCTTATTTCTTGCCCATTCTCTACCCTTCATTCCCGAGCAGAGACTGGTTCCTAAAAAACACCATTGAAACCCCTGGTTGCTAGGCAGTTATTCCATAGCAACCACACTGCCAGGTTCGGAACGCCAACCAAGGTTGGCATCATGCAGCCGGAAGCAGAGAAGCTTCCTGGCGACAGTCAGGTCATCCCATTCTCTCACACTATAGTATTAAAGGGATTTTCCTGGATTGGAACAAACATGGCCACTTTTTTATTCCCCCAGAAACAGCACCACAGTTATAAACAGGTTGTATGTGGGATTGCAGCTCAGTTGCATCACTTCTGCAGTACCACACACAGCCTGTGGACAGGGGTGGCGCCCTTTGGATAAGACAACCATGTACAACAATCCCTGTATTTCACAAGTTTGCAATGTGGGTCTGTCTGCTTTATGTCGCTGTTAAGATAAAGCTGAGATACTTGGCTAGGGCACTGGTGTATGGAGGGGGTCTTCGGATGTGTCCCCCCCCCTCATGTATGACTCCTCACAATCCTCTGATCTTATGACAGGCATCTGTATAAGATTCTGGACAGTTGCAAACAGCTGACGGTGTCCCAGGGCAGCAACGAGGAGGAGACGGCAGGCATGGTGACCATTATAACCGGCTTCCAGCTCGATGACCCGGAACGTTTCTCCCCTGCCATGCAGGTATGTACTCGCCCCATGCAGGTACATACCCCCCCATTCCCCTGTATCTACTACATGGCTGGTGTGCATGAAGCAGAAGTGATACAGGAGGTGAGGGAGCAGCGACTCCACTGAGGCCGGAGGCACCAGGAGCCTCTTGGCTGTACAGTCCCACCAGGATATTGATGCGGGTGCCCTTTAAGTGAGGGGCCTGAGCTGCAGCGGAGACGTGTCCATGTTTAGTTTTGGGACTAGAAAGCTCAGGAAATGTTTGCGCTTCTCAGTCTCTGATCTTTTGTGGCTGTATATATTTCATCTCTAACTTGGCTCAACACAAAAACCACAGGTTCCTTTTTTCAGAAAAAAAAGTTGATTTCTAAAGACTTTAGAAACCACGGAAGGAACCTGCTGTGTGGAAACCAAGGATTGGCGTCAAATCGGGGACGTTATAAAGAGGACATTCACCACTAGAAGTTATAATATACATGAGAGACATACATTACTCAACCTGTATTATACTCCAGAGCTGCACTCACTGTGTACATACATTACTTATCCTGAATTACATCCTGTATTATACTCCAGAGCTGCACTCACTATTCTGCTGGTGGAGTCACTGTGTACATACATTACTTATCCTGTACTGATCCTGAGTTACATCCTGTATTATACTCCAGAGCTGCACTCACTATTCTGCTGGTGCAGTCACTGTGTACATACATTACTTATCCTGTACTGATCCTGAGTTACATCCTGTATTATACTCCAGAGCTGTACTCACTATTCTGCCATACACACATTACTTATCCTTTCCTGTTCTGTCAGTCTGCCTTGCAGGCCGTGTCCAACTCCAACATCGAGATCAAGAACGTTCTAGATTTCTACAAGCAGTGGAAGGAGATGGGCTGAGGACAGAGGTCATTGGCGCTGGTGGTATAAAAAGAAATGAAACCTTCGCGCTCCCTTCTTGAGCCGCCGCGGCTTGAAAAAACAAAACAAAAAATGGGAAGATTTGGTAAACGAAGAAAAACTTAACCAAACAAAAAAGAAGTAACCAGCGAGATGTAAAATAAAGAAACACACACACAGTCCTCTTCAGAGCAGCTGGCGGCCATGAATGGTGGGCGTGGCTCCGGAAAGAGGATGGGCGGAGCTTGCCCTCTGCTGGCTGTTGGCGATGTTAGGCATTCATCTCCTACTATGTGTGACCCCCGTGTTTGACGTAGGGTCGCAGGTGTCCATCTTCCAGACCCCCTGGCTGATAGGACCATTCCGACACCTTTTTGTCTCGTGTAGTGTGGTGACTGGACCTTGCGCAGGTCCCTCCCCTGTCCCCTTCCCATGATCCCCTGTTATTCTTTCTTTAAGTTCTTGGAGAATGTCGAATAAAGAAAGCAGCGCTATTTTATTTAACGCACGACCGGAAAGTGGTTATTTTGTGCACTGTGCGCGGAGAGAGCATGAAATAAAGTTGGTTAATACACAGTACTTGGGGTAGATGGCCAATACTGCCGCACTGTGGTGACTCTAGTGTACTGCAGTCATGGAGCTTAGATTTGGGTTTTGTGTGGCCTTCATTGGCTTTGTACAATGGGAAAAAAGCAATCAAATGACTGAGACTTGACATCATCAATAGGTGAAAACGGATTGCAGACGCAGTGGCTGCCAAAGTGACTGACGTAGGAGAATCCTACAAATATCAGAAACACTTCGCCGGTTATTCTATGTCACTACTTCTGCTGTGAATAAGATTCATGTCTTGTGCTCCGGTCACATCCAAAGCTGTGTTCACAATGTTTTCCTCTCAAGCTTTAGAGTTTTCCAACTGTCTTTGTTACAGTGCACGCTCAGCTCTGCTGCATCACCAGATAGCCTGCTGTATGCAAGAGAGACTACATCCCTCATAATGCCGTGCTCTAAACTGATTATAATCTGATAACTAGTTCATAATAGGAACCAGCAGAATTGCGAATGCAGCTCTGGATGATATGGACTAATTCAGCTCTAGATGTGACTGGAGGATACGGTCGGATGCAGCTCTAGATGTGACTGGAGGATACGGTCGGATGCAGCTCTAGATGTGACTGGAGGATACGGTCGGATGCAGCTCTAGATGTGACAGGAGGATACGGTCGGATGCAGCTCTAGATGTGACTGGAGGATACGGTCTGATGCAGCTCTAGATGTGACTGGAGGATACGGTCGGATGCAGCTCTAGATGTGACTGGAGGATACGGTCTGATGCAGCTCTGGATGTGACTGGTGTAGAAGACGATGCAGAACTGAATTTTGCTCGGTGATAGGTGAGTATTGTGCTGCGATCTGGTGAAATGGCGTAACCAGGCTGTTTTCGGTACGAAGCTGCAGCTTTGAAACCTGGAAGTTTACTTAAAAACCCTGCCTCCTGTGGCTTAAAGGGGTTGTCCAAGTTTTTTTTTTTTTTTTTTCTTTGTATGTTTCTAACTAGGCAAATGAAAGGACTTTACAATTGACTTACTTTATCTCCAGTTGATGGTTTCTCAGATTTCACTGAGGGTCACATGACCTGTGAGGTCAGCTTCTCTCCCTGCTCTGATGTTTCGTGCACAAGCTTGAGAGAGCAGATATGAGTCTGTACAGGAAATATCACTGTGCTGGCCACGCTGGCCCTGCTCTGCCCTGTGTCTCCCTCCCTCTGGATACTTCAGGAAAGCTTAACCCCTTCAGGAGCACAGACTCAGGGCTGAAGGCTTTACTGAGTAGCTGCAGCCAGTGAGGAGACAAATGCTGGGCACAGGAGCTCACAAACTAGAGGAGTTCTGCACAAGAACAGGTAAGGGGAAGTTGCCGTGTGTATCAGCAGTGTTATTGTACAGCTGGGACTTGTAGTCCTACACATATAACATGCTGCTGAGTCTCCCAGCAGGCAGACATGTCACTCAGGGCAGCACTCATATGCACTCCCTTTGCAGAGCAGGGGGAGTGGCAGAGATTGAGGTTATTAACAAAGGGCCAGAAGAGAACCAAGGAAATGAGAAAATAAATTTTTTTTTGCCTAAAATTTACTTATCTTAGTTATACATTGCTGCCCATCAGATTTAGTGCTATATATTTTTTGTTTCATAACTCGGACAACCCCTTTAAGGCTGGGACCCTCCCTTATATTTGGGGGTGCGCTGGTCAGATGGCGGCACTTGGCATGTGTGAGCGGGCGGGGATTGGCGGCTCATTCTGCAGCGCAGGGATGGCTGCCCGCTTTCCCTTGGCAAAGCTTTTCGGGCAGGAGCTATGAATGTTAATGAGAATTATGGCCGCAGGAAAGAACAGGGGAGCCACTGCAGGATTAAAGGGGCCCCGAGCTTAACCCCTTCCCAGCTGGCATGGGGTCAAAAACATAAAGCGCTATAATAACAGCCTGTGGAGAAACTGATATCCGCGACGCCTGCAGGGGCCCAACGTCTCCTCAGATTCCACATGCGGGATTGTTATCTGTACACTTATCGCAATGGAAAATCACCCTGTAACTTAAAGTGCCCTACCCGCCGCCACTTCACCAGTGGGTTTGCTGCTTGTAGTTTACATTCATTCCGACCCTGCTTTAATAGAAGTAACACTATGTCCAGAGCCAAGCTGCAGGGTAAAGCATGGGAGAGAAACTTAGCAGCAGGCGGAGCCTCTTATCAGACAGAAAATAAACTGAGCTTACAGCATTACCGATCCGTCTGTATTTTAAGTCTGGTTCTATAAAACTAAGGTAGAAATGCGACTACTAAATTCTAATGAAGGTCAGGGGTGTAATATTCTACAGGACATATCACTGTGTATCTGTCAGGAAGTAGAGAGGACAGAGCGATGTTCTGCAGATCTGTAGAGAGGTCAGAGGTGTAATAATCTGCAGGATATATCACTATGTATCTGTCAGGAGGTAGAGAGGACAGAGCGATGTTCTGCAGATCTCTAGAGGGGTCAGGGGTGTAATATTCTACAGGACATATCACTGTGTATCTGTCAGGAAGTAGAGAGGACAGAGCGATGTTCTGCAGATCTCTAGAGAGGTCAGTGGTGTAATAATCTGCAGGATATATCACTATGTATCTGTCAGGAGGTAGAGAGGACAGAGCGATGTTCTGCAGATCTGTAGAGGTCAGAGGTGTAATAATCTGCAGAATATATCACTATGTATCTGTCAGGAGGTAGAGAGGACAGAGCGATGTTCTGCAGATCTAAAAAGAGGTCGGGTGTAATAGTCTGCAGGAAATATCACTGTGTATCTGTCAGGAGGTAGAGAGGACAGAGCGATGTTCTGCAGATCTAAAAAGAGGTCGGGTGTAATAGTCTGCAGGAAATATCACTGTGTATCTGTCAGGAGGTAGAGAGGACAGAGCGATGTTCTGCAGATCTCTAGAGAGGTCAGAGGTGTAATAATCTGCAGGATATATCACTGTATCTGTCAGGAGCAAGAGGACAGAGATGTTCTGCAAATCTCTAGAGAGGTCAGTGGTGTAATAATCTGCAGAATTTATCACTATGTATCTGTCAGGAGGTAGAGAGGACAGAGCAATGTTCTGAAGATCTCTAGAGAGGTCAAGGGTGTAATAATCTGCAGGACATATCACTATGTATCTGTCAGGAGGTAGAGAGGACAGAGCGATGTTCTGCAGATCTAAAAAGAGGTCAGAGGTGTAATAGTCTGCAGGATATATCACTATGTATCTGTCAGGAGGTAGAGAGGACAGAGCAATGTTCTGCAGATCTAAAAAGAGGTCAGTGGTTTAATAATCTGCAGGATCTATCACTATGTATCTGTCAGGAGGTAGAGAGGACAGAGCGATGTTCTGCAGATCTCTAGAGAGGTCAGGGGTGTAATAATCTGCAGGATATATCACTATGTATCTGTCAGGAGGTAAAGAGGACAGAGCGATGTTCTGCAGATCGCTAGAGAGGTCAGAGGAGTAATAATCTGCAGGATATATCACTGTGTATCTGTCAGGAGGTAGAGAGCAATGTTCTGCAGATCTCTAGAGAGGTCAGTGGTGTAATAATCTGCAGGATATATCACTATGTATCTGTCAGGAGGTAGAGAGCACAGAGCGATGTTCTGCAGATCTCCAGAGAGGTCAGAGGTGTAATAATCTGCAGGATATATCACTATGTATCTGTCAGGACGTAGAGAGGACAGAGAGATGTTCTGCAGATCTCTAGAGAGGTCAGAGGTGTAATAATCTGCAGGATATATCACTGTATCTGTCAGTAGGTAGAGAGGATCGAGCGATGTTCTGCAGATCTCGAGAGAGGTCAGAGGTGTAATAACCTACAGGATATATCCCTATGTATCTTGGTTCCTGTGACACTTGTTGAGGATCAGTTCCCTGGGATGTGAGGAAATTCACATTAACCCTTTCCCTCCCTACAGCTGCGGTTTCTGGGGAGGATGGGGTTAAGTCCGCTGTCACCGTATACTGGGACTTGTCTTTCCTTTGGCCTCAGGATTGTTGAGGGAATTGATGGCTGTGGGGCTTACAATGGAGGGTGTGTACATGGGGCACAGTGCGGGGCCCGCTCCGGGGTAATACAAAGGACTGTCTTACAGAGCCCGGATCTCCTGACTACAAGCCTCTGACCAATGGGAATCTGGGAGGGAGACTGGGGGGCCTGGCGCTGGTCCAGCAGTCCAGCCAAGGAATGTAGGGAAAAAAGCAGTCAGCTAAAACAGATCACATCCATCCAAAAACAGCAACACCACCCACAGCAAACCCGGGAGTCGAGGAGGACCCATGACAGCAGGACCAGCCAGGACCAGGTCAGTCACGGGGGCAGCAGACTGGCACTACCAGCTGTGCCCTGCCTGTCTGCAATACCTTATATTGCGGTATCTTCCTATACTCTGCTCGTGTCCTTATGTGTATCATGCCTTATAGCCGTCACTGAGCCAACAAGCTGACACTCCAATACCTACCAGTCATAAAAATAATAAATGAGAAAATATTCACTCGCATGTAGCCTGTCAGTAAAACATATGTGCTATTGTATTGTATGCCCCCTACATACAAGATACCCACATATCTACTGTATGTTATATAGACTGGTGACTGGCTGATCTGTACTGAGAGCAAGAGCCGGACTCCAACCTGATCAGCAGAACGGACTGCAGTGATACCATATAACTACTATAATACTGCTCCTATGTACAGGAATATAACTACTATAATACTGCTCCTATGTACAAGAATATAACTACTATAATACTGCTCCTATGTACAAGAATATAACTACTATAATACTGCTCCTATGTACAGGAATATAACTACTATAATACTGCTCCTATGTACAAGAATATAACTACTATAATACTGCTCCTATGTACAAGAATATAACTACTATAATACTGCTCCTATGTACAGGAATATAACTACTATAATACTGCTCCTATGTACAAGAATATAACTATTATAATACTGCTCCTATGTACAGGAATATAACTACTATAATACTGCTCCTATGTACAGGAATATAACTACTATAATACTGCCTCCTACGTAGAAGAATATAACTACTATAATACTGCTCCTATGTACAAGAATATAACTACTATAATACTGCTCCTATGTACAAGAATATAACTACTATAATACTGCTCCTATGTACAAGAATATAACTACTATAATACTGCTCCTATGTACAGGAATATAACTACTATAATACTGCTCCTATGTACAAGAATATAACTACTATAATACTGCTCCTATGTACAAGAATATAACTACTATAATACTGCCCCTATGTACAGGAATATAACTACTATAATACTGCTCTTAAGTACAAGAATATAACTACTATAATACTGCCTCCTATGTACAAGAATATAACTACTATAATACTGCCCCTATGTACAGGAATATAACTACTATAATACTGCTCTTAAGTACAAGAATATAACTACTATAATACTGCCTCCTATGTACAAGAATATAACTACTATAATACTGCTCCTATGTACAAGAATATAACTACTATAATACTGCTCCTATGTACAGGAATATAACTACTATAATACTGCTCTTAAGTACAAGAATATAACTACTATAATACTGCTCTTAAGTACAAGAATATAACTACTATAATACTGCCTCCTACGTAGAAGAATATAACTACTATAATACTGCTCCTATGTACAGGAATATAACTACTATAATACTGCTCCTATGTACAAGAATATAACTACTATAATACTGCTCCTATGTACAGGAATATAACTACTATAAAACTGCTCCTATGTACAAGAATATAACTACTATAATACTGCCTCCTACGTAGAAGAATATAACTACTATAATACTGCTCCTATGTACAGGAATATAACTACTATAATACTGCTCCTATGTACAAGAATATAACTACTATAATACTGCTCCTATGTACAAGAATATAACTACTATAATACTGCTCCTATGTACAAGAATATAACTACTATAATACTGCTCTTAAGTACAAGAATATAACTACTATAATACTGCCTCCTATGTACAAGAATATAACTACTATAATACTGCCCCTATGTACAGGAATATAACTACTATAATACTGCTCTTAAGTACAAGAATATAACTACTATAATACTGCCTCCTATGTACAAGAATATAACTACTATAGTACTGCCTCCTATGTACAAGAATATAACTACTATAATACTGCTCCTATGTACAATAATATAACTACTATAATACTGCCCTGCAGGATGTCAGGTTGTTGTACCGGTAATAGAGAGCAGTGTTACTGTATAGCGGAGGTATGTGGGTGGCCGGGGGTGCGGCTCCTCTCCTTGCAGTGTAATATGGAGACGTCTCGCTTCGGTAGATTATACATGTGATCTGGGTGTCTATCATGAAGCACATGGTGCAGTTTTGTAAGTCACATTATCTCGGACCCGGTCTGCAGACTGATGTCTTGTTTTTCCATTACGCTGTATGGCAGGATTAAATTCATCCTGATCTTCGTGTTCCGTGAATAGAATTCCAGAACAACAGTGATCACTGACATACAGAGCAGAAGAGTAGAGGAAGCAGCTAGTGAATATTCCGCTGTATAGCAGCTTAGGGTTATCTGGCACTGCAGGTCTGCGGAGATGCTGAGTGCGCACTCCTGGTTGTCAGTTGTCAGCCAGGTATGTGTATTTGACAGTGTTCGGAGCACCCCCTGCTGTTGATTCCTGGAATGGCAGGCACAGAACATCTGGAGTTGATATTTGGTGCTGTCAGTGAGGGGGGAGCTGGGGATGATGTTTGTGCAGTTGACTTGTTGCCAGGGCCGCCCGCTCTCGTCCTCTCGCTGACACTCTCTCGTAGTCTCCTCACTTCCTCTGCTGTGGATCTCTCTTGCAGGGCGGATGTGTGGTCAGGGCCTGCAGCTCGTATCGCAGGTTGCAGAAGCGGCTCTGGGTGGCACCATCCCTGAAGTGGACTGACCGGGGGGCAGGATGCTGACCATCAAACTGCCCCAGCTGCTCAGCGTCCATCAGATGCCCCGGGTGAGTCGACCTCGAGTGTTACTGAGCAGGTCTTATACTCCAGTCACAGCCAAAGCTGCATTCACATTTATCAATGGGGTGCACCAGCACTCGTGGTAGCGGAGCCCCATGAAGCACTGCACTGACATGCACAGGGGTGGACGGCACCATCATCCAAACAAGGGACCATGCTGCCCTAAGGGGCCCCCAGACATCACTTTGCTTAGAGCCCCATATATGTAAAATCCACCCCTGCTGATGCACTCTTCATTGCAGTCACCGTTTTATAATTATACATTGCCCATAATGCACCACAGCAGAACATAGCTCATGTCATACTGCAGTCACATCCAAAGCTGCAGCGTCACAGCTCTGCCTGCTGCCAGTGCACTGTGGGATATGAGGGAACGAAAGAAGCAGCCTGCAGAACTCTGATTGCAGCTCTGGATGAAACTGGAGTATAGGACATAATACAAAAGATTCATCAAATGCTAATTAAAGAAGGGGAAATCTCTGAGCTAGTAGAATACATACTCCATCCAGTGCAATAATCTGCAGGATATATCACTGTGTATCTGTCAGGAGGTAGAGAGGGCAGAGCGATGTTCTGCAGATCTCTAGAGAGGTCAGTGGTGTAATAGTCTGCAGGATATATCACTATGTATCTGTCAGGAGGAAGAGAGTACTGAGCGATGTTCTGCAGATCTCTAGAGAGGTCAGTGGTGAAATAGTCTGCAGGATATATCACTGTGTATCTGTCAGGAGGTAGAGAGGACAGAGCGATGTTCTGCAGATCTCTAGAGAGGTCAGTGGTGTAATAGTCTGCAGGATATATCACTATGTATCTGTCAGGAGGTAGAGAGGACAGAGCGATGTTCTGCAGATCTCTAGAGAGGTCAGTGGTGAAATAGTCTGCAGGATATATCACTATGTATCTGTCAGGAGGTAGAGAGGACAGAGCGATGTTCTGCAGATCTCTAGAGAGGTCAGTGGTGAAATAGTCTGCAGGATATATCACTGTGTATTACATTATAACCTGTGAATCATTTCCTGTATGTCAGGTGTTCTGGGAGGATGGGATCATGTCGGGGTACAGACACCCCAAAAGTTCTGCTCTGGACTGTCTGCTCAGCTCTTTTCAGATGACCAATGAAACAGTTAATATCTGGACCCATTTTCTACCAACATGGTGAGCGGAGACGTAAGAAATCCATGTATCTAATCCTATCTTGTGTGATACTGTCTGCTGAGCTGTGTATCTAATCCTATCCTGTGTGATACTGCCTGCTGAGCTGTGTATCTAATCCTATCCTCTGCGATACAGTCTGCTGAGCTGTGTATCTAATCCCATTCTGTGTGATACAGTCTGCTGAGCTGTGTATCTAATCCATTCCTGTGTGATACAGTCTGCTGAGCTGTGTATCTAATCCTATCCTGTGTGATACAGTCTTCTGAGCTGTGTATATAATCCTATCCTGTGTGATTCTGTCTGCTGAGCTGTGTATCTAATCCTATCACGTGCGATGCCGTCTGCTGAGCTGTGTATCTAATCCTATTCTGTGTGATACTGTCTGCTGAGCTGTCTATCTAATCCTATCCTGTGTGATACTGTCTGCTGAGGTGTGTATCTAATCCTATCCTGTGTGATACCGTCTGCTGAGCTGTGTATCTAATACTATCCTGTGTGATATTGTCTGCTGAGCTGTGTATCTAATCCTATCCTGTGTTATACTGTCTGCTGAGCTGTCTATCTAATCCTATCGTGTGATACAGTCTTCTGAGCTGTGTATCTAATCCTATCCTGTGTGATACTGTCTGGTGAGCTGTGTATCTAATCCTATCCTGTGTGATACTGTCTGCAGAGCTGTGTATCTAATCCTATCCTGTGTGATACTGTCTGCTGAGCTGCGTATCTAATCCTACCTGTGTGATACTGTCTGCTGAGCTATGTATCTAATCCTGCCCTGTGTGATACAGTCTGTGGAGCTGTGTATCTATTCCTATTCTGTGTGATACTGTCTGCTGAGCTGTATATCTAATCTTATCCTGTGTGATACTGCCTGCTGAGCTGTGTATCTAATCCTATCCTGTGTGATACTGCCTGCTGAGCTGTGTATCTAATCCTATCCTGTGTGATACTGTCTGCTGAGCTGTGTATCTAATCTTATCCTGTGTGGTACTGTCTGCTGAGCTGTGTATCTAATCTTGTCCTGTGTGATACTGTCTGCTGGGCTGTGCATCTAATCCTATCATGTGTGATACAGTATTCTGGGCTGTGTATCTAATCCTGTCCTGTGTGATACAGTCTGCTGAGCTGTGTATCTAATCCTGTCCTGTGTGATACAGTCTGCTGAGCTGTGTATCTAATCCACTCCTGTGTGATACAGTCTGCTGAGCTGTGTATCTAATCCTGTCCTGTGTGATACAGTCTGCTGAGCTGTGTATCTAATCCTGTCCTGTGTGATACAGTCTGCTGAGCTGTGTATCTAATCCTATCCTGTGTGATACAGTCTGCTGAGCTGTGTATCTAATCCTGTCCTGTGTGATACTGTCTGCTGAGCTGTGTATCTAATCCTATCTTGTGTGATACTGTCTGCTGAGCTGTGTATCTAATCCTATCCTGTGTGATACTGCCTGCTGAGCTGTGTATCTAATCCTATCCTCTGCGATACAGTCTGCTGAGCTGTGTATCTAATCCTATTCTGTGTGATACAGTCTGCTGAGCTGTGTATCTAATCCTATCCTGTGTGATACAGTCTTCTGAGCTGTGTATATAATCCTATCCTGTGTGATACTGTCTGCTGAGCTGTGTATCTAATCCTATCATGTGTGATACAGTATTCTGGGCTGTGTATCTAATCCTGTCCTGTGTGATACAGTCTGCTGAGCTGTGTATCTAATCCTGTCCTGTGTGATACAGTATGCTGGGCTGTGTATCTAATCCTGTCCTGTGTGATACAGTCTGCTGAGCCATGTATCTATCCTGCTATATATGGGTGAGTGTTTTGTGCCCCTGTATAAAGCCTTCTGCGCCCTCTGGTGGAGGAGGTGTATACTGCAGGCTGTGGCCAGTCTACATCCTTGTCTTTTCTCTTTGCAGGTATTTCCTCTGGAGATTCCTGCTGCTGTCTTACACTTTGGACTTTTGGGGGGAGTCTTATAACTGGCCCCTCTTAGTTTACATGATGCTCATTTGTCTGTACCCCTTTACCTCCAGTTTTGCCCACACCTTCAGCAGCATGTCTACCCATGCCCGTCACATCTGCTACTTTCTGGACTATGGAGCCCTGAGTCTCTACAGTCTGGGTATGTACTGTGCTGCTCCTCTGTATCCTGCGCTGCTCCTCTGTATCCTGCGCTGCTCCTCTGTATCCTGCGCTGCTCCTCTGTATCCTGCGCTGCTCCTCTGTATCCTGCGCTGCTCCTCTGTATCCTGCGCTGCTCCTCTGTATCCTGCGCTGCTCTTCTGTATCCTGCGCTGCTCCTCTGTATCCTGCGCTGCTCCTCCGTATCCTGCGCTGCTCCTCTGTATCCTGCGCTGCTCCTCTGTACCCTGTGCTGCTTCTCTGTATCCTGCGCCTCTGTATCCTGTGCTGTGCCTCATGCACAGTACCACTCCTCTAGTGTTACAGGCTGGTTCTCATGCACAGTACTACTCCTCCAGTGTTACAGGCTGGTTCTCATGCACAGTACTACTCCTCTAGTGTTATAGGCTGGTTCTCATGCACAGTACCACTCCTCCGGTGTTATAGGCTGGTTCTCATGCACAGTACCACTCCTCTAGTGTTATAGGCTGGTTCTCATGCACAGTACCACTCCTCCAGTGTTATAGGCTGGTTCTCATGCACAGTACTACTCCTCTAGTGTTATAGGCTGGTTCTCATGCACAGTACCACTCCTCCAGTGTTATAGGCTGGTTCTCATGCACAGTACCACTCCTCCAGTGTTATAGGCTGGTTCTCATGCACAGTACCACTCCTCTAGTGTTACAGGCTGGTTCTCATGCACAGTACCACTCCTCTAGTGTTACAGGCTGGTTCTCATGCACAGTACTACTCCTCCAGTGTTATAGGCTGGTTCTCATGCACAGTACCACTCCTCTAGTGTTATAGGCTGGTTCTCATGCACAGTACCACTCCTCCAGTGTTATAGGCTGGTTCTCATGCACAGTACCACTCCTCTAGTGTTATAGGCTGGTTCTCATGCACAGTACCACTCCTCTAGTGTTACAGGCTGGTTCTCATGCACAGTACCACTCCTCTAGTGTTACAGGCTGGTTCTCATGCACAGTACTACTCCTCCAGTGTTATAGGCTGGTTCTCATGCACAGTACCACTCCTCTAGTGTTACAGGCTGGTTCTCATGCACAGTACTACTCCTCCAGTGTTATAGGCTGGTTCTCATGCACAGTACCACTCCTCCAGTGTTATAGGCTGGTTCTCATGCACAGTACCACTCCTCTAGTGTTATAGGCTGGTTCTCATGCACAGTACCACTCCTCCAGTGTTATAGGCTGGTTCTCATGCACAGTACCACTCCTCCAGTGTTATAGGCTGGTTCTCATGCACAGTACCACTCCTCCAGTGTTATAGGCTGGTTCTCATGCACAGTACCACTCCTCTAGTGTTATAGGCTGGTTCTCATGCACAGTACTACTCCTCTGGTGTTCTAGACTGGTTCTCATGCACAGTACTACTCCTCCAGTGTTATAGGCTGGTTCTTATGCACAGTACCACTCCTCTAATGTTATAGGCTGGTTATCATGCACAGTACCACTCCTCCAGTGTTATAGGCTGGTTCTCATGCACAGTACTACTCCTCCAGTGTTATAGGCTGGTTCTTATGCACAGTACCACTCCTCCGGTGTTATAGGCTGGTTCTCATGCACAGTACTACTCCTCCAGTGTTATAGGCTGGTTCTCATGCACAGTACCACTCCTCTAATGTTATAGGCTGGTTATCATGCACAGTACCACTCCTCCAGTGTTACAGGCTGGTTCTCATGCACAGTACCACTCCTCCAGTGTTATACGCTGGTTCTCATGCACAGTACCACTCCTCTAGTGTTACAGGCTGGTTCTCATGCACAGTACCACTCCTCCAGTGTTATACGCTGGTTCTCATGCACAGTACCACTCCTCTAGTGTTATAGGCTGGTTCTCATGCACAGTACCACTCCTCCAGTGTTATAGGCTGGTTCTCATGCACAGTACCACTCCTCTAGTGTTATAGACTGGTTCTCATGCACAGTACCACTCTTCTAGTGTTACAGGCTGGTTCTCATGCACAGTACCACTCCTCTAGTGTTACAGGCTGGTTCTCATGCACAGTACCACTCCTCTAGTGTTACAGGCTGGTTCTCATGCACAGTACCACTCCTCCAGTGTTACAGGCTGGTTCTCATGCACAGTACCACTCCTCTAGTGTTACAGGCTGGTTCTCATGCACAGTACTACTTCTCTAGTGTTACAGGCTGGTTCTCATGCACAGTACCACTCCTCTAGTGTTACAGGCTGGTTCTCATGCACAGTACCACTCCTCCGGTGTTATAGGCTGGTTCTCATGCACAGTACTACTCCTCTAGTGTTATAGGCTGGTTCTCATGCACAGTACCACTCCTCTAGTGTTATAGGCTGGTTCTCATGCACAGTACCACTCCTCCAGTGTTATAGGCTGGTTCTTATGCACAGTACTACTCCTCTAGTGTTACAGGCTGGTTCTCATGCACAGTACCACTCCTCCAGTGTTATAGGCTGGTTCTCATGCACAGTACTACTCCTCTAGTGTTACAGGCTGGTTCTCATGCACAGTACTACTCCTCTAGTGTTATAGGCTGGTTCTCATGCACAGTACCACTCTTCTAGTGTTACAGGCTGGTTCTCATGCACAGTACTACTCCTCTAGTGTTATAGGCTGGTTCTCATGCACAGTACCACTCCTCTAGTGTTATAGGCTGGTTCTCATGCACAGTACCACTCCTCTAGTGTTACAGGCTGGTTCTCATGCACAGTACCACTCCTCTAGTGTTATAGGCTGGTTCTCATGCACAGTACCACTCCTCCAGTGTTATAGGCTGGTTCTCATGCACAGTACCACTCTTCTAGTGTTACAGGCTGGTTCTCATGCACAGTACCACTCCTCCAGTGTTATACGCTGGTTCTCATGCACAGTACCACTCCTCTAGTGTTACAGGCTGGTTCTCATGCACAGTACCACTCCTCCAGTGTTATAGGCTGGTTCTCATGCACAGTACCACTCCTCCAGTGTTATAGGCTGGTTCTCATGCACAGTACCACTCCTCCAGTGTTATAGGCTGGTTCTCATGCACAGTACCACTCCTCTAGTGTTATAGGCTGGTTCTCATGCACAGTACCACTCCTCCGGTGTTATAGGCTGGTTCTCATGCACAGTACTACTCCTCTAGTGTTATAGGCTGGTTCTCATGCACAGTACCACTCCTCCAGTGTTATAGGCTGGTTCTCATGCACAGTACCACTCCTCCAGTGTTATAGGCTGTTTCTCATGCACAGTACCACTCCTCTAGTGTTACAGGCTGGTTCTCATGCACAGTACCACTCCTCCAGTGTTATACGCTGGTTCTCATGCACAGTACCACTCTTCTAGTGTTACAGGCTGGTTCTCATGCACAGTACCACTCCTCTAGTGTTACAGGCTGGTTCTCATGCACAGTACCACTCCTCCAGTGTTATAGGCTGGTTCTCATGCACAGTACCACTCCTCCAGTGTTATAGGCTGGTTCTCATGCACAGTACCACTCCTCTAGTGTTATAGGCTGGTTCTCATGCACAGTACCACTCCTCCGGTGTAATAGGCTGGTTCTCATGCACAGTACTACTCCTCTAGTGTTATAGGCTGGTTCTCATGCACAGTACCACTCCTCTAGTGTTATAGGCTGGTTCTCATGCACAGTACTACTCCTCACCCCCTATACCTGATAATGTATTTCTGACCATGTTGCCTTGAACTCTGCAGGCTGTGCCTTCACCTATGGAGCCTATGTCATGCCAGACCGCTGGATAAATGGCGTCCTCCACCGATACTTTGTCCCCATCGCTGCCTTTAACACTTTCATCTGCACCGGCCTGTCCTGCTACTCCCGGTATGGAGAAATGTCTGTCTCTTCCTTTTACAGCGTCTGACCCAAAACTGCAATAATATGACCCACAGCACCTGACCTGATGTCACTTTACCGTGAGATCTGATTGGCCGCTGCTGTCATCTTGTTATTACCCAGTCATACCTCCATAAAAGTGGTTGAGTCTCCTTTAAGGCCATACTATGAAGATAAAATCACATGACCTCTCATTAAATAGATATATTTTTGGCACTTATGCAGATCTCCATTACAGATTCCTGGAGGTGGACCGCCCGGCACTCAGTAAAATCCTCCGCACGGCAGCCTTTGTTCATCCTTTCGTCTTTGACAACATCCCTCTGTTTTATCGGGTGAGAGTTTCTTCTTTCTACAGATCTGCAGTACTAAGACCTGCCAGCAGAGGCAGCGACAAGTGTATAAAATATCCATGTTACTTGACAATACTGCTCCCCATGATCCCTTTAGTTCCTGCCAGAGTCTTTTAAATCATGCGGCATCATGGGAGTTGCCACAGTATCAGGCGGCATCTTGAGATTGCTCTGCGCCCTGCCGTCCCAGCGATTGCTCTGCGCCCTGCCGTCCCAGCGATTGCTCTGCGCCCTGCCGTCCCAGCGATTGCTCTGCGCCCTGCCGTCCCAGCGATTGCTCTGCGCCCTGCCGTCCCAGCGATTGCTCTGCGTCCTGCCGTCCCAGCGATTGCTCTGCGTCCTGCTGTCCCAGCGATTGCTCTGCGTCCTGCCGTCCCAGCGATTGCTCTGCGTCCTGCCGCCCCAGCGATTGCTCTGCGTCCTGCCGTCCCAGCGATTGCTCTGCGTCCTGCCGTCCCAGCGACTGCTCTGCGTCCTGCCGTCCCAGCGACTGCTCTGCGTCCTGCCGTCCCAGCGACTGCTCTGCGTCCTGCCGTCCCAGCGACTGCTCTGCGTCCTGCCGTCCCAGCGACTGCTCTGCGTCCTGCCGTCCCAGCGACTGCTCTGCGTCCTGCCGTCCCAGCGACTGCTCTGCGTCCTTCCGCCCAGTGACTGCTGTGTTATTTTGTCCTGCAGCTCCTGTTTTGCTATGGGGACGATTGTAACAGGAACGAGGCCATTCCTTTCCACCTCTATCATCTCTTCTTCGCCTTCCTGACTGGATTCCTTTTCGCTTCCCACCTCCCGGAACGGCTGGCGCCTGGACGTTTTGACTATTTTGGTAAAATTTGCTGCAGGATAAGTAACTCAGAAGTCTAGGAATACGACAGTTCCCTGATCTCACCTATCCTCAGGACTAATAAGTGTCTGAACCACAGAAGGGGGGTGGGGTCCCTCCAGTCAATAGCAGAAGGGTTCTGCTTCCCTCCAGTTGAGTGATGGTTAGGCATGCACATTCCTGCTCCTTTAAAAGTGTACAGGACTGGGGACACAGGATAATATGGTTCTCTCATTGTAGGCCACAGCCACCAGCTCTTCCACGTTTGTGCCGTCCTGGGTACGCACTTCCAGATGGAAGCCGTCCTTGCTGATCGATCATCTCGCCAAGTTTGGCTAAGTTCACATACAGAAGCCGACACACTCGCCAGCACCTTGGGGGTTGTGGCCACTTCAGCCATTGGAAACGTTAGTCTCATTTGTTTCTTCACTGCAACTTTACTATGGTCTCCTCGAGCCGACTCCATTCTCCTGAATCACATCCCAGGTGAGGCCAAAGTGAAAGAGCATTGACCATACAGCCCTGCGTCAGAAGAAGGACGATGTTCATCTCAGTATTCGCCATATTGGGGATTCCCCCCCCCCCCTCTTTACCCCAGGTCTCTGCTTCGACGCCAGGCATTTCTCCAGCTCATCTCAGACTAAAGGGCTGATGCTAGAAAATGTATTTTTGAGAAAAAAGGGAAATTAACAGCAGCACTGAGTATATAATGCCATTTTAGAGGGATTACAAGAGCGGGAGGTTTTCAGCCCCCATCTCTTTAAATCTTCTGCAAGTGAACGGTCCTGGTCAAGATAACGTTGGATATGTTGTTTCGGTGGCGTCCTAGTCACGATCATGTTGAATACGTTGCTCAGGTAGACGCCTTATTGTTTGACCAAGGAACTGTAAGTTGGTTTTCTGTATATGTAGCCATCTTTCTGTATATGCAGCCTCCTCACAGCTTACCAAGCACAGTGCCGTACATTGTATGACGGCCGGGCTTGGTATTGCAGTTCACAGGAATGCGGCTGACCTTCGCCAAAACCATGTGAACAATGAAATTAACGTCACATGGCCTAGGAAACACGCGGAGAACTGCAGCCTCTTCATACAGCTGATCAGCCGGGTTCCAGGGAGTCGGTCCCCCCTCAATCTCTCATTGATGTCAATCCAAGATAACCCATTTAACCAGGATCTTTAATCAGTGGTGGCTCATCTGGGCTGTTTACCACTGGGGGCTCAACTAGAGTCATTTCACATTGAGTGCTCGTGTGACATTAATTAGCACTGGAGGCTTTGTGGGACCATTAAAAACTGGGGCTTGTCCGATACTGTTTAATGATAGGGGCTGATGTGAGATCTTTAATTATGAGGCTGGACTGGGACCATTTAACACTTGGGGGCTCGTCCGGGATCGTTATACATTTGTCACTGCCAGGTCGATCATGGGCTCACTGGAAAATTTCTCATAATAAATCCCAAAAATGGGTGGGATAAATCAGTGCAGGACCACAGAACGTTTTATATTAATGTGGAAAAAGGACTGAGTGTTGTAATGGTGGATCGGTCCTGGAGCCGATTGTGTTTAGCTCCTTCACCGACTTGGTGAAGGGGTCAGACTGGAGTTTTGGATAAGTAGATCGGTTATATTGCAGGTGAATTTTAGAGTTTATATTTTTTTAAGACAGCTTTGTGTAAAGAGGAAATGCAATAGAAAAGAAGGAATGGCCCTTAAGTGTCCCCTAAATATACAGTACATCTGCCATGTTCAGTCAGTTCTCACCTTGTTGGAGAAGATCTGAATCCTGTACCATGCTGGGACCACAGGAGCTGACATTCACTTAGTAGCTAAAGCTGTGTTAGCAGTGGCTCTGGCGTCATCTTGTGGTTGAAGCGCAGCATTGCTGTACAGTTAAAAAGTAAAAAAATATATTGTTACCATGTTAGCCAGTAAATAGAAGATACAATTAAAAAAATTGAGATTCCTCAGTGCTAACTGAAAAGATGATGACACAATTGCAAGCTTTGAAGGCTACTTGGGCGTCTTTGTCAGACGTCTTTTAAGACAGTACCAAAGTACATTGGAAAAATTAGACAAGTGATGTAAAGAAACAAACAGTTGTAGCAGTAAATTGTTGGAGAACTTATAGATAAGGATATAGGACATCATTGTCCTCTCCAACATACATAATGACCACTGACAAGGTACAGATCCCCAATACAGATCAGGACTACAACATCCCAGGTGCGTTCTCCTGCACCACGTGCTAAATGTCCTACTGGTGGTCGCTATGTCGGTGAAACTGGTCAAAAGCTTAGAACAAGAATGAACTCTCATCACCACACTGTAAACGACGAAAGGGAAGATCTGCCTGTACCTGAGCACTTTTGCAGCTATGACCACAACATCACAGACAAGAAAGTATTAATATTAAAATGGAATTCCAAATCTCAGAGGGACAGGAGAATCTGGGAGTAAGAGCCCATGACAGCCTTGGACACACTCAGATCTGAAATGAACGTGTCTCATGGATTTATGTCTTTCTACATCTTTTAAGGAATGCGGCCCTTAGACGTCCTAGGTTCATCGCATTCATGGACTGGATATCAATTAGAGGACAATAAAGCTTTCACACTCCATATCTATAACTGCTGTTTCCCCCTCCACCCGTATCGATCTGCTTTACATCACTCCTCTCATTTTTACAATGTACTTTGATGTATAAATATGTGAATCTTCAGATACTGACTTAAAGGGGCTTTCCTATCTCAGACAATGGGGGCATATCGCTAGGATATGCCCCATTGTCTGATAGGTGCGGGTCCCACCGCTGGTACCCGCACCTATATCGAGAACGGAGCGGGGAGAGCTGTGGCTGGAGGACCCCAGATTTCCCAGGTTTTGTCCACCACCAAGCTCTGCTCCCATAGAAGTGACTGGGAGCGTACCGCACATGCGCGGCCCATGCTCCCATTCGTTTCTATGCTGCCGATTCGCGGGCCACATAGAAAATGAATGGAAGGCGGCTACGCATGCGCAGTGCGCCCTCCTTCACTTCCGGGGCTCCGTTCTCGATATAGGTGCGGGTCCCAGCGGTGGGACCCGCACCTATCAGACAATGGGGGCATATCCTAGCGATATACCCCCATTGTCTGAGGTGAGACAACCCCTTTCAAAGACGCCTGATGAAAAGGCCCCAGCAGTTGTGTCCTCATCTTTTCAGTTCGCCATTAAAAGGTATCAACCTCTGAGGAATCTCAATTTTTATTTTTTCTTTACTTCGGTGCTGCTATTAATTTTCATGTTCGATATTCATAGAATCTGCTACTTTTAAAAAAAAAATATTTATTACAGATTTTTTTAATGCGAAGCGTCGTTGATGCAGAACAAGCCTTGACCACTTTTCTATGTGCTGACGCAGGTTTAATTTCAAGCGTATGACCCCCAATTTGCCCCCTCCTCAATCAGGGTGACCATTTTGGTTGTCAGGGTGACCATAGCCTGGGAAAGCTGGGTGATAACCCCTGTCAGATGTGCACTAGCGGCCATATTGCTCGTCACCCAGCATTCCCCCCTGATTTTAGGGGGTGCTCTTGCAGTGCCTATTATGTGCCTTTGTAGAAATCTTTTTATAATCACTAACTGCGGGATATTTTCAGATTTTTTTTCTATTAATTTTTCTAACAATTTATTTTTGTAAGAAATCTTTTTATTTTGGTGTCGATGATTAACTCTTTAATTACTGGGGTCAGGTTTCTGTCCAGGGTACATTCTAGAGGCCTCCGCTGCTCCTCTCATAATCTGCTTCTTGTCATAGACTATAATGTACGGGACGATTGTATTGTGACTACTGAGTATTAATCTCGATCGCTGTAATTAAAGGGCACCTCCCATTACGGTGAGCCCCAAAAAATAAAGCCGCCCTCTACAACAGAACTCAGCTAAGGGCCCCATAAAGTGCCGAAATCTACTGTGCTCTGTATGCAAATTGCACTCCTAGCCAATCAGTATTGCTGACAGGAATCATGTGACACTTGTCTATCCACAGCACATCTGATTGGCCAAGAGGGCTCTAACACCCCCCAAAAGTGAAGGATTTAAAGGAACTACACTGTATTAAAAAAAATATGTCTGCCTTCTTGCAAAAACAGCGCCACGCCTGTCCACAGGTTGTTTCTGGTATTGCAACGTTGCCCAATTCAATTCAAAGCAGACACAATCCCTAGATAGCTGCCTGGAAGAAAGCAGCCATGTTTTTCTAATCCCTTTGGTCTGGATTTGAGGAACTGTGGTGGGCGGAGACATGCAAATGAATCCATTCTCCATTAGTCAGACTAAAGCAATTGATCAGACCGCCCTGTAGGTCGGCACTGTGACTCTGTACCTCCAGTTGCTCTATAATGGGGTGCCCTAGCAGTAACAATAACTGGAACCTACTGATTGATGCATTGTTAACTCTTTAATCCCTGGGGAGGGGGAGAGGGATATGGATGGATCGGGATCCCTCGCTCTACCCCCCCAACCAGGTGCTTTTCTTGGGTGGCACGTTCTGTGTTAATAATGGATATAACGGTGGGCATTAAACGAGTGAAGAACCTCATGTGTCAGTGTCCCTGATATAGCAGAGCCGGAGACGCGTGGAAATCTTACTCATTTATTGTAATCTGCATTCATAACCACAGTGATGAGTACAAGACAAGCTTATTACATCGTATAGGTGACGTACAACACAATGGGTTATTATCCTCCGTACAATGTAAACACCACCAGGGGGCGCCAACAGCAATATGGAGTTTGGCGCCCTCTACATGCAGAGGGGTAGTTTTACATCTTATGACTGGAGTTAGACAACATATCTGCATTGATTATACACTCCTGTGAGCGACGAGCAAAGTGTCGGCAGTATAGCACCGGTAGCCGTGCGTGGTATCCGGCCTGCGCAGCAGAGACCCTGCAGAGCTAAAACACGTACATACAGAGCCTACAGCTACATGAGTCCACCATCAGCTGTAGAGGAAGCACCACGAGGGGGGTTGTAGTCGTGCTGGGATCACTCTGCATCGCTTTAGACCGGGCCATAAAATCTTTTGTAAGCCTCCTGGAAACCAATGTGATCGGCCAGCTCATCGCAATCCGGGTTCAGCTCGCACACCTCTCTCTTCGCTTCTAAGTGGGATCTCACTGGGGCTCTGTATATCCTGCAGAATTCACAATAGGCTTAGATACACGGCTCAGCACACAGTATCAAACATGGTAGGATCAGCTACAAAGCTCAGCAGACAGTATCACACAGGACAGGATTAGATACACAGCTCAGCAGACTGTATCACACAGGATAGGATCAGCTACAAAGCTAAGCAGATAGTATCACACAGGATGGGATTAGATGCACAGCTCAGCAGACAGTATCACACAGGATGGGATTAGATACACAGCTCAGCAGACAGTATCACACTTGACTGGATTAGATATACCCGTCTCAGTGATATCTCCCTCATGATAGGTGTGAGGAGGATAGCAGCAGTAACATAAGGGGTGTCAGTGGACAGGTGGGTACTATAGAGAACTGGCAGCGCTCCACGGCCAGGCTGGAGGAGGTCACTGGGGGGCGCTGCCGTTCTCTCATCATACGGTTACTTGTGCAGTGACGGCTGTACTTACAGATTGTGGAGGTTGCTGCGCCTGTGTCTTCTGGCAAAATTAGCAGATTCTTGTCTAGAGATGAACGCTGTAGGAGAGAAAGATGCTGTTGGTGAGAAACCTGACATGTCCTATAGTCTGCACAGTGCCTCTTCTCTCCTTCTATATATATATATGGACACTGCACAGCGCCTTCTCTCTCTCTCTCTCTCTATATATATATATATATATATATATATATATAAAATGCACAGTGCCTCTTCTCTCTCTATATGTATGGATAATGCACAGGACCTCTGCTCTTTCTATATATGGATGATTCACAGTACCTCTGCTCTCTCTATATATGGATGATGCACAGTGCCTCTTCTCTCTCTATATATGGATGATGCACAGGACCTCTGCTCTCTCTATATATGGATGATGCACAGGACCTCTGCTCTCTCTATATATGGATGATGCACAGTGCCTCTTCTCTCTCTATATGTATGGATGATGCACAGGACCTCTTCTCTCTCTATATATGGATGATGCACAGTACCTCTGCTCTCTCTATATATGGATGATGCACAGGACCTCTGCTCTCTCTATATATGGATGATGCACAGTGCCTCTTCTCTCTCTATATATGGATGATGCACAGGACCTCTGCTCTCTCTATATATGGATGATGCACAGGACCTCTGCTCTCTCTATATATGGATGATGCACAGTGCCTCTTCTCTCTCTATATGTATGGATGATGCACAGGACCTCTTCTCTCTCTATATATGGATGATGCACAGGACCTCTGCTCTCTCTATATATGGATGATGCACAGTGCCTCTTCTCTTGCTCTATCTGCTGCATGTGACTGACCTGTCAGCTATATGTCAGAGGCTCATGCAGGCTGCATGTAATCAGAACAATAAATCGGTGGGAGGTGGGAGAGAGGTACCAACCTTCTGCGCTGCGGGAATCGGCCATGAAGCTGCGATTGGGATCTAAAACACAAAGAGATAGGGTGAGGTTACTTAATGGCTGCAGAAAGGGTTCGCTGTCAGCTCTATATGGAGATATAGAATATATACCCAACAGGCATAACAGCAACTGTGAGCATTGATTAGTTATGTCTTCTCTATATGGATACAATACATAAAGGAAAGTCTATGGAGGTAATCCACACAACAGACAGGACCAATCTCTCTCAGACACGATCTCCAACAATCCCTTTCATTCTATAATTTACAGTCACATATAATAATGCACAGGGACCATGGGTGATGCACGTACCTCGTCGACCCAAGACCAGGGTGACCAACCCAAGAAGAATGGCAAAAATGAAGAGTCTCATGGCTGAGGGTCTTGTATGGCTCCTCGTCTACTTCTTCTCATCTCCAGGTCCATATACTTATACCCCTGGCGCCGGCGGAGGAGGGGTCGGGCTCAGTGCCAGTGGGTTTACAGCACCGCACAATTCTGAAGTCAGCTGACATCCCCAAAAAAAAATGTACAAACCTCTTAGCCAAAAATCAGCAAGGCGGAGATTAACTCCTGCCATGCCAGATGATGAGCACTCACCCTGGTTTTACCCCCGATACAAGTAAAAGTTGCCCAACGGGCAGAACTTTGAACAATATCTATATAGGCCATTTGTTTAGACAATAAAGCTGACTCCTCTACAGATGGTGAAGGGTTAAAGAGAGACGGAGGCATTATAACCTTATAATAGCACGGTCGGAAGCTACAAGGCAGCACCATAGAATTATTTACTCCTCGTCTTCCTCTCTGTGTAATTCACATGAACAAGGAAAAATTTCCGCCAGTGGTCAGACCGCAACTGGAGAGTTGGGTGCACCCAGTGACCGGAGGGTGCCCCGAGCCACGTCTTGTACCGCTGTGTGCCAGTCACACCACGTGGGCACTGACAGCAATCAATCTCTCTACAGTACCCGCTGCCCACTGAGGAACATCAACGGTTCACTATCCTGTACCCCGAGTGTCAGTGTAATTATCCTGTACCCCAAGTTTCAGCATCATTATCCTGTACCCCAAGTGTCAGCGTCATTATCCTGTACCCCAAGTGTCATTATCATTATCCTGTACCCCAAGTGTCAGCGTCATTATCCTGTACCCCGAGTGTCAGTGTCATTATCCTGTACCCCAAGTGTCAGCGTCATTATCCTGTACCCCGAGTGTCGGCGTCATTATCCTGTACCCCGAGTGTCGGCGTCATTATCCTGTACCCCGAGTGTCGGCGTCATTATCCTGTACCCCGAGTGTCGGCGTCATTATCATGTACCCCAAGTGTCGGCGTCATTATCCTGTACCCCAAGTGTCATTATCCTGTACCCCAAGTGTCATTATCCTGTACCCCGAGTGTCAGTGTCATTATCATGTACCCCGAGTGTCAGCGTCATTATCCTGTACCCCAAGTGTCAGCGTCATTATCCTGTACCCCAAGTGTCAGCGTCATTATCCTGTACCCCGAGTGTCAGCGTCATTATCCTGTACCCCAAGTGTCAGTGTCATTATCCTGTACCCCGAGTGTCATTATCCTGTACCCCGAGTGTCTGTGTCATTATCCTGTACCCCGAGTGTCGGCGTCATTATCCTGTACCCCAAGTGTCAGTGTCATTATCCTGTACCCCAAGTGTCTGTGTCATCATCATGTACCCCGAGTGTCAGTGTCATTATCCTGTACCCCGAGTGTCAGTGTCATTATCCTGTACCCCGAGTGTCAGTGTCATTATCCTGTACCCCGAGTGTCAGTGTCATTATCATGTACCCCGAGTGTCAGTGTCATTATCCTGTACCCCGAGTGTCAGCGTCATTATCCTGTACCCCGAGTGTCAGCGTCATTATCCTGTACCCCGAGTGTCAGTGTCATTATCCTGTACCCCAAGTGTCAGTGTCATTATCCTGTACCCCAAGTGTCGGCATTTTGTCATGATTCAGATCTGTAAGTTTAATCTACACAGAGTTAACATAACTGTCGGATCATCACAATTTCGGGGGACGCCTGTTGGGATGTTTACGACTCTGGTTTGGGGGGTGCTGGGTTCGTGAATCAGTAGAAGTCTGTCCAAGGCCGGATCTCTCAAACACAGATGAGGGGATGGAGTTCACAGGAGACCACAAATCACAGCGCGGCTTCTGCCAGGCCCTGATCCGAGCCTAAACCCACAGAGTCTTGTTTACAGCTGGAAAGGCAGCGGTGTACCGAAATATCACAGTCAACAACCACGAACCCCATCACCCCTGACATGTCCTCATAGGACAGGAGCTCACTGTAATGGTTCCGACGGCATATAACCCATTATGGCCATTTAAATGTGATTTCCCATCGCCCCACCGCGCACCTTTTATTTTTTCATGAGGCTCGATGAATTTTAGTTTTGTTGATACCATTTTGGGGGTACATATTGTTTATTAAATACTTTTAGCATTTTCAAATCTGTATGAAATCATAGATTTTTTTTTTTTACACCACATGGTATAAATAACAGGTTAACTTGACACCCAGTATAAACCATTCAATTGTGTCACGAGGGTGACAGAGGTGCCCCTTAGACTTCGTAGTTGCTGCAGTCACTTACTGACCGCAGTGTCCAAGGGGTTAAAGGGCGAGGTTCAGCCGTTTCGGTGACCCCTGGTATAACAGGAGGAGCCCCCTTCTCACTCACAGCGACCTATAGCATAGGAACAGCAAAAAAAAAAAAAGATCTGCAGCAAACAGGATTCATGAAAAAAACAACTTTATTAACATTGACAACAAGACAACCAGCCAGAAATCTGTGATACCACTGGAGGACTGATGAGCTGAGGTCAGATCCCCTCCCTCGTCCCCTGAATGGAGAGAATGAGCTCCCTCTGCGACCGACTCAGACTCTAGAAAAAAAAAACAACACAGAGGTGATGAACTACAACTCCCATCATGCCTTGAGTGCCACAGAACGCCATTCTAGAATCCCCTTTTGCTTATTACCTGCCAGGCCTGCTTCCTCCTCTCAATCTCTCTCCGCATCTCCTCTATCTTCTCCCTCCCGGCCAGGACGGACTGCGCCAGCCTGGCGTTCTCCTGCTGCTTCTCCTTTAAGAGCCGTCGCAGGTATTCCCGCTGCTGCAGGAGGTACGGCACAAGATGGCTGCGGACGTCTTCCTCTGGTATCCCACTAGGACGCCTGCAGGTTTTTAGTTTACGGATGTAAATTCAAATGCGTCCATTTATAGACAGCAAGCAGAGAGCTTAGAAAGCTGGAGCCGGGTACTCACCACTGCGGGTCGGTTTTAGTTTTGGCCTCCCGCTCCAGTTTGTCCAGAGACTCCAGCAGCGCCTCCAGGTTCCCCTCATCCTTGATCTCCTGAATCTCGGCCTGGAAGAAGCGGGAGATCTGGAGACTCGGCACTGACCCCCCCCATATATATTCACAGGGGTCAAGGCAGCCATTACTCCCGGACCAGCCCTTTGCAAGCGCCATTGATTCCCATTAATGCAGCCATCTTTAATAGGACCATTTTTGGGATACATACTTATTAACGTTCCTCATTTTTGGGGGGAGAGAGAGAGCAATCCTACAACTGTATTTTGCAATTCCCCTGTGAGGCGATGGCTTATATATCATTAAGGCAGGCCTGGGGGTCCTCATTAGGTCCCCGATTGCCATGGCAACACACTGGCACCCCCACAATCAACTCATGTGGTGAAGAGGGAACCCCCCTTCCTGTGTCTAATCCCCCAGATGCTGTGTTCTCTATCAGCTCTGGCATCTAAGGGGTTAAGCCTGGATCAGACTGTGCCGGATTATTGGATTCCATACAGCTCAGAATGGCGGATTGCTGGACACTTACGTTTATGGAGGCGTGCAGCTGCGATACAAACTGGTCGTAGATGCTGCGGGTGATCTCCGGCTGTACGTTGTAGAACCTCCGGTAACAGCGAGCGAACCTCTGGTAACTGCGGAGAGAAGAGAGAGCGTCACTGTCCGACAGTCCAGAACCTCTGGTAACTGCAGAGAGCGTCACTGTCCAACAGTCCAGAACCTCTGGTAACTGCAGAGAGTGTCACTGTCCGACAGTCCAGAACCTCTGGTAACTGCAGAGAGAAGAGAGAGTGTCACTGTCCGACAGTCCAGAACCTCTGGTAACTGCAGAGAGAAGAGAGAAAGTCACTGTCCGATAATCCAAAACCTCTGGTAACTGCAGAGAGCGTCACTGTCCGACAGTCCAGAACCTCTGGTAACTGCAGAGAGTGTCACTGTCCGACAGTCCAGAACCTCTGGTAACTGCGGAGAGAAGGGAGAGCGTCACTGTCCGACAGTCCAGAACCTCTGGTAACTGCAGAGAGAAGAGAGAGCGTCACTGTCCGACAGTCCAGAACCTCTGGTAACTGCGGAGAGACGAGAGAGCGTCACTGTCCAACAGTCCAGAACCTCTGGTAACTGCAGAGAGAAGAGAGAGGGTCACTGTCCGACAGTCCAGAACCTCTGGTAACAGCGGAGAGAAGAGAGAGTGTCACTGTCCGACAGTCCAGAACCTCTGGTAACAGCGGAGAGAAGGGAGAGCGTCACTGTCCGACAGTCCAGAACCTCTGGTAACTGCAGAGAGCGTCACTGTCCGACAGTCCAGAACCTCTGGTAACTGCAGAGAAGAGTCACTGTCCGACAGTCCAGAACCTCTGGTAACTGCAGAGAGCGGCACTGTCCGATAGTCCAGAACCTCTGGTAACTGTGGAGAGTCACTGTCCGACAGTCCAGAACCTCTGGTAACTGCAGAGAGCGGCACTGTCCGATAGTCCAGAACCTCTGGTAACTGCGGAGAGAAGGGAGAGCGTCACTGTCCGACAGTCCAGAACCTCTGGTAACTGCGGAGAGAAGGGAGAGCATCACTGTCCGACAGTCCAGAACCTCTGGTAATCCAGTCAGTAACCCTATAGATGCCGGGAGAGCCGCCAATATGGACTCCCCACCACCCTGACATGCAGGAGCCTGGAAAAGCTGAGTGACAACCACTGTGGACACCATTACAGCTCACACACCAGTTGTCAGTCACATTTCACAGACTCCTGACCAGCATTACCTATCACTACATTATTGTGGGGAGATTCCCATCCAGGGCTCCGGGACAGCTGGGTAACAACCCTTACATGACGGTCCTGGCAGCCATTTCTGTTGTCACCCCACTTCCCCAACACAGCTGACCCGTGTCTATGGGGCTGTTCTGTGCTGCAGGTTCACGTACAATAATTACAGCAACATACCGGCCGCTCCACAGACTGAAAAGTGTCACCTCTTCAGATTACACTAATAAGCTGCTATATACCTGAGGTAATAACAGCGGCCAATCATATTGAAGGTCCCAAACTTACAACCAATCACAAACATCAGAGCCAAAACACACAACCAATCAATGCACGCAGGTAACTAAAACAGCCAATGAACGACTGGATACAAATGTACCAATCGCATTACAGGGAAGCTATCACACCGGCCAATCACGCTGAAGAAGCACGCAGCGTTCCACCAATTAGAAGGCGACGCTGTGACTCACCTTCCCGCCTCTATCAGCCCCTCCAGAAACTTCTCCACCATGGTGTTAAAGAGGAGGAGACGGCCGGACGTGTCAGCACTTGTAGCCGCGGCTTCGGTCTTCACCGTCGGTTGTGAAGGACCCGGGACGTCAGAAGACGAGGCTGTCTCCTCAGCTTCCATCTTCTCCGCCATCGGCTCTGGCACCACCCACCGGTTCCCGCCGCGCTATTCTACCTCCTCATTTGCTATTTGAGCTGTCACTCATAAAGCCCGCCTCAGTGATGGAATATCATTGGCTGAGGGGGACGTAGAAGCCTTACACAGTGCACAGCCCTCAGTCATGCAGTGAGGGTTGCACAGTGGTCACCCCATGACGGCAACACTTGTTGCTAAGCAACAGTACACTCCACATTAGAAAATACAGTGTAGGACAGCAAAAATGCTGGCTTACTTCTCTCAAGAAAATTAAAAATATATATATATATATACAGCTTAATCGCTGGTTTCACACAAAAACTCCATGTTGTCACCACTGACGCTTCACGGCTGCAGCAGTCACATGACCTGACTCCAAGCAGGGGTGGCAATGGAGCAGGAACCCAGCAGTAGAGATCATTTATGATTACCATTGTGGGGGGGACACCGTTGCACAGATCGGGCACGTGACACGCCCATTCTGAAACAACTGCTTCTGCCAAGAACCCGTCCTGTACCCGATTTCGGGCCTGGGCTATGGACAGGACGTCATGAACTAACCCTCTCCCTGGCACATGTGGTCCTCCTGAACCCACCTCATCAAGGCAGCGAGAGGAAAAGTTCTGGGCCCGTCCACAGCAAAAGTCACGCTCCGTCCATAGCCTAACCTGGTAAAGAACATGATGGTTGGGAAGAGCAGCGTGACATGACCGGGGGCTCCGAGGGTTTTATTGCTAGGATATGCCACAGATGTCAGATAGGTGCAAGTCCCACCTCTGAGACTCCCGAAAGTGAAGAAAAGCACACTATGCGTGCCCACCCTACGTTCATTTCTATGGGAGTTCTGAAAATAGCCAAGCAAACGCACATGTATACCATGAATTTCCATAAAAATGTTAAAGCAAATCCCCCCCCACACAATCTGACCGCACTGTGTGAACATATCCCGTGCAGTCACGCAGGTTACACAATATAGCGATCGCCAGAAAACTCCCTTAATCTGGAACCCAGTCTAGAATTGAACGCCAATTAGATTTCAAGATAGTAAAATAATAAAAACCTGCTAAAAATACACACAAAATTTTATTTTTTTTCGCCTGCTTTATCAATCTTGACAATGAATAATGCAACGGAAAACGTTTTTTTTTTGTTGGCAACACAAGATATTAATGGGACCTGTGGGTAGAGCTGGATATTCCCTTTCAATTCCGTCCGTGGGTAGAGCGGCACAATGTACCGAACGCAGCGTCTGCCGCGACTCCCGCTCAAGGCATGTACACAGCTCACAACTTTATTAGTAAGATCTGAATGTGCACGAGACACACACATAGCGACACAAATACAAGAGGTCACATGAGGAAGAGACCCAGCTTACCTACCCCTGCAAAATTACCTGACCAATCTCGAATTTACTAACCCAGTGCGTCCTGAGTAAGAAGAGAACCATTGAATACACTTTACAGGAAAAGAAAAAAAATAATGATACAAAGAAAGAGAAAGGAAAAGTAACGTTAGCAGCCAAAAACTAAAGTAAAATGAAAAACTGAAAAGGAAAATTAAATGAAAAATAAAATTAAAAATTAAACAAAAATAAAAAAACCCTTGTAGACTTCTTACCTGCGTAAACCCGCCCCCAGATTTGGCAATCACATAAAAATTAAATAAAACTCCAATAGAGCTCTGTATAAAAATCTATAGGCAATTCTAAAAACATAATCGTTTTTCATTTTTTTTTAAATAAAAGGAATAAAAAATTGCCGAGCAGGCCATTACTTCTCCCATATCCCAAAATGCCCCAGGGTGGTAATGGGGAATTCGCCATCATCCAAGAAATCGTTTCGGTAACCATACTGGAAAAAATACAGAATGGAGGCTGTAATCCCAGTAGAACCCAGTGCAGAAGAAGAAGAAGTGGTTTTCTGGATAAGACGGAGCGCCCCCTTATCCTGACTGTACAATATAAGATCCTTGTGCACATTACACATAATAAATATATACACACGTAGTGTACAATCCAGTGGAATCTCAACAATATCGCAGGCCCATACTCCCAACTCGTGGGCTCCATCATGGGGGCATCATCCAAGTATTTAGACACGGTACCCTCTTGGTATGTACACCATCACCAGTGTCTAGAGTCCACCAGCTCAGGACGCAGGCTTAACTTTTTCAAAGTCTCATAGCCTACGACTATAACAATGGTGGAAGGTGTGGCCGAGATAATCCGAGCGGAGAGGCCTTTGGTCAGACCCCAGGGTCCCTCCTCGACCATGAGCTGCCGGAACGTGTTTATAATAGAGCTTTTCCCTTCCACCTGCAAAAAAAAAAAAAAAGTATTAACAGATCAATCAAGAAACAGACAAGAAAATAAGTACTATAATACTGCTCCTATGTACAAAAATATAACTACTATAATACAGCTCCTATGTACAAGAATATAACTACTATAATACTGCTCCTATGTACAAGAATATAACTACTATAATACTGCTCCTATGTACAAGAATATATCTACTATAATACTGCTCCTATGTACAAGAATATAACTACTATAATACTGCCTCCTATGTACAAGAATATAACTGCTATAATACTGCCTCCTATGTACAAGAATATAACTACTATAATACTGCTCCTATGTACAAGAATATAACTACTATAATACTGCTCGTATGTACAAGAATATAACTACTATAATACTGCCTCCTATGTACAAGAATATAACTACTATAATACTGCTCCTATGTACAAGAATATAACTACTATAATACTGCTCGTATGTACAAGAATATAACTACTATAATACTGCTCCTATGTACAAGAATATAACTACTATAATACTGCTCCTATGTACAAGAATATAACTACTATAATACTGCTCGTATGTACAAGAATATAACTACTATAATACTGCCTCCTATGTACAAGAATATAACTACTATAATACTGCTCCTATGTACAAGAATATAACTACTATAATACTGCCCCCTATGTACAAGAATATAACTACTATAATACTGCTCCTATGTACAAGAATATAACTACTATAATACTGCCTCCTATGTACAAGAATATAGCTACTATAATACTGCTCCTATGTACAGGAATATAACTACTATAATATTACCTCCTATGTACAAGAATATAACTACTATAATACTGCTCCTATGTACAAGAATATAACTACTATAATACTGCCTCCTATGTACAGGAATATAACTACTATAATACTGTTCCTATGTACAAGAATATAACTACTATAATACTGCTCCTATGTACAAGAAAATAACTACTATAATACTGCTCCTATGTACAAGAATATAACTACTATAATACTGCTCCTATGTACAAGAATATAACTACTATAATACTGCTCCTATGTACAAGAATCTAACTACTATAATACTGCTCCTATGTACAAGAATCTAACTACTATAATACTGCTCCTATGTACAAGAATATAACTACTATAATACTGCTTCTATGTACAAGAATATAACTACTATAATACAGCCCCTATGTACAGAATATAACTACTATAATACTACTCCTATGTACAAGAATATAACTACTATAATACTGCTCCTATGTACAAGAATATAACTACTATAATACTGCTCCTACGTACAAGAATATAACTACTATAATACTGCTCCTATGTACAAGAATATAACTACTATAATACTGCTTCTATGTACAAGAATATAACTACTATAATACTGCCTCCTATGTACAAGAATATAACTACTATAATACTGCCCCTATGTATAAGAATATAACTACTATAATACTGCTCCTATGTACAAGAATATAACTACTATAATACTGCTTCTATGTACAAGAATATAACTACTATAATACTGCTATGTACAAGAATATAACTACTATAATACTGCTCCTATGTACAGGGATATAACTACTATAATACTGCTCCTATGTACAAGAATATAACTACTATAATACTGCTATGTACAAGAATATAACTACTATAATACTGCTATGTACAAGAATATAACTACTATAATACTGCTCCTATGTACAAGAATATAACTACTATAATACTGCTATGTACAAGAATATAACTACTATAATACTGCTATGTACAAGAATATAACTACTATAATACTGTCACCTATGTACAAGAATATAACTACTATAATACTGCTCCTATGTACAAGAATATAACTACTATAATACTGTCACCTATGTACAAGAATATAACTGCTATAATACTGCCTTCTATGTACAACAATATAACTACTATAATACTGCCCCCATGTATAACAGACTGCCTGAAGAGTGCACTGCTGTCAGGTGTACATTGTGGGGGGGCGCCTCCGGGAGTAAACACGACACATGACAGAATAAATATCTCTTTGTTCTGGGACTTTGGATCCTGCCGATGTGTACGGTGTGCAGCACATGACAGTCCACAAGGTGGTTGATTTAGTAATATGTATTTGGGGGGGGGGGGGGCAGGAGGGAAGATATTGGGGTACACTTACCTGCACTCGGGCTCTTATGACATCCATCGGGTTGGTGATGGTGGAGGCTGTGGCAGCAGCTAGTGGGCCGGAGATGGCCTGCAGCAGGAGGTGAGGACAGTCCTTGGGCGACAGGCGGGATAATTGTTCTACAAGAAACAGACAGAGTCAAGGACCGGAACAGAAGGGACCCCACATTACAGAGCAGCGGCAGCAGCATAACCACACCGCTGATCTCTAGTGATAGATAGGCGGCATTCTCAGTGATGTCACCGCTGATCTCTAGTGATGGATAGGCTCCATTCTCAGTGATGTCACCGCTGATCTCTAGTGATGGATAGGCTGCATTCTCAGTGATGTCACCGCTGATCTCTAGTGATGGATAGGCTGCATTCTCAGTGATGTCACCGCTGATCTCTAGTGATGGATAGGCTGCATTCTCAGTGATGTCACCGCTGATCTCTAGTGATGGATAGGCGGCATTCTCAGTGATGTCACCGCTGATCTCTAGTGATGGATAGGCTCCATTCTCAGTGATGTCACCGCTGATCTCTAGTGATGGATAGGCTGCATTCTCAGTGATGTCACCGCTGATCTCTAGTGATGGATAGGCTGCATTCTCAGTGATGTCACCGCTGATCTCTAGTGATGGATAGGCTGCATTCTCAGTGATGTCACCGCTGATCTCTAGTGAAGGATAGGCTGCATTCTCAGTGATGTCACCGCTGATCTCTAGTGAATAGATAGGCTGCATTCTCAGTGATGTCACCGCTGATCTCTAGTGAATAGATAGGCTGCATTCTCAGTGATGTCACCGCTCATCGCCAGTACATAAATCCAGGGTAACCATGGGGGTCACTTATTAAGACTAGCGTCCTAGACTCCGGTCTTACGCCCCTGCGCTGGCGATGGATCCACCTGTTATGTATAGGCTTCCTAGCTGGCTTAAGTTTAGACCACGTGTCGTAAACGGGAAAAAGTCGCAAATTGCGCTGCAATCTGCACCAGAAACAAGCCTAATCTAGTAAATGAGCCCCATGTCTTTAGTACATACCTGCATAGAAGTGGTAGAACGGCCACCAGACGGCGCTGTTTGGGATGTAGGTGAGCAGGGAGGCCACGTAACCTCTGTAGAACCCCTTCAGACCATCGGCTTTGAAGATCTGGAGGATGATGTCCTTGGTCTGTCCAAACATCACAGTCTGTTTCTGGTCGGCGACTTGTACACGGAAGCGCCCCATACTCTGTCCCACGCGCTGCATCATAAGGTGCTGAGATATGACATCGATGGGTACTGTGATGCTCTGGGCCACCAATGACGCCGAGCCGCCCGCCACCAGCGATTTCACAGTGTTGCTGCTGCTGTAACGTGACACGTATTTACGGGTGAGCTCGTAGGTGGTGACGTAGCACTGGCCGGAGATCAGGGTGAATGTGTTGACCAGGAAGCCACGGTAAAGTCCGGCCGCCCCCTCCGACCTCAGGATCTTCACAAAAGCGTCAAACGTCCCGTTGTAGAGGCTCTTACCCTTCTGGACCTGAAGCCGCGTCCGGATGAGAGTGAAGGGGTAAACGCTGACCCGGATTATCATCGTCATACACACCCCGAACACGTAGAACTTCTTCTTGTCCAGGTGCTCCCACTCTATGATCTGGATGTTCCTCTTGTCCTCCATGTCTCCTATCAGAAGTGGTCACCGCCACACCTGCCGAGAGACCACCAGTACAATCATATCTGGTAGTAGAGACCATGTCATAGCGAAGACTTCCAGATGTACAGCCGGTATAACCCGGGCATCTCCAGTATATAACTATATATGTATACAGCCGGTATAACCCGGGCATCTCCTGTATATAACAATATATGTACAGCTGGTATAAGTTATACATCTTCTTGTATATAGTGATATGGAGCATGCTGGTATAACCTGGGTATCTCCTGTATATAATGATATATGTACAGCTGGTATAAGTTATATATCTTCCTGTATATAGTGATATGGACCATGCTGGTATAACCTGGGTATCTCCTGTATATAATTATATATGTATAGCTGGTATAAGTTATACATCTTCTGGTATATAGTGATATGGAGCATGCTGGTATAACCTGGGCATCTCCTGTATATAATTATATATGTACAGCTGGTATAAGTTATACATCTTCTTGTATATAGTGATATGGAGCATGCTGGTATAACCTGGGTATCTCCTGTATATAATTATATATGTACAGCTGGTATAACCTGGGTATCTCCTGTATATAATTATAGATGTACAGCTGGTATAAGTTATACATCTTCCTGTATATAGTGATATGGAGCATGCTGGTATAACCTGGGTATCTCCTGTATATAATTATATATGTACAGCTGGTATAAGTTATACATCTTCTTGTATATAGTGATATGGAGCATGCTGGTATAACCTGGGTATCTCCTGTATATAATTATATATGTACAGCTGGTATAACCTGGGCATCTCCTGTATATAATTATATATGTACAGCTGGTATAACCTGGGTATCTCCTGTATATAATGATATATGTACAGCTGGTATAACCTGGGTATCTCCTGTATATAATGATATATGTACAGCTGGTATAACCTGGGTATCTCCTGTATATAATTATATATGTACAGCTGGTATAACCTGGGTATCTCCTGTATATAATGATATATGTACAGCTGGTATAACCTGGGTATCTCCTGTATATAATTATATATGTACAGCCGGTATAACCTGGGCATCTCCTGTATATAATTATATATGTACAGCTGGTATAACCTGGGTATCTCCTGTATATAATTATATATGTACAGCTGGTATAACCTGGGTATTCTCTGTGTACAGTGATACAGGTCATGCAGTTGTGTACACGGCTCTGCTCGCTATCAGAAAGGATCCGGTTTCTCCCGCCCTCTTGTTATGGCGGTGAATACATTTCACGGTTGGCGGTACATTCGGAGGCTCGGTGTTACTCGGTTATCTGAGCCTTCGTCTTCCCCTCGGTGTTCACTTAAGGACAGCTCCTGAACTTTGCTCTACAATTACCATTACACCCCTCAGAGGTGTTCGGGGACCGGGTGCAGCTGGTGACTGGCAATAAAGGAGTTAAAGTTCATCCGGTAATCAGGCAGGGGGGTGCAGTACTTACCTCTGCTCAGGACGCCCTCCTCTCACACACGAACATCCTCCGGGGAACGCTGCCGCCTCTTCCTAGGCAGGGGGTCCGGAGACATCACCTGATGACATCACAGAGCAGGGGCTTAGATACAGGGCTTAGAAACATACAAAGCAGAGAACCCAGAGAAACACCACAAGTCTCAGCATGCCCTGGAAACCTATGGCTGGGACTTGTCGTTCTACCACAGAGGAGATTATTAGAGTGACAGGACATGCTGGGACTTGTAGTTCCACAGCAGATGAGCTTAGAGTGACAGGGTGTGCTGGGACTTGTAGTTCCACAGCAGAGGAGATTAGAGTGACAGGGCATGCTGGGACCTGTAGTTCCACAGCAGAGGATATTATTACAGTGACAGGGCATGCTGGGACCTGTAGTTCCACAGCAGAGGATATTATTAGAGTGACAGGACATGCTGGGACGTGTAGTTCCACGGCAGGTGAGATTATTAGAGTGACAGGGCATGCTGGGGCTTATAGTTCCACGGCAGGTGAGATTATTAGAGTGACAGGGCATGCTGGGACCTGTAGTTATACAGCAGATGAGATTATCAGAGTGACAGGGCATCCTGGAACTTGTAGTTCCTCGGTGATATACCCATAGACAGACACACACACACAGAATGATGGGCAGGATCTGTGACCCCCTCCCTGCCCCCTTGGATAATGCTCCAGTCCCGGTACCTCTCACTCCTCCACAGCTCGGTCTCCTCGTCCGTCCAGGCCTCAGCCCCGCACTGTCCTGCTCAGCCCCGGCCCCTCGTCTGGCCTCTCTTCCCGGGGACACCTTGCTCCACCATCAGCCTGCCCCAATAACCGGAAGTGAAGGGCCTGGTCAGGAGAACCAATCACAGCGGTCCGTGCGTCACATGTGGGCTGATCCATCTCTCTGGAGCGGGGTGGTAGATCACGTGACCTTTCTGCTCAAGCCTTCCTGTATATTTGGTAATGACTCCTCCCGGCTGCCATGGTAACAGACCCCGCCTTTCTCCTACTCTTATGGGATGCAGTGGTCTGGCAAGGTTTTTCCTTTCTAATGGGTTCTCATATTTAATTCATGGTTTCAGGGCGCCCTCCCCCTCCCTATGACCTAGTTGTCAGGGCAACAGTTCTACGCCCACTCTTGTGCCCACACTGGACATGGCCGCCCTGGGGCTGGTGACGTCACTGCAGGCGGACCCTGCCAGGAGTTCCAATGGCTGCCATCATCCTAACGTCATGAAAAGGAGGAAAATGAGGGCAGGAGAAGGCAATGTAGGAGCTGGTGGCTCAGTGGTGACCCGTCAGAGCGCCCCTGAGACATCAGGCAGCGGGTAGTTCCCTCATATTACAGGTTAGTACCTGGGTGACACAAGCTTAGTACATGGGGTCAGCGCAGAGTGCCATTTTTCTGTGGTATGATTTTGGGGCGTACACGGGGCGATGGCGCCAGATATTTTATGGTGCAGATAGCTGTTACGGTACTGGTGTCGCCATGTTGCCACCACATAGCCACGCCCGTCACTGATTGGCCGCTCTTCTTCTCAGCCCCGCTGGAGGTGATCATGTTGGGGGCCCCTACACGTCTGTGGGAAGTGCCCAGCCCACCCCAACAGTGACCGCGACCCGGTGCCAGCCCTTTACACTGCAAGCAATAACCGCCATGGGCAACGTCTGCGCTCTGTCGTCCCCTGGCGGCACCTGGTGGATGAGGCGGCGGAGGGCCCCTTTACCGAATCCCGGGAGCTTCGATGAGCTGCACAAAAACTGCAAAGGTAAAACTACAGGCTTAAGGGGAGCTCCACCTGAAAGATTTAAAGGGTAACCCCACATGGATGATGGAGGGGGTCCCTCTGTGTTAGACAAGAACTGCCATGTGGATCAACAAGGGTCTGCTCTTGTATTAGAGGGGAACGCCCCATGTTGGAACAGCCTCTAATCCATGGGCAGCCACTTTTACATCTGGTTTTGAAGGGAAAGACTTAAAGGGGTCCTCCACATGGATTAAGGGGTCGCTGATCTGGTCTCGTTCGTCTCTTGCAGAGGTTTTCCCGCAGCAGATGGAGGGGATGAAACTGATCATCAACAAGAACCTGAGCAGCCACTTCCAGGTAATCCGCTGCCTCCACCTCCCAGGCTTTTTTAAGACCTCTGCTTGCTGTCAGTGCATGAGAACCCGTCCTGACCTGGCACTTCCCACAGCTGATGATCTACAGCTGTAGCCAGTCTGGACAATCCTCCGTGAGCTAAGCGCATCAGCAGCACTGAGGACTTTCACTGACAGCAAGCAGAGATCCTGAAGGTGGTTAATTCAGTTAGAAGAAGATGCCTTGATTAACCCTCTCCTGCCCTCAGGTCTGCCACCAGATTCACATGAGCGCCGTCGGCCTCTCCGGTTATCACTTAAACGCCAAGTACATCGGGGACGAGCAGCCCGGCACCAACGAGGTAAGCCCCTCCCCTAGTGTCGCCGCGCCAGCCCATCAGGAGCCAGCAGCAGTCTGACTGGACGCCATCTTCTCTCTCCTTACAGACATTCCCCCTGCTGACCGGGGACCTGGACAACACAGGCAGCCTCAACGCCCAGGCCGCCTGTCTGCTGGCCGAACGGGTCCGCTCCAAGGCCGTGTTCCAGGTAACCCCCCGAAATCTGAGGCCCCCAGTGCAGGCAGAGCTGGGGTTCAGGGTGACACCTGTCTGATATGTGCTTTCCTGCAGACTCATCATTCCAAATTCCTTACCTGGCAAGTGGATGTTGAGTACAGAGGGGACGACTGTACAGGGACCCTGACCCTGGGGAACCCCGACATCATCAACGAATCAGGTGTGTGGACGCCCCATTAGAACCATGCGTGGCCTTTCTGCTCAGGGTCACGCCCATTATTGTATATTTTATCAGTAGCCACCAGAGGACAGTATGTTATCCGGAACCTAATGTTGCCTAGCAACTTCCCCGGCTGTCAGAGGTGACCACTGTGGTTGTCCAGGCCCTGCCGGTGATCAGGATAGTCACCGTCTCCATATTGCTGATGCTTCACATTCACATCCCAGTTTTGCACAGGAAAATGGCTGCCAGACTCCGAAGTTTGACATCCGTCATGTTCTTATCTCCTCTCAGTGATCCTGGTGACACATTTTCTGCAGAGTATCACTCCCCGGCTGGTCCTGGGCGGAGAGCTAGTTTATCATCAGCGGATGGGAGAAGAAGGAGCCATCTTAACGTTAGCAGGAAAATATTCCGGTACGGTGATAAATTGTGGGAGTCACTGTCCCTGATAGGACCTCCTCCTCATAGAGGGAAGGCTGTCAGTCCCTGATAGGACCGTCTCCTCATAGAGGGAAGGCTGTCAGTCACTGATAGGACCTCCTCCTCATAGAGGGAAGGCTGTCAGTCACTGATAGGACCACCTCCTCATAGAGGGAAGGCTGTCAGTCACTGATAGGACCTCCTCCTCATAGAGGGAAGGCTGTCAGTCACTGATAGGACCTCCTCCTCATAGAGGGAAGGCTGTCAGTCACTGATAGGACCTCCTCCTCATAGAGGGAAGGCAGTCAGTCACTGATAGGACCGCCTCCTCATAGAGGGAAGGCTGTCAGTCACTGATAGGGCCTCCTCCTCATAGAGGGAAGGCTGTCAGTCACTGATAGGACCTCCTCCTCATAGAGGGAAGGCTGTCAGTCAGTGATAGGACCTCCTCCTCATAGAGGGAAGGCTGTCAGTCACTGATAGGACCTCCTCCTCATAGAGGGAAGGCTGTCAGTCACTGATAGGACCTCCTCCTCATAGAGGGAAGGCTGTCAGTCACTGATAGGACCTCCTCCTCATAGAGGGAAGGCTGTCAGTCACTGATAGGACCTCCTCCTCATAGAGGGAAGGCTGTCAGTCACTGATAGGACCTCCTCCTCATAGAGGGAAGGCTGTCAGTCACTGATAGGACCTCCTCCTCATAGAGGGAAGGCTGTCAGTCACTGATAGGACCTCCTCCTCATAGAGGGAAGGCTGTCAGTCACTGATAGGACCTCCTCCTCATAGAGGGAAGGCTGTCAGTCACTGATAGGACCTCCTCCTCATAGAGGGAAGGCTGTCAGTCACTGATAGGACCTCCTCCTTATAGAGGGAAGGCTGTCAGTCAGTGATAGGACCTCCTCCTCATAGAGGGAAGGCTGTCAGTCCCTGATAGGACCTCCTCCTCATAGAGGGAAGGCTGTCAGTCACTGATAGGACCTCCTCCTCATAGAGGGAAGGCTGTCAGTCACTGATGGGACCTCCTCCTCATAGAGGGAAGGCTGTCAGTCACTGATAGGACCTCCTCATAGAGGGAAGGCTGTCAGTCACTGATAGGACCTTCTCCTCATAGAGGGAAGGCTGTCAGTCACTGATAGGACCTCCTCCTCATAGAGGGAAGGCTGTCAGTCACTGATAGGACCTCCTCCTTATAGAGGGAAGGCTGTCAGTCAGTGATAGGACCTCCTCCTTATAGAGGGAAGGCTGTCAGTCAGTGATAGGACCTCCTCCTCATAGAGGGAAGGCTGTCAGTCACTGATAGGACCATCTCCTCATAGAGGGAAGGCTGTCAGTCACTGATAGGACCTCCTCATAGAGGGAAGGCTGGCGGTCCCTGATGGGACCTTCTTCTAGGATTCCTGTGTTCAGACTCCTGTGTAAGATGCCGCCATGTCTGCACTGCTGGGGTCATTGATTTTTCTCTTCTTTTTATCTCTAGCTCAGAACTGGGTGGCGACTCTTAATATCGGGTATGGCGGAGCCCATGCCAGCTACTATCACAGAGCAAACCAACAGGTGAGACTCCACCATTAAAAGGGTTTTCCAATTTTACAAACAGCCCCCCCCATGCGCCGGGCCCCTCACTGGTAATATACTTACCCTGCTCCCTGCGACGCTCCTGGTTCCCGTACCGATGAAAACATCCGGTGTCAGGTGGGGGCAGCCAATGGGGGAACAGGGACAAGCCTCACTAGCATTGCGGGCGACGACTGCCATTGACTGCTTTAAAGGGCCAGTAACATCCAATACTGCAGAAGCCGCAAGAGGGCCGGCGATCCCGGACAAGAAGAAGGGTGGAAATTACACTACAGTGTTTATTCGGGCTATATGTTCTACTGGATTATGTGACTTTATACTAGATTATATTAGATACATATTACTGTATTATGTTGTAATATACTAGATTATATTACATCATACTATATTATACTATATGTGGCAATATATTGCATATTTTACTTGTATTACATACTTACTGCATTATACTATATTACACTACATTAGATTGGATTTTTTTTTTTTCTTGCTCCTCCTTTAGATCCAGGTCGGGGTGGAATTTGAAGCCAACACCCGTCTGCAGGAGACGTCCTTTGCTTTTGGTTATCACCTGAACATCCCCAAGGCAAACATGGTATTTAAAGGGTCTGTGGACAGTTCATGGTGCGTGGGTGGAGTCCTGGAGAAAAAACTGCCCCCTCTCCCAGTCACTTTGGCCCTTGGGGCTTTTATGAACCACTGGAAGAATAAATTTCACTGCGGGTTCAGCATCATGGTGGGATGATGAGCATTGGATGACTCTCCCTACTGCTCTATAACATGGGCAAATGTCCGTATACAGTCTAAATTATTATCAGTCTGAGGAGGAAGGACTTTCTGGGACACAGGACGCTGCTGCCCCTAGTGGTGAGAGAAGGCACTGCATGCCTAGCACTGGAGTACAGTCTTAGGGCCTCATCTCTTCTAATCTGTTGACCCCTACACTGCCTGGAACTCAGGATACCCAGCGGTCCACATTTACAAGGTCTCTTGTTTTCCTGTTATGTTAAAGATTTGTTTGGCCTGGTGGAGGCGCTGTTCATGTTTATAAAGCCGTTCTTTCCCATCTCTGATCTGAGAGCTGCTTTCTTGGGCTACAGGATAATGACACGTTGACACTCCGGGGTACAGGATAATGACACGCTGACACTCGGGGTACAGGATAATGACACGCTGACACTCGGGGTACAGGATAATGACACTCTGGGCACAGGATAATGACACGCTGACACTCGGGGTACAGGATAATGACACTCTGGGCACAGGATAATGACACTTGGGGTACAGGATAATGACACTGACACTTGGGGTACAGGATAATGACACTTGGGGTACAGGATAATGACACTGACACTCGGGGTACAGGATAATGACACTGACACTTGGGGTACAGGATAATGACGCTGACACTTGGGGTACAGGATAATGACACTGACACTCGATGCAGAGGAAAATGACACGCTGACACTCGGGGTACAGGATAATGACACTGACACTCGGGGTACAGGATAATGACACTGACACTCGGCGAACAGGATAATGACACTGACACTCGGGGTACAGGATAATGACACTGACACTCGGGGTACAGGATAATGACACGCTGACACTCGGCGAACAGGATAATGACACTGACACTCGGGGTACAGGATAATGACACTGACACTCGGGGTACAGGATAATGACACTGACACTCGATGCAGAGGAAAATGACACGCTGACACTCGGGGAACAGGATAATGACACGCTGACACTCGGCGAACAGGATAATGACACTGACACTCGGGGAACAGGATAATGACACGCTGACACTAGGAGAACAGGATAATGACACTTGGGGTACAGGATAATGATGCTGACACTCGGGGAACAAGAAAATGACACTCGGGGTACAGGACGTTGTGGGATTTATTAGTTGTCACTCAGCTTTCCTAGATGCTGAAGAGCTTTTATATTAAATTATTGTTTTTACAGGGCTATAGACTGTAGGGAGTGCTATAGCAGCTGCAGGGCATCTATTATATAACATCTGTGCTGTAGTACCTCCACACCGCCACCTGATGGCAGCAGATTATCATTTTCCCATCTTGTGTCCCATGTCTGGTGTATAATAATGGTATCACCAATGCTGGGGGTGGGCGTGGTCTTGTTTTAATGGGCGGATCTGTGATGATGATACCAGTCATTATAGTGTGCAATATATATATTTTATTTTTTTAGTAAAAGCTTTACACGTTTGGCAACAAAATGCACACATGTTCCACACCGGGCCGTAATGGATTGCTCTTTAGGATGTCTATGGCACCGGGGGTCCATAGAGTGCTACATCAGTGGGCGCCAGGCATTGGCGTCCCCTTACATGTACTCTGAGCTCATATTGTGCGCTGCAGCAGCTGGTCTGGCAGATCTGATTGATCAGGATCTATGAATTTGATTGTCTGAATCAACCAATCACATTATACAGTGAGGCGTCCTTCCCTGATGGGGGCCGGTAAGAGGTCTCTTCCTCTGGGAAATGGCTTCCATCAGTGCCCAGTGGCTGATAGCAGAGAGCACTTCACTGAAGGTCATATCATATTGAGAAGCCATGAAATATAGGGGGTAGCAACATGATAATACTGAATGCTGAGCCGCCATCTTGGCGTTGCAGTGCCCCTCCCCCTATGGACCGCCATCCAAGAATGAGGGCAACGCCGCGGTGCGTTGTGCGTCACACGATCAGTTCCCGTTTTGTCAGCTGAATATCTCTTTCATCAGCGGCGTCATGGCGTCCTCCATCACGTTCTGAATGTGAATCATCTGCTTGGCGTTCTCCTCATTCAGGGTGCGCAGTTCGGCCAACATGGAGAGCAGCTTGGCGAACAAGAATCTGTAGGGAGGAGCCAGCAAGAAATGTTAATCACAGCCTCGCCCACCCTATAATAGTTGTCACCCAGCTTTTCCAGAACCAGATGTAAGTATGAAATGGCTGGAGGCTGAAGGCCTTGTATTAGAGGTGGGGGTCCGAAGCTCTGGTATGGCTCCGCTCACACACAATGGCAGAGTGTCCCCCACAGTGGCACGGGGGGCACATAACACTGGAGAGCAATGAGACCACGTGCCGTGTAGTGTAATAGAGGCACAGCACATTGTGGAATAGTTATGGGGCGCTGCTTCTAACGAGCAACATACTGCGGGCATTGTAAATGCCTGGTAGCATTATGGGGGTGCTGCCTGTGACGGGTAACATTATGGGGGTGCTGCCTGTGACGGGTAACATTATGGGGGCGCTGCCTGTGACGGGTAACATTATGGGGGCGCTGCCTGTGACTGGTAACATTATGGGGGCGCTGCCTGTGACTGATAACATTATGGGGGCACAACTGGCTCAGATCTGCAGTCACTGGGCATAGGGGGCACCAGGAAGCAGATTTACCACCTTTACCCCTCCTCTACTTCATATTCAGTGTCTGTATACTTTGGCTCCTCCCACATGCGGGTGTTACCTGCTGCCTGGAAGTGGGTGGTGGTAATCGATGTAACATTTCAGGGCCATGGCCATCATCTCCTGGATCTTATCGATGTGGGTGTGCTCAATGACGCCCGGCCGGTCTGGGGAGAGATGGTTGTTATAACAGGGTGGCTCATTGTCGGGGTGTGACCCCCTGGGCCCCTCACCCATCCTCAGAATGTCAGGACCCTGCTGATCATACCTGGGGAGAAGAGCGCCAGCGCCTCCATAAGGACGTATTCAGACTCGTGCAGCTTCAGGTTGCGGAGGCTGATGTGGAATTTCAGTAGCGGCTCCAAGTACATGCGCTGGAATCCAGCTGAGTACGAGAAACGGGACAGATGGAGAAGTGCCAACAGGGGGCGTCCCCTCTAACCATAGTCTGTAAGTCTCCTACTCTTAAAGTGGTTGTGCGTGGGCAGTACGGGCCCCCATTACTGTGTTGGCAGAGGCCCCGGCAGTCACAACCCCCACCATGTGAGGGTAAGTTGTCTTCAGGGGACAGCCCCTTAAAGGGCTTCTCCATTTATCATTGTAAAATGAAAAAATCTGTAAATTTCAATAAGCTTTGTATTACTCACTATTTTCAAGATCTCTGCTTGCTGTCAGTGAATGTGACCATATGAACATCTGATGCCCCTTAATGGGATGGCATATGACGGGTGCCTCTCCAGTTGGCCTATACTTACTCAAGACGCCGTGCTCTATACTCAGCTTAAGGCGGCCGCACTCCCACATCTTCGTCTCCAGGTTAAAGACCGTATTAAACTGCAAATGTGAGACCTCCATGGTAGAGCCCTTCAGCAGCGAGATCTGATCGTCTATGGACAGAGCGCTGTTAGGAGAGAAGTAGAGATAAGGACCAGCAGAATTGTGAGTGCAGCTCTGGAGTATAATACAGGATAAGTAAGGTATGTACACAGTGACTGCACCAGCAGAAAACTGAGTGCAGCTCTGGAGTATAATACAGGATGTAACTCAGGATCAGTAAAGGATAAGTAATGTATGTACACAGTGACTTCACCAGCAGAATAGTGAGTGCAGCTCTGGAGTATAATACAGGATGTAACTCAGGATCAGTACAGGATAAGTAATGTATGTACACAGTGACTGCACCAGCAGAATAGTGAGTGCAGCTCTGGAGTATAATACAGGATGTAACTCAGGATCAGTACAGGATAAGTAATGTATGTACACAGTGACTGCACCAGCAGAATAGTGAGTGCAGCTCTGGAGTATAATACAGGATGTAACTCAGGATCAGTACAGGATAAGTAATGTATGTACACAGTGACTGCACCAGCAGAATAGTGAGTGCAGCTCTGGAGTATAATACAGGATGTAACTCAGGATCAGTACAGGATAAGTAATGTATGTACACAGTGACTGCACCAGCAGAATAGTGAGTGCAGCTCTGGAGTATAATACAGGATGTAACTCAGGATCAGTACAGGATAAGTAATGTATGTACACAGTGACTGCACCAGCAGAATAGTGAGTGCAGCTCTGGAGTATAATACAGGATGTAACTCAGGATCAGTACAGGATAAGTAATGTATGTACACAGTGACTGCACCAGCAGAATAGTGAGTGCAGCTCTGGAGTATAATACAGGATGTAACTCAGGATCAGTACAGGATAAGTAATGTATGTACACAGTGACTGCACCAGCAGAATAGTGAGTGCAGCTCTGGAGTATAATGCAGGATGTAACTCAGGATCAGTACAGGATAAGTAATGTATGTACACAGTGACTCCACCAGCAGAATAATGAGTGCAGCTCTGGAGTATAATACAGGATGTAACTCAGGATCAGTACAGGATAAGTAATGTATGTACACAGTGACTCCACCAGCAGAATAATGAGTGCAGCTCTGGAGTATAATACAGGATGTAACTCAGGATCAGTACAGGATGAGTAATGTATGTACACAGTGACTCCACCAGCAGAATAGTGAGTGCAGCTCATAAGTAATGTATGTACACAGTGACTCCAACAGCAGAATAGTGAGTGCAGCTCTGGAGTATAATACAGGATGTAACTCAGGATCAGTACAGGATAAGTAATGTATGTACACAGTGACTCCACCAGCAGAATAATGAGTGCAGCTCTGGAGTATAATACAGGATGTAACTCAGGATCAGTACAGGATGAGTAATGTATGTACACAGTGACTCCACCAGCAGAATAGTGAGTGCAGCTCATAAGTAATGTATGTACACAGTGACTGCACCAGCAGAATAGTGAGTGCAGCTCTGGAATATAGCTGCAGTTCTTTGTAGAGAAGGGCACTCTATGCAAACATATTTTGTTAAAATAATCTTCATGTGAAGTTACCTTGTGTCCCTTACTGTCGTCTACTATATGACCATACACGGTACTGAAGACGTCTGCAGACCACCTGGACTCACCGGAAAATTGGTATCTCCTTGGCGAATTTGATGACTTGCTGAATCAAGTAAGTGCTCATATCTGCAAAATGTGGTAACTCCTTTAAAGTGTCTCCCTCAGTGACCAGGCCCGAATAGTGGGGTGATGTGAGGCACTGATCCATACTGGCCGGACTGCCGTCGGGGGGGCAGGGCGATGTGCCGTGCTGCCTAATGTTCTCCCAGTTCACCCTTAAAATGGGCTGTGGCTGGAGAGGGAATATAGATATATGAAAAAACATTAATTTTTAGCCACTAGATGGCGATCTTTCCCTGAAGATTAATGTACATGCGATTTATTTGAAGAGACAAAAAAATGGCTGCTCCCTCTGAACCTGGCAGAATCCCTAAAATGTGCCAGTGTGCAGGAACAGAGGGCATATCTGTGGCGTCGTCTACGGTAGAAGTAACACAGTAAAATGTCCAATGGTTTTCCCCGTTACGTTGGGTGGAGCGCTCCATGTGGAAGGAGGGTCGCTTTATCTCACAATCTCCAGTTAATGAGTCACATAGTGGAGTCCGCGGATCCGGTGCCATCTGGCCGCGCCTGCCTTGATTGGCACTGAATAGTACTTGATGTTCTTGCCAGGTAACTGCTCCCGAGTTACTGATTACGGGTTTCTACCCGATATCACACATTCAAAGGTCAGAGGTGCCATCATCAAGGGTACAGGTGACCCACCTCACCTCCTGCCACCCCGTAACCCGCAGGTCACCGCCATCCGACTGCAAGTGTGGTAATAAACAGCTGCTATACTAGCAGGAGAGGCTTTAGATGCACAGCGCTGCAGGCTGTATCACACAGGACAGGATTAGATACGCAGCTCAGTAGGCAGTATCACACAGAGTAGGATTAGATACACAGCTCAGTAGGCAGTATCACACAGGACAGGATTAGATACACAGCTCAGTAGGCAGTATCACACAGGACAGGATTAGATACACAGCTCAGTAGACAGTATCACACAGGATAGGATTAGATACACAGCTCAGCAGACAGTATCACACAGGATAGGATTAGATACACAGCTCAGCAGACAGTATCACACAGGATAGGATTAGATACACAGCTCAGCAGACAGTATCACACAGGATAGGATTAGATACACAGCTCAGCAGACAGTATCACACAGGATAGGATTAGATACACAGCTCAGCAGACAGTATCGCACAGGAGACGATTAGATACACAGCTCAGCAGACAGTATCACGCAGGGGAGGATTAGATACACAGCTCAGCAGACAGTATCACGCAGGGGAGGATTAGATACACAGCTCAGCAGACAGTATCACACAGGATGGGATTAGATACACAGCTCAGCAGACAGTATCACACATAATAGTATTAGATACACAGCGCTGCAGGCTGTATCACACAGGATAGGATTGGATACACAGCTCAGCAGACAGTATCACGCAGGGGAGGATTAGATACACAGCTCAGCAGACAGTATCACGCAGGGGAGGATTAGATACACAGCTCAGCAGACAGTATCACACAGGATGGGATTAGATACACAGCTCAGCAGACAGTATCACACATAATAGTATTAGATACACAGCGCTGCAGGCTGTATCACACAGGATAGGATTGGATACACAGCTCAGCAGACAGTATCACACAGGATGGGATTAGATACACCGCTCAGCAGACAGTATCACACAGGATGGGATTAGATACACCGCTCAGCAGACAGTATCACACAGGGTGGGATTAGATACACAGCTCAGCAGACAGTATCACACAGGATAGGATTAGATACACCGCTCAGCAGACAGTATCACACAGGATAGGATTAGATACACAGCTCAGCAGACTGTATCACACAGGATAGGATTAGATACACCGCTCAGCAGACAGTATCACACAGGATAGGATTAGATACACCGCTCAGCAGACAGTATCACACAGGGTGGGATTAGATACACAGCTCAGCAGACAGTATCACACAGGATAGGATTAGATACACCGCTCAGCAGACAGTATCACACAGGATAGGATTAGATACACCGCTCAGCAGACAGTATCACACAGGGTGGGATTAGATACACAGCTCAGTAGACAGTATCACACAGGATAGGATTAGATACACAGCTCAGTAGACATTATCACACAGGATAGGATTAGATACATAGCTCAGCAGACAGTATCACACAGGACAGGATTAGATACACAGCTCAGCAGACAGTATCGCACAGGAGAAGATTAGATACACAGCGCTGCAGGCTGTATCACACAGGATAGGATTAGATACACAGCTCAGCAGACAGTATCACACAGGATAGGATTAGATACACAGCTCAGTAGGCAGTATCACACAGGACAGGATTAGATACACAGCTCAGTAGGCAGTATCACACAGGACAGGATTAGATACACAGCTCAGTAGACAGTATCACACAGGATAGGATTAGATACACATCTCAGTAGACAGTATCACACAGGATAGGATTAGATACACAGCTCAGTAGACAGTATCACACAGGACAGGATTAGATACACAGCTCAGTAGACAGTATCACACAGGATAGGATTAGATACACAGCTCAGCAGACAGTATCACACAGGATAGGATTAGATACACAGCTCAGCAGACAGTATCACACAGGATAGGATTAGATACACCGCTCAGCAGACAGTATCACACAGGGTGGGATTAGATACACAGCTCAGTAGACAGCGCCTCTCACCCTGTAATCCACAAAATGTTCAAGATTATCGAAGTGTTTCCTATGAGCCTCGGTGAGGATGGAGATCAGCTGCTTCTGCTCCTCGGTCAGAGATCCCACTTCCGCTGGCTTCTGCATCCTCTGCAGACGTTCCTGCTTCTTCCTCATTCTCAGCTCACGTCGCGCCATTAAGGCCTCATCCGACAAAATCACTGGAAATCACAAACCTATATTTATACTACAGTAATATCTACTTATCTATTACTTCTGACAACTTGCCTATATATACTGTCTAAGAGGTTGTCTCAGCCCCTCCCCCTGCTTTATTGTGGCTGTGACAACCCTCCCATTCATTCTGATAGTTATAGCCACCATAGGAGTATTTTAGAAATTTTTGTAAATGTATTGAAAATAGAAAAAAAAAATTGGTTTAAACATAAGTCTTCAGCCCCTTTCTCCTGGACATAAGCCTTCAGCCCCTTTCCCCTGGACATAAGAATTCAGCCCCTTTCTCCTGGACACAAGCCTTCAGCCCCTTTCTCCTGGACATAAGCCTTCAGCCCCTTTCTCCTGGACATAAGAATTCGCCCCTTTCTCCTGGACATAAGCCTTCAGCCCCTTTCTCCTGGACATAAGCCTTCAGCCCCTTTCTCCTGGACATAAGTCTTCAGCCCCTTTCTCCTGGACATAAGTATTCAGCCCCTTTCTCCTGGACATAAGCCTTCAGCCCCTTTCTCCTGGACATAAGAATTCAGCCCCTTTCTCCTGGACATAAGTCTTCAGCCCCTTTCTCCTGGACATAAGTCTTCAGCCCCTTTCTCCTGGACATAAGCCTTCAGCCCCTTTCTCCTGGACATAAGCCTTCAGCCCCTTTCTCCTGGACATAAGCCTTCAGCCCCTTTCTCCTGGACATAAGAATTCAGCCCCTTTCTCCTGGACATAAGTCTTCAGCCCCTTTCTCCTGGACATAAGTCTTCAGCCCCTTCCTCCTGGACATAAGCCTTCAGTCCCTTTCTCCTGGACATAAGCCTTCAGCCCCTTCCTCCTGGACATAAGCCTTCAGCCCCTTTCTCCTGGACATAAGAATTCAGCCCCTTTCTCCTGGACATAAGTCTTCAGCTCCTTTCTCCTGGACATAAGCCTTCAGCCCCTTTCTCCTGGACATAAGTCTTCAGCCCCTTTCTCCTGGACATAAGCCTTCAGCCCCTTTCTCCTGGACATAAGCCTTCAGCCCCTTTCTCCTGGACATAAGCCTTCAGCCCCTTTCTCCTGGACATAAGCCTTCAGCCCCTTTCTCCTGGACATAAGCCTTCAACCCCTTTCTCCTGGACATAAGTCTTCAGCCCCTTTCTCCTGGACATAAGCCTTCAGCCCCTTTCTCCTGGACATAAGTCTTCAGCCCCTTTCTCCTGGACATAAGCCTTCAGCCCCTTTCTCCTGGACATAAGCCTTCAGCCCCTTTCTCCTGGACATAAGCATTCAGCCCCTTTCTCCTGGACATAAGTCTTCAGCCCCTTTCTCCTGGACATAAGCCTTCAGCCCCTTTCTCCTGGACATAAGCCTTCAGCCCCTTTCTCCTGGACATAAGCATTCAGCCCCTTTCTCCTGGACATAAGCCTTCAGCCCCTTTCTCCTGGACATAAGTCTTCAGCTCCTTTCTCCTGGACATAAGCCTTCAGCCCCTTTCTCCTGGACATAAGCCTTCAGCCCCTTTCTCCTGGACATAAGCCTTCAGCCCCTTTCTCCTGGACATAAGCCTTCAGCCCCTTTCTCCTGGACATAAGTCTTCAGCCCCTTTCTCCTGGACATAAGCCTTCAGCCCCTTTCTCCTGGACATAAGCCTTCAGCCCCTTTCTCCTGGACATAAGTCTTCAGCCCCTTTCTCCTGGACATAAGCCTTCAGCCCCTTTCTCCTGGACATAAGCCTTCAGCCCTTTCTCCTGGACATAAGTCTTCAGCCCCTTTCTCCTGGACATAAGACTTCAGCCCCTTTCTCCTGGACATAAGTCTTCAGCCCTTTCTCCTGGACATAAGCCTTCAGCCCCTTTCTCCTGGACATAAGTCTTCAGCCCCTTTCTCCTGGACATAAGCCTTCAGCCCCTTTCTCCTGGACATAAGCCTTCAGCCCCTTTCTCCTGGACATAAGCTTCAGCCCCTTTCTCCTGGACATAAGTCTTCAGCTCCTTTCTCCTGGACATAAGCCTTCAGCCCCTTTCTCCTGGACATAAGTCTTCAGCCCCTTTCTCCTGGACATAAGTCTTCAGCCCCTTTCTCCTGGACATACGCCTTCAGCCCCTTTCTCCTGGACATAAGTCTTCAGCTCCTTTCTCCTGGACATAAGCCTTCAGCTCCTTTCTCCTGGACATAAGCCTTCAGCCCCTTTCTCCTGGACATAAGTCTTCAGCCCCTTTCTCCTGGACATAAGCCTTCAGCCCCTTTCTCCTGGACATAAGCCTTCAGCCCCTTTCTCCTGGACATAAGACTTCAGCCCCTTTCTCCTGGACATAAGTCTTCAGCCCCTTTCTCCTGGACATAAGTCTTCAGCCCCTTTCTCCTGGACATAAGCCTTCAGCCCCTTTCTCCTGGACATAAGAATTCAGCCCCTTTCTTCGGGACATAAGAATTCAGCCCCTTTATACTGGACATAAGCCTTTAGCCCCTTTATACTGGACATAAGCCTTCAGCCCCTTTCTCCTGGACATAAGTCTTCAGCCCCTTTCTCCTGGACATAAGTCTTCAGCCCCTTTCTCCTGGACATAAGCCTTCAGCCCCTTTGCTGTGACACTTGACATTTTGGTCTGGTTCCTCCCATTTCTCTTGATCATCTCTGAGATGTTCTACACCTTGATTGGAGTCACCTGTGGTAAATTCAGTGGATTGGACATGATTTGGAAAGACGCAGCCCTGTCACTTCTGACAATGCAGATCAGCAAAAACCAAGCTACGAGGAGGAAAGAATTGCCTGTAGAGCTCAGAGACAGGATTGTGTGGAGGCTCAGAACTGGAGAAGAGGACAAAACATATCTCCTGCACAGAAAGTTACCAAGAGCACAGGGGCCTCCATAATTCTTACATGGAAGAAGAACAAACAGGACTCTTGCTAGAGCTGCCACCCCCCAAACTAAGTATCACGGGAGAAGGTCCTTGGTAAGAAAGGAAACCAAGAACTCAATGGTCAATCTGTCAGAGCTCTACAGATCCTGTGTGCAGATGGGAGAAGATTCCAGAAGGTCCACCATCACTGCAGCCGTCACCAATCTGGGCTTTATGGCGGGGTGGCCAGAAAGAAGCCTCTCTTCAGTAAAAGACACATGAAAACCACCTAAAGTTTGTAGTAAAGCACCTAAAAAACTGTGAGAAACCAGATTCTCTGTTCTGATGGAACTTTTTTGGCCTCAATTTTAAGCGTCATGTTTGTAGGAAACCAGGCGCCGTTCATTACCTTCTCAATACCATTCCTACAGTCAGTATAGTGGAAAGTCCAGAGATATTCTTAATGAAGACCTGATCCAGAGCTCTGGACCTCAGACTGGGCTGAAGGTTCACCTTCCAACAAGACAATGACCTGAAGCACACGGCCAGGACAACACAGGAGCGGCTGAGGGACAACTCTGTGAATGTCCTTGATGGGCCCAGCCAGAGCCCTGATACCAATGTAACATCTCTGCAGAGACCTGAAAATGGCTGTCCACTGACGTCCCCCATACAACCTGACAGAGTATGTCCTGAGTAAAGGGGCCGAAGACTTATGTCCCGAGTAAAGGGGGCTGAAGACTTATGTCCCGGGTAAAGGGGCCGAAGACTTATGTCCCGGGTAAAGGGGCCGAAGACATATGTCCCGAGTAAAGGGGGCCGAAGACTTATGTCCCGGGTAAAGGGGCCGAAGACTTATGTCCCGAGTAAAGGGGGCTGAAGACTTATGTCCCGGAGAAAGGGGCTGAAGACTTATGTCCCGGGTAAAGGGGCCGAAGACATATGTCCCGAGTAAAGGGGGCTGAAGACTTATGTCCCGGGTAAAGGGGCCGAAGACTTATGTCCCGGGTAAAGGGGGCTGAAGACTTATGTCCAGGAGAAAGGGGCTGAAGACTTATGTCCCGGGTAAAGGGGCCGAAGACTTATGTCCCGGGTAAAGGGGGCTGAAGACTTATGTCCAGGAGAAAGGGGCTGAAGACTTATGTCCCGGGTAAAGGGGCTGAAGACTTATGTCCCGGGTAAAGGGGGCTGAAGACTTATGTCCAGGAGAAAGTGGCTGAAGACTTATGTCCCGGGTAAAGGGGCCGAAGACTTATGTCCCGGGTAAAGGGGGCTGAAGACTTATGTCCCGAGTAAAGGGGGCTGAAGACTTAAGTCAATGTGATATTTCAGTTTCCCCTTTCAGTAAATGACTAAAGATTTCTCACCTTCTGTTCTGACTTTCTCATTATGGGGAACTGATGGCACAAGGAGCGAGATGTGAGGACAGTGAGAGGGTGTGAAGACTTTCTGAATGTACTGTATGTGTGTGTGTACATATATATACTGTATAATTATTTTTATTATTTATCTAGTATTTTAGATTATCTGTTTTATACTTTACATTTTCAGCATTTTTTTGTGAGAAAAAATATTATTATAGAGACTTATTATGTTATTATGTTACTGTTACATCCTTATTTTTATAGTTATGTTTCATATTTTTTGCCATTATTCTTTGCATTGTTTTTGGTATATTTTTGCCTATTCTATCATTGTTGTTTGAGACCTCGTGGAGAGGTGAGTTTCTGAGATCTGTTCACACAGTGGCTGGCGGATATTGCTGCGGTGTCTGCGGCTTGGAGGGGCCGGTGATAAGGGGGCTTCGCCTGATAGCAGGGTCTTGTTTCCTGCAGGGGCTGTGTTGCGGCGGCAGTGATTGCCATGGGGGGCTGTGCCGTATTAGTGTAGGGACCCTCTCAAAAGGGCCCCCAGTGACGTAGTGAGTGCATCCTGATGAAAAGGTATAGCACGGAGTGTAAATGATTGATGCGCGGAATGCGGATGTATATTCATTTTTATTCTGTCATTTCTTTTCCGATCACTTTTATTATTATTATTATTTTTACTAATATTATTATTTCCTCATATTTAGTATTTTCTGAATATTTCGGGTTATTATTTTTAGGTGATCATTATTATTTCTATTGTTACCCTCTTCCATCGCTGTTATTTAACCCCTTCTATTCTTCTTCTCCCTGTTCCCGTCAGTACCGCACACAGATGATTGTCTGAGCCTGCGCTATAAATACTCTCACCATTATATAACGCGCCTCGGGCCGGGACATGTCCTGGGATAAACCCTTGGTTTAATATTTCACACGTTTCCGCACTGAGCCACCAGCAGAATCGCATACTAATGTTAGGATCTCGCGCTCCTCCTCTCCCTGAGGACCCCCCCATCTCTCCAGGGGCGGCAGCGTTACGCTCGCTGCTCTTGTGGATGATATTTATTGAGATGACATGAAAGGAATAAATGGGGGCTGGTTATAGATCTGCTCCTGGAGCGATGCATGTGCCACCCCAGTGCAGGCTATACCACAGAACGCCCCGTCCATCAGAGCTCCTATGAGGGGAATGATCCCACCATGAGGAACTAGGACCAAAGACAGCTGGGGTCTCTACAGAGGGGCACAACTCAGATGGCGGTGGGCAGAATGAACCTCCTCAAACAGTGGCTGGTATAAAAGAGAGGGGCCCCAAATTTGCAGGGTTTTGTATGTGCAAGACTGCAGGGCCCGGTGCTTGCGTCCCCCTCCTCGTCCTATTTTTCGGCAGTTCCCCAAAGCAGCTGCAGGAGTCCACCCCCTCTCTGCAGGAATCCCAGCATTGGCAACAAGCAGAAACAACCCAAGAATCATGCTGCCCCCTGCTGGAGCCACCACGTCAGGTCCTCTTGGACAGACCAGCACCAGTGGTGAAGGTTTCTGGGAACTGGGATGAAGCCATTTCCACAGTAACTATGGAATTGGCTGGGGGGGGGGTGGGGGTCGCTGACCTTTGAGCTGCCATTTAGTAATTGATTTGGAACGATTCCGTCTTTCCGTAGATTAAGAGAAAGGTCAGGGGATATCTGGAGAACTTACTGTCTTTCCTCATCCCAACCTCCAGACATTTCTGCAGGCGGCAGGCCTGGCACCTTCTCCGCTTGGCTTTGCTGACCGGGCAGGAGCGGGTAAACGGACAGGTGAAGGTCAGACCTTTAGTCATAGAACGTCTGAGGAAAACACGGAAGAGGATAATTCAGGGGGAAAACCAAGATGGAAAACAATGCAATATACAGAATAAAATATAATGCACCGTAAGGTAATATACATAATACAATATAATGTCCTACACCTTAAGGTAATAAACTGTAATATAATAAAAATATAGTATACCATACTGTGAGATAATATACCATATCATATACATAATACAATATGATGCCCTACACCTTAAATAGTAAACCGTAATATGATAATAAATAAAATATAGTGCATTATACTGTAAGGTCATATACTGTAACATAATATAACATACTGTGTGGTAATATACTGTAACATAATATAACATACTGTAAGGTAATATACTGTAACATAATATAACACTGTGTGGTAATATACTGTAACATAATATAACATACTGTAAGGTAATATACTGTAACATAATATAACATACTGTGTGGTAATATACTGTAATATAACATAATATACTGTAACATAATATAACATACTGTAAGGTAATATACTGTAACATAATATAACATACTGTATGGTAATATACTGTAACATAATATAACATACTGTAAGGTAATATACTGTAACATAACATAACATACTGTAAGGTAATATACTGTAACATAACATACTGTAAGGTAATATACTGTAACATAACATAACATACTGTAAGGTAATATACTGTAACATAACATAACATACTGTAAGGTAATATACTGTAACATAACATAACATACTGTAAGGTAATATACTGTAACATAATATAACATACTGTAAGGTAATATACTGTAACATAACATAACATACTGTAAGGTAATATACTGTAACATAACATACTGTAAGGTAATATACTGTAACATAACATAACATACTGTAAGGTAATATACTGTAACATAACATAACATACTGTAAGGTAATATACTGTAACATAACATAACATACTGTAAGGTAATATACTGTAACATAATATAACATACTGTAAGGTAATATACTGTAACATAACATAACATACTGTAAGGTAATATACTGTAACATAACATACTGTAAGGTAATATACTGTAACATAACATAACATACTGTAAGGTAATATACTGTAACATAACATAACATACTGTAAGGTAATATACTGTAATATAATATAACATACTGTATGGTAATATACTGTAACATAATATAACATACTGTGTGGTAATATACTGTAATATAACATAACATACTGTAAGGTCATATACTGTAATATAATATACATAATACAATATGATGCACAATACCTAAGGTAATATAATACATAAATATTTACTATAAACGTGCTGTCATATAATATACCATAATAAAATATTACTACAGCGTATACCATTATATAATATACTGCACTGTAAGATATATAAATATACTGTCATACACTGTTCCACAGCTAAATATGTTCTGTACTTTTACTGGAATGTAAAAAATACCGTAATATCACCATATAATGTATAATAATACCATACTGTAATATACTATACTGCCATATAAATATATAATATATCATCCTGTGCTGTAATATAATTTATTGTACCATAATAGGATATAATGTACTGTGGTGTAAAATATATATTCACATGAATACAGCACAGTATACCGTAATACAATAACCATCTGGTGTAACTGGCTGATTACCCCACTGGGAGCTGTAATCTGGATTAGCTACAGTCTGGCAGTTGGGTATGTAATGGGTCCACCACAGAGCGGCCATATTGGTTGTCACCCAGCTTTCCCTGTGACAGATGACTGAATAGACTTTTGACTCCTCCATTTCTTCAGGTTTTAGGGTGGGTTTCTTGAGGCTTTTACCTGAAGAACCCCTTGCAGCCCTCGCAGGTCAGGACGTGGAAGTGGTAGCCATTGGCCTTATCGCCGCACACCGCGCACAGCTTCTCTTCGGCGTTGGGGTCATTGTCCTCGCCCTCGGGTGTCTTCAGGCTCAGTGCGGACGCCCCCAGAGACCCACAGCTGCTGTTACTGTCCTCCTCATACACTGAGAACATGGCTGAGCCCCAGTCTGACTGGATCATGGAGAGGTCCAGCTCCGGGTTATTCATCTGGAGGGTCCAAGAAGAACAAGGTTACTTTAAGTAGAATATAAACCCACAAATCCCCTATAACTGAGAGGTTGTCACAGCCCCGCCCCCTGTTACTGACATCAGATGATTACATTGTGATCAGACACATTATACAAGGACCTTTAACCCCAACCTTTTCCGAAGCATCGGGCACATCAGAAAACACCGGCGTCTGCACCACTATACGAGGTCTGGATTACAGCGCAGGTTCTGGATTACTGCGCAAACTCTGGATTACAGCACAGGCTGTGAAATACAACGCACGCTCTGGATTACAGCGCAGGCTCTGGATTACACAGGCTATGCAATAGAACGCAGGCTCTGGATCACTGCACAGGCTATAAAATAGAACGCAGGCTCTGGATTACAGCGCGGGCTCTGGATTACAGCGCGGGCTCTGGATTACAGCGCGGGCTCTGGATTACAGCGCGGGCTCTGGATTACAGCGCGGGCTCTGGATTACAGCGCGGGCTCTGGATTATCGGCCTTTCTCAGCATTTTGCAGCGTTGTAGAAGTCATGAATGATAAATGTGCTGCGTTATCACCGCCATGTACGACGAGTGTGTGAGGCGGCCATCCAGAACACTACTTCACCATCATGTAATATTAATACCGCCTTCCAGACCCACGGCTGCAGGAACTTTCTTGGTAATTTTTCGGTCACTGGGTATTTAACCCCCTTACTCCTGGATGGATAAAATAAACCACTCTCCTCTACCAACCGGAGTAGGATATACTATGAGAAAGTTGGCAGCCCTAGGTCACATTGGCCCTGTACATCCTCCATGAGAGGGGCTGCTACCAGCGAGCAGCAGCCTGCACTCCGCAAACAAGCGCCAAGTATCTGGGCTGCGCTGTAAATCTGACAGGGCGCCGTGTAACAGCGCAGCAGAGAGTGTGGCGAGGTGGTTGTCCCCGTGAGCTCTCAGTCCGCCCCGGCTCGTACAGTTACATGTATGACACATACAGGAGGTCTTCATGAGATTGAGGCTGGAAATTCCGCAGTCATGTTGTAATTTTCAAGTGCGATTGTCGGTCACAGTCATACCGCCACGCTGTCCCCGTCTGTGACCTTCTGTTATACGCCCACACACGATACCGCAAAACCGGATCCCCCACATCTACAGCCTGACGGCCGCAGACCTTTACGCACAGAGGAAATAGAGGAGAACACAGAACGGCCACAACACCTTACTGCTATATGGGTGTCAGGAAGATGGAGCCGATGCATAGATACGTACACATACTATACATTCATATATACTGTACAACCATACATACACAAATACTTGCACAGTGACATCACCGCTCTCCACATATAAGTGATATATGACATCAGTGACATCACCGCTCTCCACATATAAGTGATATATGACATCAGTGACATCACCGCTCTCCACATATAATGATATATTACATCAGTGACATCACCGCTCTCCACATATAATGATATATTACATCAGTGACATCACCGCTCTCCACATATAATGATATATTACATCAGTGACATCACCGCTCTCCACATATAGGTGATATATTACATCAGTGACATCACCGCTCTCCACATATAAGTGATATATTACATCAGTGACATCACCGCTCTCCACATATAATGATATATTACATCAGTGACATCACCGCTCTCCACATATAAGTGATATATTACATCAGTGACATCACCGCTCTCCACATATAATGATATATTACATCAGTGACATCACCGCTCTCCACATATAAGTGATATATTACATCAGTGACATCACCGCTCTCCACATATAAGTGATATATTACATCAGTGACATCACCGCTCTCCACATATAAGTGATATATTACATCAGTGACATCACCGCTCTCCACATATAATGATATATTACATCAGTGACATCACCGCTCTCCACATATAAGTGATATATTACATCAGTGACATCACCGCTCTCCACATATAATGATATATTACATCAGTGACATCACCGCTCTCCACATATAATGATATATTACATCAGTGACATCACCGCTCTCCACATATAAGTGATATATTACATTGGTGACATCACCGCTCTCCTCATATAACTTATACACCTACCTGCTTGAATATTTCATAATTTTTTCTTTGGTGCTTGCAGTTACGGTTGGTAAAATGCGTTGCTTAGAAACATACGTGTACATCTTATCCTACAGGGTTGAGCTTTATATACATATATGTATAACTGCGGATGTCACGGATCCGTCAGGTAATTAGGGAACATGTCATGGCAGATCAGATGGGACTCACCTCAGCGGTGACTTCAGGTCATGTCTCAGGGCAGGACGCCCGTCCACCTGAGTGCCTGCGACATGACAGCTGACAACCACAACCGCGCTGCCAAACCATTAAAGTGTTTTCATCCAGGGATCGGAATTTGAACTTTGCTCATGTAAAGAAAGACGGATATGAGCTGAGGGCAGATATCACCTGGCTGCCATGTCTACTACAGGAAGAAACACTTAAAGGCAACCAGACTGCCTAGTAAAGCTGAACCGTATACTCATGAATCAGTGTAAAGTGTCATTGAAATGCAAAATACTGGGCCCCAAAATACACCTCTATAGCCAAGAGGGATTTAGGGGTTAATGGTGCCATCCGTAAATAACAGCACCCTGCAGCGTCCAAATAACAGCACCATACAGCGTCCAAATAACAGCACCATACAGCGTCCAAATAACAGTACTATACAGTGTCCTAATAACAGTACCATACAGTGTCCTAATAACAGCACCATACAGTGTCCTAATAACTGCACCATACAGTGTCCAAATAACAGCACCATACAGTGTCCTAATAACAGCAGCATACAGTGTCCTAATAACAGCACCATACAGTGTCCTAATAACAGTCCCATACAGTGTCCTAATAACAGCAGCATACAGTGTCCTAATAACAGCACCATACAGTGTCCTAATAACAGCACCATACAGTGTCCTAATAACTGCACCATACAGTGTCCTAATAACAGCAGCATACAGTGTCCTAATAACAGTCCCATACAGTGTCCTAATAACAGTCCCATACAGTGTCCTAATAACAGCACCATACAGTGTCCTAATAACAGCACCATACAGTGTCCTAATAACAGCACCATACAGTGTCCTAATAACAGCACTATATAGTGTCCTAATAACAGCACCATACAGTGTCCTAATAACATCACCATACAGTGTCCTAATAACACCACCATACAGTGTCCTAATAACAGCACCATACAGTGTCCTAATAACAGCACCATACAGTGTCCTAATAACAGCACCATACAGTGTCCTAATAACATCACCATACAGCGTCCAAATAACAGCAGCATACAGCGTCCTAATAACAGCACCATACAGTGTCCTAATAACATCACCATACAGTGTCCTAATATCAGTACTATACAGTGTCCTAATATCAGTACTATACAGTGTCCTAATATCAGTACTATACAGTGTCCTAATAACAGCACCATACAGTGTCCTAATAACAGCACCATACAGTGTCCTAATAACAGCACCATACAGCGTCCTAATAACAGCACCATACAGCGTCCTAATAACATCACCATACAGTGTCCTAATAACAGCAGCATACAGTGTCCTAATAACAGCACCATACAGTGTCCTAATAACAGCACCATACAGCGTCCTAATATCAGCACCATACAGCGTCCTAATAACAGCACCATACAGTGTCCTAATAACGGCACCATACAGTGTCCTAATAACAGCACCATACAGTGTCCTATTAACCACCATACAGTGTCCTAATAACATCACCATACAGTGTCCTAATAACAGCACCATACAGTGTCCAAATAACAGCACCATACAGTGTCCTAATAACAGCACCATACAGCGTCCTAATAACAGTCCCATACAGTGTCCTAATAACAGCACCATACAGTGTCCTAATAACAGCACCATACAGTGTCCTAATAACAGCACCATACAGCGTCCTAATAACAGCAGCATACAGTGTCCTAATAACATCACCATACAGTGTCCTAATAACAGCACCATACAGCGTCCTAATAACATCACCATACAGTGTCCTAATAACAGCACCATACAGCGTCCTAATAACAGCAGCATACAGTGTCCTAATAACAGTACCATACAGTGTCCTAATAACATCACCATACAGTGTCCTAATAACAGCACCATACAGCGTCCTAATAACAGTCCCATACAGTGTCCTAATAACAGCACCATACAGTGTCCTAATAACAGCACCATACAGTGTCCTAATAACAGCACCATACAGCGTCCTAATAACAGCAGCATACAGTGTCCTAATAACATCACCATACAGTGTCCTAATAACAGCACCATACAGTGTCCTAATAACAGCACCATACAGTGTCCTAATAACAGCAGCATACAGTGTCCTAATAACAGTCCCATACAGCGTCCTAATAACAGCACCATACAGTGTCCTAATAACATCACCATACAGCGTCCTAATAACAGCACCATACAGCGTCCTAATAACAGTACTATACAGCGTCCTAATAACATCACCATACAGTGTCCTAATAACAGCACCATACAGTGTCCTAATAACATCACCATACAGTGTCCTAATAACAGCACCATACAGTGTCCTAATAACAGCACCATACAGCGTCCTAATAACAGCACCATACAGTGTCCTAATAACAGCACCATACAGTGTCCTAATAACAGCACCATACAGTGTCCTAATAACAGCACCATACAGTGTCCTAATAACAGCACTATATAGTGTCCTAATAACAGCACCATACAGTGTCCTAATAACAGCACCATACAGTGTCCTAATAACAGCACCATACAGTGTCCTAATAACAGCACCATACAGTGTCCTAATAACATCACCATACAGTGTCCTAATAACATCACCATACAGTGTCCTAATAACATCACCGTACAGTGTCCTAATAACAGCACCATACAGTGTCCTAATATCAGTACTATACAGCGTCCTAATAACAGCACCATACAGCGTCCTAATAACATCACCATACAGCGTCCTAATAACAGCACCATACAGCGTCCTAATAACATCACCATACAGTGTCCTAATAACAGCAGCATACAGTGTCCTAATAACATCACCATACAGTGTCCTAATAACAGCAGCATACAGTGTCCTAATAACAGCACCATACAGTGTCCTAATAACAGCAGCATACAGTGTCCTAATAACATCACCATACAGTGTCCTAATAACATCACCATACAGTATCTGTACAATCATATCCATGTCATTTATAAAATCAAATCTTTACAATCATGGCTATGCAATCTATACAATCAGATGTGTCTTATTTTATCTATATAATCTGTACAATCAAATCTATACAATCATATCTATGTAATCTATACTAGCATATCTATACCATCAGGCTCAGACTGGCCCACAGGGGTATGCCCCGGTGGGCCCCTGGGGAAAGTGGGCCCCTAGTCTCCCACCCCCTGCACATAACACATTAGATTTACTGCACTATATACATATATTCAATGTACAGCTCCTCAACCATGTTCATATAAAAAACGTGTTAGATTATTTATTATATTTCAATGTATCCATATGGTGGGCCCCCAAATAAATTTTACTGGTGGGCCCTACCCCAGTCCGACACTGCATACCATCTATACAATCAAACCTGCACCATGATATCTATGAAATCTATTCAATTAAATCTGTACAATTAGATCTGTAGCCTCATCAAATCTACAAACTGGGCAATCGTTTGTACATGATCCGATCAATCAGTGTCTGTGACAGATAATGACATGATTGCGCTGGAAGTAAATGGACCAATCACAGTCTGCATTTTTATATTCTGTACATCTCCGAAACTGAAGTGCAGCCTGTGATTGGAGGAGAGGGATTTTTGGTTGTCACAGTTGCATCCTGGTGATGGCGCTGCAGCTTTCAGGGGGAGATGCGCACAGAACATATATGACGAAGTAAGACTACTGTATCAATAAAGTTGCATATGTTAGATTAAAAAAAATGAAACATACTGAAGGGAGACATCCGCAGTTAATCCGCAGCACAATCCGCCAGGTGTGAACGCCCCCTAATCATGTAAATCCTGGGCTCCGGATTACCTGTGCAGCGGTCAGATTTGTACGGTCGCCCCATGTAATCATCTGCAGAACCTCCAGCGTCAGACCACAATACCCACAATGCAGAGAGAATGAAGTCAGACCTGCCCGTCCTGTCAGTACAGAACAGCCTGTACCTGCGCCCCCGCCCTCCCTGCTGCTGCTGGGTAAACAGCGCACGCCCCCATCACCTGCCCTAGCCCCACAAGGATTGTCACACACAGGGCCCTGACTACAACTCCCATTATCACCTGACAACTCTGATAACTCAATAATGTTATCTATGGTGTTACATAGGACTGCAGGTGGCACCTACTACATTGCCTGTACTCAGAGAGCTATCACTGTGTTATATGTGGTGTTACATAGGACTGCAGGTGACATCTACTACATTATCTGTACTCAGAGAGTTATCACTGTGTTATCTGTGGGGTTACATAGGACTGCAGGTGGCACCTACTACATTGCCTGTACTCAGAGAGTTATCACTGTGCTATCTGTGGTGTTACATAGGACTGCAGGTGACATCTACTACATTATCTGTACTCAGAGAGCTATCACTGTGTTATCTGTGGTGTTACATAGGACTGCAGGTGACATCTACTACATTATCTGTACTCAGAGAGATATCACTGTGTTATCTGTGGTGTTACATAGGACTGCAGGTGACATCTACTACATTATCTGTACTCAGAGAGCTATCACTGTGTTATCTGTGGTGTTACATAGGACTGCAGGTGACATCTACTACATTATCTGTACTCAGAGAGTTATCACTGTGTTATCTGTGGTGTTACATAGGACTGCAGGTGACATCTACTACATTATCTGTACTCAGAGAGCTATCATTGTGTTATCTGTGGTGTTACATAGGACTGCAGGTGACATCTACTACATTATCTGTACTCAGAGAGCTATCATTGTGTTATCTGTGGTGTTACATAGGACTGCAGGTGACATCTACTACATTATCTGTACTCAGAGAGTTATCACTGTGTTATCTGTGGTGTTACATAGGACTGCAGGTGACATCTACTACATTATCTGTACTCAGAGAGTTATCACTGTGTTATCTGTGGTGTTACATAGGACTGCAGGTGACATCTACTACATTATCTGTACTCAGAGAGTTATCACTGTGTTATCTGTGGTGTTACATAGGACTGCAGATAACTTATGAACTGTCCTTTTCTGTGGTGTTACATAGGACTGCAGGTGACATCTACTACATTATCTGTACTCAGAGAGTTATCACTGTGTTATCTGTGGTGTTACATAGGACTGCAGGTGGACATCTACTACATTACCTGTACTCAGAGAGTTATCACTGTGTTATCTGTGGTGTTACATAGGACTGCAGGTGACATCTACTACATTATCTGTACTCAGAGAGTTATCACTGTGTTATCTGTGGTGTTACATAGGACTGCAGGTGACATCTACTACATTATCTGTACTCAGAGAGTTATCACTGTGTTATCTGTGGTGTTACATAGGACTGCAGGTGACATCTACTACATTATCTGTACTCAGAGAGTTATCACTGTGTTATCTGTGGTGTTACATAGGACTGCAGGTGACATCTACTACATTATCTGTACTCAGAGAGTTATCACTGTGTTATCTGTGGTGTTACATAGGACTGCAGGTGACATCTACTACATTATCTGTACTCAGAGAGTTATCACTGTGTTATCTGTGGTGTTACATAGGACTGCAGGTGACATCTACTACATTATCTGTACTCAGAGAGTTATCACTGTGTTATCTGTGGTGTTACATAGGACTGCAGGTGACATCTACTACATTATCTGTACTCAGAGAGTTATCACTGTGTTATCTGTGGTGTTACATAGGACTGCAGGTGACATCTACTACATTATCTGTACTCAGAGAGTTATCACTGTGTTATCTGTGGTGTTACATAGGACTGCAGGTGACATCTACTACATTATCTGTACTCAGAGAGTTATCACTGTGTTATCTGTGGTGTTACATAGGACTGCAGGTGACATCTACTACATTATCTGTACTCAGAGAGTTATCACTGTGTTATCTGTGGTGTTACATAGGACTGCAGGTGACATCTACTACATTATCTGTACTCAGAGAGTTATCACTGTGTTATCTGTGGTGTTACATAGGACTGCAGGTGACATCTACTACATTATCTGTACTCAGAGAGTTATCACTGTGTTATCTGTGGTGTTACATAGGACTGCAGGTGACATCTACTACATTATCTGTACTCAGAGAGTTATCACTGTGTTATCTGTGGTGTTACATAGGACTGCAGGTGACATCTACTACATTATCTGTACTCAGAGAGTTATCACTGTGTTATCTGTGGTGTTACATAGGACTGCAGGTGACATCTACTACATTATCTGTACTCAGAGAGTTATCACTGTGTTATCTGTGGTGTTACATAGGACTGCAGGTGACATCTACTACATTATCTGTACTCAGAGAGTTATCACTGTGTTATCTGTGGTGTTACATAGGACTGCAGGTGACATCTACTACATTATCTGTACTCAGAGAGTTATCACTGTGTTATCTGTGGTGTTACATAGGACTGCAGGTGACATCTACTACATTATCTGTACTCAGAGAGTTATCACTGTGTTATCTGTGGTGTTACATAGGACTGCAGGTGACATCTACTACATTATCTGTACTCAGAGAGTTATCACTGTGTTATCTGTGGTGTTACATAGGACTGCAGGTGACATCTACTACATTATCTGTACTCAGAGAGTTATCACTGTGTTATCTGTGGTGTTACATAGGACTGCAGGTGACATCTACTACATTATCTGTACTCAGAGAGTTATCACTGTGTTATCTGTGGTGTTACATAGGACTGCAGGTGACATCTACTACATTATCTGTACTCAGAGAGTTATCACTGTGTTATCTGTGGTGTTACATAGGACTGCAGGTGACATCTACTACATTATCTGTACTCAGAGCGTTATCACTGTGTTATCTGTGGTGTTACATAGGACTGCAGGTGACATCTACTACATTATCTGTACTCAGAGAGTTATCACTGTGTTATCTGTGGTGTTACATAGGACTGCAGGTGACATCTACTACATTATCTGTACTCAGAGAGTTATCACTGTGTTATCTGTGCTGTTACATAGGACTGCAGGTGACATCTACTACATTATCTGTACTCAGAGAGCTATCACTGTGTTATCTGTGGTGTTACATAGGACTGCAGGTGACATCTACTACATTATCTGTACTCAGAGAGTTATCACTGTGTTATCTGTGGTGTTACATAGGACTGCAGGTGATATCTACTACATTATCTGTACTCGGAGAGCTATCACTGTGTTATCTGTGGTGTTACATAGGACTGCAGGTAACATCTACTACATTATCTGTACTCAGAGAGCTATCACTGTGTTATCTGTAGTGTTGCATAGGACTGCAGGTAGGCTCGGTGCAGTTTTAGGCCATAGTTCCACAATGATGACGAAAGCTACATGGTACTGATACTGACTTATGACTTTTCACAGATTTGGTTGTTTTTGGAGCCAAATCCCTGCTCCAATAGTCTCAGGACAGGAAGATGTGAACAAGGAGCACATTTTTTTTTTTTTTGTGTGGAGCCGTCACAATAGCAACTAGGGATGAGCGAATCGACTTCGGATGAAACATCCGAAAAATTATTTCCCCAACCAAACCCGAGTTCGGGAAATGGCTCTTTACAGTATCAATCAATTTCTGAAGTTATTATACGAAGTCTCGCGAGACTTCGTGAAGCAATAACTTCGGCTCATTGGAGCCAATACATTCTAATACTGAACAGAGCTCCTGCTCCGAACAGGATTAAAACGAAGTTTTATGCGAATCGACTTCAAATGTTTCATCCAAAGTCGATTCGCTCATCCCTAATAGCAACCAATCTAGGTGCTGCTTTTATAATTCTTGGTAAAAGAGAGCTGGAATCTGATTGGCTGCTTTCGGCCACGCCTCACCTTCTGATTGAGGGCTCCTTATCACTGGGCCTGACAGGAGAGGTAAAGCAGACATGTTTTCCACAACAGCCAATCAGAAACCTTCTTACATTTCCTCAGTGCAGGTTACAAAATAAATGATAAACAGTGATTGGTTACTGTGAGGTCAGCAGTGGAAACCTTGGCTGTGGAGAGGAAGCATGGAGGTATGGGAATGTAATAGTGTGAGGGGATATAATATGGGGGTGCAGTGATGTATAATGTGAGGTGATATAATATGGGGGTGCAGTGATGTATAATGTGAGGTGATATAATATGGGGGTGCAGTGATGTATAATGTGAGGTGATATAATATGGGGTGCAGTGATGTATAATGTGAGGATATAATATGGGGGTGCAGTGATGTATAATGTGAGGTGATATAATATGGGGTGCAGTGATGTATAATGTGAGGGATATAATATGGGGTGCAGTGATGTATAATGTGAGGTGATATAATATGGGGGTGCAGTGATGTATAATGTGAGGGGATATAATATGGGGGTGCAGTGATGTATAATGTGAGGTGATATAATATGGGGGTGCAGTGATGTATAATGTGAGGTGATATAATATGGGGTGCAGTGATGTATAATGTGAGGTGATATAATATGGGGTGCAGTGATGTATAATGTGAGGGATATAATATGGGGGAGCAGTGATGTATAATGTGAGGTGATATAATATGGGGGTGCAGTGATGTATAATGTGAGGTGATATAATATGGGGTGCAGTGATGTATAATGTGAGGGGATATAATATGGGGGGCAGTGATGTATAATGTAGGTGATATAATATGGGGGGGCAGTGATGTATAATGTGAGGTGATATAATATGGGGTGCAGTGATGTATAATGTGAGGGATATAATATGGGGGTGCAGTGATGTATAATGTGAGGGCATATAATATGGGGGTGCAGTGATGTATAATGTGAGGTGATATAATATGGGGGGCAGTGATGTATAATGTGAGGGGATATAATATGGGGGTGCAGTGATGTATAATGTGAGGTGATATAATATGGGGTGCAGTGATGTATAATGTGAGGGATATAATATGGGGGTGCAGTGATGTATAATGTGAGGGATATAATATGGGGGTGCAGATGTATAATGAGGGATATAATATGGGGGCAGTGATGTATAATGTGAGGGATATAATATGGGGTGCAGTGATGTATAATGAGGGGATATAATATGGGGTGCAGTGATGTATAATGTGAGGGGATATAATATGGGGGTGCAGTGATGTATAATGTGAGGGATATAATATGGGGGTGCAGTGATGTATAATGTGAGGGGATATAATATGGGGGCAGTGATGTATAATGTGAGGGATATAATATGGGGTGCAGTGATGTATAATGTGAGGGATATAATATGGGGGGCAGTGATGTATAATGTGAGGGATATAATATGGGGTGCAGTGATGTATAATGTGAGGGGATATAATATGAGGTGCAGTGATGTATAATGTGAGGGATATAATATGGGGGTGCAGTGATGTATAATGTGAGGGATATAATATGGGGGTGCAGTGTTGTATAATGTGAGGATATAATATGGGGGCAGTGATGTATAATGTGAGGGATATAATATGGGGGGCAGTGATGTATAATGTGAGGTGATATAATATGGGGGCAGTGATGTATAATGTGAGGGATATAATATGGGGGCAGTGATGTATAATGTGAGGTGATATAATATGGGGGCAGTGATGTATAATGTGAGGTGATATAATATGGGGTGCAGTGATGTATAATGTGAGGGGATATAATATGGGGTGCAGTGATGTATAATGTGAGGTGATATAATATGGGGTGCAGTGATGTATAATGTGAGGGGATATAATATGGGGGGCAGTGATGTATAATGTGAGGTGATATAATATGGGGGTGCAGTGATGTATAATGGGAGGTGATATAATATGGGGGGCAGTGATGTATAATGTGAGGGGATATAATATGGGGGGCAGTGATGTATAATGTGAGGTGATATAATATGGGGGTGCAGTGATGTATAATGTGAGGGGATATAATATGGGGGTGCAGTAACGTTATGACGATATATCCCTCCTCCCCTCTTTAACCCCTTACTATCCACAGCCTTGGCGATCTGCCCCCCCACTCCTGACAGGAGACAGACATGGAGGGGGGGGGGGGGGGGCTCGCAGCCCGTTAATCACTGTCAGCTCCTCATCCTGGCAGCGCCCCCCACCCCCTTCCCCGGAGAGAGTGAAGCATGGCGGCGTGCCAGCCTCAGCATCTGCCCCTCCAGCTGTTATAATCCTCTTCTTCATCCTCATCCTCTCTGGAGCCCACTCATTAACTCTTTCCCCTCCGCTGCCTCTCCATTTCTTCACACGTCGGTGATTGTCAGCTCTTGGGGTTCTGGCAGCGTAACCTTTACAGAAATACAAACTGACGACAGCGGCGTTAACCCCGACGGTGACCCCTTTCCTCAAGGAAGATGCAGCTCCTGGGAGTGCTGCTCCGGCTGGGAGGGGGTTAATGCTGCCTCCGCCGGGCACCATTCATTCACCGTGCAGCCACTCAGCGCCCTTTTTTGGAAATGCAGCAAATGACTGAGGAGTTTCCCATTGGCTGCCAACAGCTGTCACTCATCGGCCGGCGTCAGGCACCAGGGGACATATATATATATGCAGTGTCTGTATATGTGCGAGCGTGAGACGGAGCGTATTCCAGACCCTGCCAGACGAGAGGCTGCAGAGCAGAGCATCACCATGAGTGAGGTGAGTACCGCATCCGTGGGATCCCCTTCCCCCTGCCGCTCCAGACTTCCTTTCACATTCCAAACACACTTCAATGCAGCGTTTTCCGAAGAGTTAAGTGACTGCCTATGGGAATCAGCGGAGAGTGGCGGGACCGAGGTGATGAGGATGGGATCTCCGGGGCGCTTTTCTGACTATGGCGGACGTTTGGAAGTTTTACCAAACTGCAGCACCGGACGACACGGCTGTGGTAAAACAGAACACGTTAATGGCGGCCAGAAACGTAACGCTTCATGTCACTGCAACGTTTTTTTCCCGTAACCGCTAAGAATATCAGGGATTCGTTGTGATTGTAAAATTCCTGTAGTGTATTGGGCAGGAGATATGGCGTATGGCGGAAAAGTTACAACTATCGACCTGGCGCCATTCTGACCGTGTACAAAGAGAAATGGAAGGGAGCGGGGAGACCGTCAGAACAGATTGTAACGGTAATGCAGCAGTGTACAGCGTCCCGATGTCATCTACTACATGGATGTAGCAGAGCCAAGTCTGTCATTTACCTGTTTATATTCTACATAGAGCAGATAATGCAGTAGATGTCACCTGCAGTCCTATGTAAAACCACAGATAACACAATGATAGCTCTCTGAGCACTGATAATGTACAGGATGTCACCTGCAGTCCTATGTAACACCACAGATAACACAGTGATAACTCTCTGAGTACAGATAATGTAGTAGATGTCACCTGCAGTCCTATGTAACACCACAGATAACACAGTGATAACTCTCTGAGTACAGATAATGTAGTAGATGTCACCTGCAGTCCTATGTAACACCACAGATAACACAGTGATAGCTCTCTGAGTACAGATAATGTAGTAGATGTCACCTGCAGTCCTATGTAACACCACAGATAACACAGTGATAACTCTCTGAGTACAGATAATGTAGTAGATGTCACCTGCAGTCCTATGTAACACCACAGATAACACAGTGATAACTCTCTGAGTACAGATAATGTAGTAGATGTCACCTGCAGTCCTATGTAACACCACAGATAACACAGTGATAACTCTCTGAGTACAGATAATGTAGTAGATGTCACCTGCAGTCCTATGTAACACCACAGATAACACAGTGATAACTCTCTGAGTACAGATAATGTAGTAGATGTCACCTGCAGTCCTATGTAACACCACAGATAACACAGTGATAGCTCTCTGAGTACAGATAATGTAGTAGACGTCACCTGCAGTCCTATGTAACACCACAGATAACACAGTGATAACTCTCTGAGTACAGATAATGTAGTAGATGTCACCTGCAGTCCTATGTAACACCACAGATAACACAGTGATAACTCTCTGAGTACAGATAATGTAGTAGATGTCACCTGCAGTCCTATGTAACACCACAGATAACACAGTGATAGCTCTCTGAGTACAGATAATGTAGTAGATGTCACCTGCAGTCCTATGTAACACCACAGATAACACAGTGATAACTCTCTGAGTACAGATAATGTAGTAGATGTCACCTGCAGTCCTATGTAACACCACAGATAACACAGTGATAACTCTCTGAGTACAGATAATGTAGTAGATGTCACCTGCAGTCCTATGTAACACCACAGATAACACAGTGATAACTCTCTGAGTACAGATAATGTAGTAGATGTCACCTGCAGTCCTATGTAACACCACAGATAACACAGTGATAACTCTCTGAGTACAGATAATGTAGTAGATGTCACCTGCAGTCCTATGTAACACCACAGATAACACAGTGATAACTCTCTGAGTACAGATAATGTAGTAGATGTCACCTGCAGTCCTATGTAACACCACAGATAACACAGTGATAACTCTCTGAGTACAGATAATGTAGTAGATGTCACCTGCAGTCCTATGTAACACCACAGATAACACAGTGATAACTCTCTGAGTACAGATAATGTAGTAGATGTCACCTGCAGTCCTATGTAACACCACAGATAACACAGTGATAACTCTCTGAGTACAGATAATGTAGTAGATGTCACCTGCAGTCCTATGTAACACCACAGATAACACAGTGATAACTCTCTGAGTACAGATAATGTAGTAGATGTCACCTGCAGTCCTATGTAACACCACAGATAACACAGTGATAGCTCTCTGAGTACAGATAATGTAGTAGATGTCACCTGCAGTCCTATGTAACACCACAGATAACACAGTGATAACTCTCTGAGTACAGATAATGTAGTAGATGTCACCTGCAGTCCTATGTAACACCACAGATAACACAGTGATAACTCTCTGAGTACAGATAATGTAGTAGATGTCACCTGCAGTCCTATGTAACACCACAGATAACACAGTGATAACTCTCTGAGTACAGATAATGTAGTAGATGTCACCTGCAGTCCTATGTAACACCACAGATAACACAGTGATAACTCTCTGAGTACAGATAATGTAGTAGATGTCACCTGCAGTCCTATGTAACACCACAGATAACACAGTGATAACTCTCTGAGTACAGATAATGTAGTAGATGTCACCTGCAGTCCTATGTAACACCACAGATAACACAGTGATAACTCTCTGAGTACAGATAATGTAGTAGATGTCACCTGCAGTCCTATGTAACACCACAGATAACACAGTGATAACTCTCTGAGTACAGATAATGTAGTAGATGTCACCTGCAGTCCTATGTAACACCACAGATAACACAGTGATAACTCTCTGAGTACAGATAATGTAGTAGATGTCACCTGCAGTCCTATGTAACACCACAGATAACACAGTGATAACTCTCTGAGTACAGATAATGTAGTAGATGTCACCTGCAGTCCTATGTAACATCACAGATAACACAGTGATAACTGTGCAGTGTCCATATATACAGAATAAGAGCAGATACTGAGGATTACACCCAGTATACAGGAGAAGTGGTACTGTGCAGTGTATATATACAGAATAAGAGCAGATACTGAGGATTACACCCAGTATACAGGAGAAGTGGTACTGTGCAGTGTATATATATATATACAGGATAAGAGCAGATACTGAGGATTACACCCGGTATACAGGACAGGATAAGTGGTACTGTGCAGAGTATATATATACAGAATAAGAGCAGATACTGAGGATTACACCCAGTATACAGGACAGGAGAAGTGGTACTGTGCAGTGTATATATACAGAATAAGAGCAGATACTGAGGATTACACCCAGTATACAGGACAGGAGAAGTGGTACTGTGCAGTATATATATATATATATATATATATATACAGAATAAGAGCAGATACTGAGGATTACACCCTGTATACAGGACAGGAGAAGTGGTACTGTGCAGTGTGTATATATACAGAATAAGAGCAGATACTGAGGATTACACCCAGTATACAGGACAGGAGAAGTGGTACTGTGCAGTGTCCATATATACAGAATAAGAGCAGATACTGAGGATTACACCCGGTATACAGGACAGGAGAAGTGGTACTGTGCAGTGTATATATATACAGAATAAGAGCAGATACTGAGGATTACACCCAGTATACAGGACAGGAGAAGTGGTACTGTGCAGTGTATATATATACAGAATAAGAGCAGATACTGAGGATTACACCCAGCATACAGGACAGGAGAAGTGGTACTGTGCAGTGTATATATACAGAATAAGAGCAGATACTGAGGATTACACCCAGTATACAGGACAGGAGAAGTGGTACTGTGCAGTGTATATATATACAGAATAAGAGCAGATACTGAGGATTACACCCAGTATACAGGACAGGAGAAGAGGTACTGTGCAGTGTATATATATACAGAATAAGAGCAGATACTGAGGATTACACCCGGTATACAGGACAGGAGAAGTGGTACTGTGCAGTGTATATATATACAGAATAAGAGCAGATACTGAGGATTACACCCAGTATACAGGAGGAAGTGGTACTGTGCAGTGTATATATATACAGAATAAGAGCAGATACTGAGGATTACACCCAGTATACAGGACAGGAGAAGTGGTACTGTGCAGTGTATATATATACAGAATAAGAGCAGATACTGAGGATTACAACCCAGTATACAGGACAGGAGAAGTGGTACTGTGCAGTGTATATATATATATACAGAATAAGAGCAGATACTGAGGATTACACCCAGTATACAGGAGAAGTGGTACTGTGCAGTGTATATATATACAGAATAAGAGCAGATACTGAGGATTACACCCAGTATACAGGACAGAAGAAGTGGTACTGTGCAGTGTATACATATACAGAATAAGAGCAGATACTGAGGATTACACCCAGTATACAGGACAGGAGAAGTGGTACTGTGCAGTGTATATATATACAGAATAAGAGCAGATACTGAGGATTACACCCAGTATACAGGACAGGAGAAGTGGTACTGTGCAGTGTATATATATACAGAATAAGAGCAGATACTGAGGATTACACCCAGTATACAGGACAGGAGAAGTGGTACTGTGCAGTGTATATATATACAGAATAAGAGCAGATACTGAGGATTACACCCAGTATACAGGACAGGAGAAGTGGTACTGTGCAGTGTATATATATACAGAATAAGAGCAGATACTGAGGATTACACCCTGTATACAGGACAGGAGAAGTGGTACTGTGCAGTGTATATATATACAGAATAAGAGCAGATACTGAGGATTACACCCAGTATACAGGACAGGAGAAGTGGTACTGTGCAGTGTATATATATACAGAATAAGAGCAGATACTGAGGATTACACCCAGTATACAGGACAGGAGAAGTGGTACTGTGCAGTGTATATATATACAGAATAAGAGCAGATACTGAGGATTACACCCAGTATACAGGACAGGAGAAGTGGTACTGTGCAGTGTATATATATACAGAATAAGAGCAGATACTGAGGATTACACCCAGTATACAGGACAGGAGAAGTGGTACTGTGCAGTGTATATATATACAGAATAAGAGCAGATACTGAGGATTACACCCAGTATACAGGACAGGAGAAGTGGTACTGTGCAGTGTATATATATACAGAATAAGAGCAGATACTGAGGATTACACCCAGTATACAGGACAGGAGAAGTGGTACTGTGCAGTGTATATATATACAGAATAAGAGCAGATACTGAGGATTACACCCAGTATACAGGACAGGAGAAGTGGTACTGTGCAGTGTATATATATACAGAATAAGAGCAGATACTGAGGATTACACCCAGTATACAGGAGAGAAGTGGTACTGTGCAGTGTATATATATACAGAATAAGAGCAGATACTGAGGATTACACCCAGTATACAGGACAGGAGAAGTGGTACTGTGCAGTGTATATATACAGAATAAGAGCAGATACTGAGGATTACACCCAGTATACAGGACAGGAGAAGTGGTACTGTGCAGTGTATATATATACAGAATAAGAGCAGATACTGAGGATTACACCCAGTATACAGGACAGGAGAAGTGGTACTGTGCAGTGTATATATATACAGAATAAGAGCAGATACTGAGGATTACACCCAGTATACAGGACAGGAGAAGTGGTACTGTGCAGTGTATATATACAGAATAAGAGCAGATACTGAGGATTACACCCAGTATCAGGACAGGAGAAGTGGTACTGTGCAGTGTATATATATACAGAATAAGAGCAGATACTGAGGATTACACCCAGTATACAGGACAGGAGAAGTGGTACTGTGCAGTGTATATATATACAGAATAAGAGCAGATACTGAGGATTACACCCAGTATACAGGACAGGAGAAGTGGTACTGTGCAGTGTATATATACAGAATAAGAGCAGATACTGAGGATTACACCCGGTATACAGGACAGGAGAAGTGGTACTGTGCAGTGTATATATATACAGAATAAGAGCAGATACTGAGGATTACACCCAGTATACAGGACAGGAGAAGTGGTACTGTGCAGTGTATATATATATACAGAATAAGAGCAGATACTGAGGATTACACCCAGTATACAGGACAGGAGAAGTGGTACTGTGCAGTGTATATATATACAGAATAAGAGCAGATACTGAGGATTACACCCAGTATACAGGACAGGAGAAGTGGTACTGTGCAGTGTATATATATACAGAATAAGAGCAGATACTGAGGATTACACCCAGTATACAGGACAGGAGAAGTGGTACTGTGCAGTGTATATATATACAGAATAAGAGCAGATACTGAGGATTACACCCAGTATACAGGACAGGAGAAGTGGTACTGTGCAGTGTATATATATACAGAATAAGAGCAGATACTGAGGATTACACCCAGTATACAGGACAGGAGAAGTGGTACTGTGCAGTGTATATATATACAGAATAAGAGCAGATACTGAGGATTACACCCAGTATACAGGACAGGAGAAGTGGTACTGTGCAGTGTATATATATACAGAATAAGAGCAGATACTGAGGATTACACCCAGTATACAGGACAGGAGAAGTGGTACTGTGCAGTGTATATATATACAGAATAAGAGCAGATACTGAGGATTACACCCAGTATACAGGACAGGAGAAGTGGTACTGTGCAGTGTATATATATACAGAATAAGAGCAGATACTGAGGATTACACCCAGTATACAGGACAGGAGAAGTGGTACTGTGCAGTGTATATATATACAGAATAAGAGCAGATACTGAGGATTACACCCAGTATACAGGACAGGAGAAGTGGTACTGTGCAGTGTCCATATATACCGGTTCTTCTGACTACAAGGTGGGGTATCCATGCTAAAAAAAATCACTTATATCATGGGCAGCGGTGTCAGACAGAAGTGCAATTGTATGGTCCTTGCACACATCACGCCAGTGCAGCGCTCTTACGGTCTTATGCACACGACCGTTGTTGTTTTGCGGGCCGTTTATCACGGAAACGAAATGCACACGGAGTAACTTTCATATTTTCTATCACCCGATTGAAGTGAATGGTTCCACATACGTGCAGCACAAAAAAACGGAACAGAAGCTGAAAGAAAATACGGTCGTGTGCATGAGCCCTGAATGAAAATGAGCATTTATTTAGCAGTAGGTGCTGTGTACCTCCCTGACTGCAGGGGGCGCTGTGACCTGCCAGAACTGCAGATGGCGGCTGGTTGTTACTGTGTAGAAACCATGCTGTTACAGTAAAGTTCCTTTTAATTATCTCTTTCCTGGAGAGTCAGCATGTATCTATCTCTAGAGACATCTGTATAGAGACAGTTGATGAGAGACCACTCATGTTCATCTGTGGGGACAGTGGACATTTTTTCAGATTTGACCTTTTCCATTGACTTCTATGGGACAGCATCTGCGGCTTGTGAGTTACAGCGAGGTCTGACCATTCGTTTTGAGTCCCCTGGCCTGACTTGTGGCGTAGCTCTGGCTATGACCTGATCGGGGTTGTCTGAGAACTGATTTTTGTGTTTTTCAAGAACTGTCTCCAGACCGTCTCTTGCTGAACGCTCTGGATGTAATTATCCGTGACCGCTCTATTTCTGGAGATTTATTTTCCTCTGCTGGATGCAATTCAAGTTCTCTCTACTTATTCTGTTTCCATGAACTTCCCATTACCTCGCCCCGTGTTCTATGCCCCACATATATCCTGCACGGTTCCACTAGCAGCACAGAGGATTTCAGGAGAGGAGTGTGCTGATCTTGTGGAGGTCACAGGGTGAGAGTTACATAGTGGGGGAAGCAGGGTCCCAGCAGCACAGAGGATTTCAGGAGAGGAGAGGAGTGTGCTGATCCTGTGGAGGTCACAGGGGGAGAGTTACATAGTGGAAGGAGCAGGGTCCTCCCAGCAGCACAGAGGATTTCAGGAGAGGAGTGTGCTGATCTTGTGGAGGTCACAGGGGAGAGTTACATAGTGGAAGGAGCAGGGTCCTCCCAGCAGCACAGAGGATTTCAGGAGAGGAGTGTGCTGATCTTGTGGAGGTCACATGGGAGAGTTACATAGTGGAAGGAGCAGGGTCCCAGCAGCACAGAGAATTTCAGGAGAGGAGTGTGCTGATCTTGTGGAGGTCACAGGGGGAGAGTTAGTGGGGAAAAAGAGGACTTAAAGCATATGTGATACGTCCCATAATAACCTAATTCTTCCAGTGTCAGCCGCAGTATAAAGTCCAATATGGGAGAGAGGGAAGATGGAAAAATGGGAGAAAGGAAAAGAGTAAGGAGGAGCGTGAAGTAGGAAGAGAGAAAGGAAGTGTGAAATGGAGAAATTGAAAGGTGAGGGAGGAGTGAAAAGGAGAGCTAGAAGGATGAGGAAAAGGACAGAGAGGGAGGAAAGGAGAAGAAGGAAAATAAAAGGAGGAATAAAGAGGGAGAGTGAGAAGGAGAAAGAGAGAGATACATAAAGAGAGAGAGAAATGTGGAAATAGGAAGAGAAGGAGAGATAGAAATGAGGAGAGGCAGAAAAGAAGGAAGAAAACAAGGACGAAAGAGGAAGAGAAGTAGGGAAGGGAGAGAAAGAGGAAGGAAATGAGGGAGGGAGGGTGAGGATAAGGGAGGGAGAGAAAGAGGAAGGAAATGAGGGAGGGTGAGGATAAGGGAGGGAGAGAAAGAGGAAGGAAATGAGGGAGGGAGGGTGAGGAGAAGGGAGGGAGAGAAAGGTTAAGGGCAAGTGAAAGGACAATGCAGAGGGAAGGGTTAGGATGGAAAAGGAAATAAATGGGGGATGGGATAACAAAAGTTGTGACGAAGGGAGGAAGAGGGAGAAGATGAAGGAAAGAGATGAGGAAGAATGGAGAGAAGTGCGGATAGAGAGGGATGTGGAGAAGGAGGGAGATAGAAGTGTAGGAAGATGAAGATGGAGGAGGAAGAGTTGTGGGACTGATATGAATTTTGAGATGGAGGATGGATTGGAGAGAGAGGTAAAGAGGAACAGGCAGGAGGGGAGAAATATATGGGAAGAGAAGAAAGGGGGAGATGCAGAGAAGGAGAGACTGGAAGGATGAAGGAAGGCTGAAGAGGAAAAGCATGAAGGAGAACTGAAGATGGAGGAGGGAGAGATGGAAAAAATGACAGAAATGGAAGGAAATCTGGAGACCGAGGTGGAGAGGCTGCAGGGGAGGGGTGGTGGAGAGTGAAGGAGATGGATGGCGGGAGGCAGCACGGTGAGGAGCGGTGGGAATAGTCGCATTATTAAGCTATAAGGGCGCCCTGGGGATACGAAGAAGGTTGGGGGCTGGGAAGAGGGGCTGGTTTGGGGGAAGTTACAGTAATTATGAGAGATTTCCATGCTGAGGTGTAGGAGGCTCTGCGTGTTCCCAGCCTCATGATGTGCTCTAACTAGCGAGCCTCTCAGCGGAGAGAATAAAGCAGGATTAATGCCAGATCCTTCCCGTTCCCTCACGCTGAGCTCTATTCCCACAGCTACACGTCTGTCTTCATCATCTGAGAGAGCATCTGAAGATCTGAGCACACGGGTTTCCCTCTCATTATCCAGAAAGAGAGGACTCCACCGCCCCACTGTGTATGTGTCCCAGTAATACTGGGGGGGCGCACTGCATGAAGGTGGACATAGGCCGATGGTGGACAGCAGTAGTTATTAGCCATGATTACCTGTATGTCATCCCTCGTTACAAGCCAATTTAGTCAGGGTCAATAACCCTTCCTAGAGCAGGTCAGGCCGCAGCAGCCATTGAATTTTGCTTCGCCATGTGATGGCTCCCTCTGATATTTTCTGGTTTTAATGGCTGAGGAGCAGCTTATTGCTCAGTGTAATTAATGACAGATCCACCGGGACCTCACTCAGTCACTCATCACAGGGGCCTGCTCCTCTCATTACCCCTAGCTCCATTTACATGACCTATGCAGACAGTTTAATAACGCCACTTGTTACGCCTAAGAAAGGATTGCCTATTGATCTTCTCCACGTGGTCTCTCCAGGAGTAAATTTCACTGGGACAGAAATATCAGAGCTTCTCCTAAGCCAAGGAGGAGGCAAAACAGCTCTGAGGAGATACAGACACCTTAGGGGTGTGAACCGTGCCCATGGCGGTTCTCACTTATTGTACCCTTCATTCCATTATTGATGCTGGTGATTGGGGGTGAACTCCTCCAAGTAGAGAAGGGGCGCTATGTCACTTTTGACTACTCAGATTAATGGTCCTGCCATGGGCTTCTCATAACCCTGTCATACAATATGATAATATTATATGATATTTGGTCCACTTTTTGTGCATTCCCTCCAATGCTCTGGCAGTTCTGCTAAGACTTGTAGTTCCTGGCTGATTATCGTCTGTAATATCGCCTGAGGGGCTCTACCCCTCGCAGGAAATACTGGGCGCCATGACGGTATTATGGATGTGGAAGAGGGTGGTTGTCTTCCTCTTGGTGGACCCGTAGATGTCACTGGACTATGTAGACAATCTGACAACCCATTTAGAGCAGGGGTAGGCAACCTCTGGCACTCCAGCTCTTGTGAAACTACAACTCCCAGCATGCATACTTGCTCTGCTCTTCTAAGAACTCTAATAGACATGAATGGAGCATGCTGGGAATTGTAGTTTCACAATAGCTGGAGTGCCGAAGGTTTCTGATTTAGAGGGTGTCACCAAAAACTGCACCTTAAACTGAGTTTGGAATGCCAGCTTGGAGTTCTTCTTTAATACAACCCATAATGCATTGCAGCCTACGGAGTTGTAATAATGGCACCTAAATGCCAGCTCGGAGTCAAGGACGACGGCAGGGGGTCGGGGTGGGGATGAGGTTATTTGTGTCCCCTGAGGAACCCGTAGCTGCGGGACTCAAGGTCTCCGTTCCGAACCAACATGACATCAACGCTTTTATTGTTACCGCAGCAACCGGTGTTTCTACGGAAACCGCAGGAGGACACAGAAGACACTAAGGAGGCGAGATCAGGGATTAGGGCGACTTTATTATATATATATGTGGAGCTCATGGTAGGATCTGTCGCAGCGGTTTCTTGATTCCGGTTCGGGGGTGCAGCTTCCTTTTTTGGGTTCCGTCAGTCACGCTGCTAATGATCACGTTTCCGCCTTGTGTCGTTTCGCCCGCCTGTAATTAGCGTAGGATTAATTACTGTGTAGTCGCACCTTGTGTCTTTCCCTTGGCAGAGTTTCATGTTGCGCATCGACTCGGAGTAAAAGAAGTCAGTGGGCGGCAGTGTTTAATACGACAGCCGCCCCCACGCGATCGTGTCCAAACAGTTAAATGCTTCATCAGAGATCGATTCCAGGACCCCCCACCCCACAGATAATGAGGTCGTCAACTATTTTCTGCATCCCGCCACAGATGTGCCTGAGAATTACGGACCTGCTCATCCTGAGCCGTCCAATTCAGGAATAGAATTCCAGATCTGCAGTCTACACGGACACACGGGCGCGATGAGCAGCAGGAAAGAGGAAGCACGATGCAAATTTGGAAGGGTTTTCTGCACCATTCGTGGAACGTAATAATTCTCTTTGTAATGTCGCTAGAAATGGCGGTATATGCGGTAAACCGCCACATAATGCACTTATTGTCGTTGATGAGCCCATAAGCGTCCACAGGGGGATCCACGAGTGTTCGGGAATGCCAGACTGTACCATCATGAATCCGTAGCGTACGGTCCATTAACAAGCAGATAGGAACTCGCTTACTGGAACGCTAGAGATACTCCTCATGCTGGAGCGCAAATGTGTGTGTGGGGGGGGTAACAAACCGAAAAACGAATATAATGCAAGTGTCAGGATATGACTGTGAACAGCACCGGCAGGGGGATCCGCCAGCTGAAATATTCACCCCCTTCTTTATCCTCCCACAATTCCATGCACTACAGCTTTCCATGATATAGATTGGAGCCATACCTCTATACATCCGACTAAGGAATAGAATGCCAGAACAACAGTGCAGACTGACACTTTCATTCATCTCTGGTTCCATACCACCATAGCCCAAATGCTTAACAGGGAGGACTTAGCCCCTAGGATGTGTGAATTTGGGTCAGCGCCCGATTACTAGGAGAAAGTCACGAGGACAAATCCCCTTTAGAGGAGGTGTACGTATTATAGGGGCAGCTATGGGGCTCATCTGATGGAGAGAGGGGGTCCGACCCAGGTTGGTCCGTTGCCCTGTGTTACTGGGTAGGAGACCCTGCAAGGAATTCTGGCCCCAAAGGAGCATAACAGGGGGCCCAATTCTGCACTTCTTTAGGGCCCCCTTGTGCATTTTCCTACTGTTCAAAAAGAGGACAATGACTCAAGGAGCGGAACATCTCGAGACGCCTGGGATACAGCGATGGATGGAAATGACAGGACTGGGAGCCGCTATTCCCAATACTGCTGTTACTCATGTCCCTCATCTCTGCCCCATGGTGACACCGGCTATTTTAGTGGCCCCCACTGGACAACCGGAGAAAACAAGAGCAGGAAGGAGAAGACTCTCATGAGAAGGATCTGAGTGTCAGCACCCAGGACAGCGGCCTCACACCCTGCATGACAGAGGTGTCAGGACACAGGGGCCGAGGGGACAACAGCTGTACATGGCTTCAAGGACAACTCCACCCAGAATCCCAAACACCCCCTGACTAGTAACATGAGGGCTGTATACTGTATTACTGCTGACAACCTGCCTGTATATCCTGTCTGAGAGGTAGTCACAGCCCCGCCCCCTGCTGATGACATCACTGATATAATGACATGTGATCCACACCTTATACTACAGGAACCTCTATTACTGCTGACAACCTGCCTGTATATCATGTCTGAGAGGTTGTCACAGCCCCGCCCCCATTCCTACCATCAGTACCTGTCCTACGCTGATGGTTTATACCTTATCAAGATCCAGAGGAGTCCCATCCTTGGTCCAGTTGACAGATGACAAGGGTGGGTTGGCTCTGGCGGGGCACCGGATCACACCCCTCATTCCGATGGGCAGGAAGGTTTCTGGCGGCATGTCAGTCATGTAGGCGGGATCTAAAAGGAGGATAGCGCTATAATGAACCAGGCAAGCATGAGGGTATCGCCCCCACCAGAACAGACACAGGATATTATTGGATGCAATCCTCTGTATATATATACACTGCACAGTACCACTTCTCCTGTCCTGTATACTGGGTGTAATCCTCAGTATCTGCTCTTATTCTGTATATATATACACTGCACAGTACCACTTCTCCTGTCCTGTATACTGGGTGTAATCCTCAGTATCTGCTCTTATTCTGTGTATTTATACACGGCACAGTACCACTTCTCCTGTATACCGGGTGTAATCCTCAGTATCTGCTCTTATTCTGTATATATATACAATGCACAGTACCACTTCTCCTGTCCTGTATAATGGGAGTAATCCTCAGTATCTGCTCTTATTCTGTGTATATATACACGGCACAGTACCACTTCTCCTGTCCTGTATACTGGGTGTAATCCTCAGTATCTGCTCTTATTCTGTATATATATACACTGCACAGTACCACTTCTCCTGTCCTGTATACTGGGTGTAATCCTCAGTATCTGCTCTTATTCTGTATATATATACACTGCACAGTACCACTTCTCCTGTCCTGTATACTGGGTGTAATCCTCAGTATCTGCTCTTATTCTGTATATATATACACTGCACAGTACCACTTCTCCTGTCCTGTATACTGGGTGTAATCCTCAGTATCTGCTCTTATTCTGTATATATATACACTGCACAGTACCACTTCTCCTGTCCTGTATACTGGGTGTAATCCTCAGTATCTGCTCTTATTCTGTATATATATACACTGCACAGTACCACTTCTCCTGTCCTGTATACTGGGTGTAATCCTCAGTATCTGCTCTTATTCTGTATATATATACACTGCACAGTACCACTTCTCCTGTCCTGTATACTGGGTGTAATCCTCAGTATCTGCTCTTATTCTGTATATATATACACTGCACAGTACCACTTCTCCTGTCCTGTATACTGGGTGTAATCCTCAGTATCTGCTCTTATTCTGTATATATATACACTGCACAGTACCACTTCTCCTGTCCTGTATACTGGGTGTAATCCTCAGTATCTGCTCTTATTCTGTATATATATACACTGCACAGTACCACTTCTCCTGTCCTGTATACTGGGTGTAATCCTCAGTATCTGCTCTTATTCTGTATATATATACACTGCACAGTACCACTTCTCCTGTCCTGTATACTGGGTGTAATCCTCAGTATCTGCTCTTATTCTGTATATATATACACTGCACAGTACCACTTCCTGTCCTGTATACTGGGTGTAATCCTCAGTATCTGCTCTTATTCTGTATATATATACACTGCACAGTACCACTTCTCCTGTCCTGTATACTGGGTGTAATCCTCAGTATCTGCTCTTATTCTGTATATATATACACTGCACAGTACCACTTCTCCTGTCCTGTATACTGGGTGTAATCCTCAGTATCTGCTCTTATTCTGTATATATATACACTGCACAGTACCACTTCTCCTGTCCTGTATACTGGGTGTAATCCTCAGTATCTGCTCTTATTCTGTATATATATACACTGCACAGTACCACTTCTCCTGTCCTGTATACTGGGTGTAATCCTCAGTATCTGCTCTTATTCTGTATATATATACACTGCACAGTACCACTTCTCCTGTCCTGTATACTGGGTGTAATCCTCAGTATCTGCTCTTATTCTGTATATATATACACTGCACAGTACCACTTCTCCTGTCCTGTATACTGGGTGTAATCCTCAGTATCTGCTCTTATTCTGTATATATATACACTGCACAGTACCACTTCTCCTGTCCTGTATACTGGGTGTAATCCTCAGTATCTGCTCTTATTCTGTATATATATACACTGCACAGTACCACTTCTCCTGTCCTGTATACTGGGTGTAATCCTCAGTATCTGCTCTTATTCTGTATATATATACACTGCACAGTACCACTTCTCCTGTCCTGTATACTGGGTGTAATCCTCAGTATCTGCTCTTATTCTGTATATATACACTGCACAGTACCACTTCTCCTGTCCTGTATACTGGGTGTAATCCTCAGTATCTGCTCTTATTCTGTATATATATACACTGCACAGTACCACTTCTCCTGTCCTGTATACTGGGTGTAATCCTCAGTATCTGCTCTTATTCTGTATATATATACACTGCACAGTACCACTTCTCCTGTCCTGTATACTGGGTGTAATCCTCAGTATCTGCTCTTATTCTGTATATATATACACTGCACAGTACCACTTCTCCCTGTATACTGGGTGTAATCCTCAGTATCTGCTCTTATTCTGTATATATATACACTGCACAGTACCACTTCTCCTGTCCTGTATACTGGGTGTAATCCTCAGTATCTGCTCTTATTCTGTATATATATACACTGCACAGTACCACTTCTCCTGTCCTGTATACTGGGTGTAATCCTCAGTATCTGCTCTTATTCTGTATATATATACACTGCACAGTACCACTTCTCCTGTCCTGTATACTGGGTGTAATCCTCAGTATCTGCTCTTATTCTGTATATATATACACTGCACAGTACCACTTCTCCTGTCCTGTATACTGGGTGTAATCCTCAGTATCTGCTCTTATTCTGTATATATATACACTGCACAGTACCACTTCTCCTGTCCTGTATACTGGGTGTAATCCTCAGTATCTGCTCTTATTCTGTATATATATACACTGCACAGTACCACTTCTCCTGTCCTGTATACTGGGTGTAATCCTCAGTATCTGCTCTTATTCTGTATATATATACACTGCACAGTACCACTTCTCCTGTCCTGTATACTGGGTGTAATCCTCAGTATCTGCTCTTATTCTGTATATATATACACTGCACAGTACCACTTCTCCTGTCCTGTATACTGGGTGTAATCCTCAGTATCTGCTCTTATTCTGTATATATATACACTGCACAGTACCACTTCTCCTGTCCTGTATACTGGGTGTAATCCTCAGTATCTGCTCTTATTCTGTATATATATACACTGCACAGTACCACTTCTCCTGTCCTGTATACTGGGTGTAATCCTCAGTATCTGCTCTTATTCTGTATATATATACACTGCACAGTACCACTTCTCCTGTCCTGTATACTGGGTGTAATCCTCAGTATCTGCTCTTATTCTGTATATATATACACTGCACAGTACCACTTCTCCTGTCCTGTATACTGGGTGTAATCCTCAGTATCTGCTCTTATTCTGTATATATATACACTGCACAGTACCACTTCTCCTGTCCTGTATACTGGGTGTAATCCTCAGTATCTGCTCTTATTCTGTATATATATACACTGCACAGTACCACTTCTCCTGTCCTGTATACTGGGTGTAATCCTCAGTATCTGCTCTTATTCTGTATATATATACACTGCACAGTACCACTTCTCCTGTCCTGTATACTGGGTGTAATCCTCAGTATCTGCTCTTATTCTGTATATATATACACTGCACAGTACCACTTCTCCTGTCCTGTATACTGGGTGTAATCCTCAGTATCTGCTCTTATTCTGTATATATATACACTGCACAGTACCACTTCTCCTGTCCTGTATACTGGGTGTAATCCTCAGTATCTGCTCTTATTCTGTATATATATACACTGCACAGTACCACTTCTCCTGTCCTGTATACTGGGTGTAATCCTCAGTATCTGCTCTTATTCTGTATATATATACACTGCACAGTACCACTTCTCCTGTCCTGTATACTGGGTGTAATCCTCAGTATCTGCTCTTATTCTGTATATATATACACTGCACAGTACCACTTCTCCTGTCCTGTATACTGGGTGTAATCCTCAGTATCTGCTCTTATTCTGTATATATATACACTGCACAGTACCACTTCTCCTGTCCTGTATACTGGGTGTAATCCTCAGTATCTGCTCTTATTCTGTATATATATACACTGCACAGTACCACTTCTCCTGTCCTGTATACTGGGTGTAATCCTCAGTATCTGCTCTTATTCTGTATATATATACACTGCACAGTACCACTTCTCCTGTCCTGTATACTGGGTGTAATCCTCAGTATCTGCTCTTATTCTGTATATATGGACACTGCACAGTACCACTTCTCCTGTCCTGTATACTGGGTGTAATCCTCAGTATCTGCTCTTATTCTGTATATATATACACTGCACAGTACCACTTCTCCTGTCCTGTATACTGGGTGTAATCCTCAGTATCTGCTCTTATTCTGTATATATATACACTGCACAGTACCACTTCCTGTCCTGTATACTGGGTGTAATCCTCAGTATCTGCTCTTATTCTGTATATATATACACTGCACAGTACCACTTCTCCTGTCCTGTATACTGGGTGTAATCCTCAGTATCTGCTCTTATTCTGTATATATGACACTGCACAGTACCACTTCTCCTGTATACTGGGTGTAATCCTCAGTATCTGCTCTTATTCTGTATATATATACACTGCACAGTACCACTTCTCCTGTCCTGTATACTGGGTGTAATCCTCAGTATCTGCTCTTATTCTGTATATATATACACTGCACAGTACCACTTCTCCTGTCCTGTATACTGGGTGTAATCCTCAGTATCTGCTCTTATTCTGTATATATATACACTGCACAGTACCACTTCTCCTGTCCTGTATACTGGGTGTAATCCTCAGTATCTGCTCTTATTCTGTATATATATACACTGCACAGTACCACTTCTCCTGTCCTGTATACTGGGTGTAATCCTCAGTATCTGCTCTTATTCTGTATATATATACACTGCACAGTACCACTTCTCCTGTCCTGTATACCGGGTGTAATCCTCAGTATCTGCTCTATTCTGTATATATATACACTGCACAGTACCACTTCTCCTGTCCTGTATACTGGGTGTAATCCTCAGTATCTGCTCTTATTCTGTATATATATACTGCACAGTACCACTTCTCCTGTCCTGTATACTGGGTGTAATCCTCAGTATCTGCTCTTATTCTGTATATATATACACTGCACAGTACCACTTCTCCTGTCCTGTATACTGGGTGTAATCCTCAGTATCTGCTCTTATTCTGTATATATATACACTGCACAGTACCACTTCTCCTGTCCTGTATACTGGGTGTAATCCTCAGTATCTGCTCTTATTCTGTATATATATACACTGCACAGTACCACTTCTCCTGTCCTGTATACTGGGTGTAATCCTCAGTATCTGCTCTTATTCTGTATATATATACACTGCACAGTACCACTTCTCCTGTCCTGTATACTGGGTGTAATCCTCAGTATCTGCTCTTATTCTGTATATATATACACTGCACAGTACCACTTCTCCTGTCCTGTATACTGGGTGTAATCCTCAGTATCTGCTCTATTCTGTATATATATACACTGCACAGTACCACTTCTCCTGTCCTGTATACTGGGTGTAATCCTCAGTATCTGCTCTATTCTGTATATATATACACTGCACAGTACCACTTCTCCTGTCCTGTATACTGGGTGTAATACTCAGTATCTGCTCTTATTCTGTATATATACACTGCACAGTACCACTTCTCCTGTCCTGTATACTGGGTGTAATCCTCAGTATCTGCTCTTATTCTGTATATATATACACTGCACAGTACTACTTCTCCTGTCCTGTATACTGGGTGTAATCCTCAGTATCTGCTCTTATTCTGTATATATACACTGCACAGTACCACTTCTCCTGTATACTGGGTGTAATGCTTAGTATCTGCTCCTATTCTGTATATATACTGCTCAGTCTCTTTTATATGCAGGAGGTGTCTCTTTTGGAAACTGTTTCTTCTTTATGACATTGCGGAACATATTTGGTGCTTATTATGCCTCGTGCCTCGCGCCTCAGTTACCCTTCCTCTCTCAAGGTCACCGTTTGACGCTGATTTACTTCAATTCGGTTTTGAGAGTTAAAGTTAATTAGACGTCGGGAATCGTCACGGGGTAAATAGGTCATTAGGATAGAGAGAGGTGGACGACCATACGGATGTAATAACCCTCAGCAAATGTGTGCAGTAATCCATGACGAGCAGAGAGTGTGGGGGTAATTGCTTGAGGCTGCAGGAATTCTGAGCTCCCAATCCTATTCCATTACATAAGCCTCTTGGCAATGACATTACTGAGGTGCGAGGCACCAAGTCTGTGCTTCACTAATGTTATTACTAAAGGGGCACTGTACAGCTTCCAAAAAAATCATCCTTGAGTTTCCAGACTCTTGACTGGCACTATAGAGCAGCTGTACAGTGGAAGCACTTGCGCCCCCTTGTGCCCAGCTTATTAGGGCATCAGTAATGTAGTAACATTGCATCCTTGTGGTGCCTAGTATCTGGCAGCGCTCCGCCATTGAGCGCTTTAATGCCTGCGAGTAACATTGTACATCTGGCGAGGAGAGGCGAGAGACGAAATGTTGGTCCTCAGTGTGAGCTCAGAGGCAGAAACACGACTCGTCAGCTTCTATCATAATGAGGCTGTGTATGTAAAAGCCGAGCGGGTGGCACCGAGCGACAGCTGCTCCACATGGCACAAACGCGAGAGCGGCAACTAAGAGATGAATAGAAATTATACACGAGCGGAGGAGGCGGCATCCTGTCATTACCGCTACACGTCACCCCCAAATTATCCACAGGAAGCACCCAACGTCTTCATCAGTCACTGATGTGCCGGTATCTAAGACACAGTCCTGTCCATAAGGGCAGTATTATAGTAGTTATATTCTTATACATAGGGATCAGTATTATAGTAGTTATATTCCTGTCCATAGGAGCCGTATTATAGCAGTTATATTCTTGTACATAGGAGGCATTATTATAGTAGTTATATTCTTGTACATAGGAGCAGTATTATAGTAGTTATATTCCTGTACATAGGAGCCGTATTATAGTAGTTATATTCTTGTACACAGAAGCAGTATTATAGTAGTTATATTCTTGTACATAGGAGTAGTATTATAGTAGTTATATTCTTGTACATAGGATTAGTATTATAGTAGTTATATTCTTGTGTATAAGAGCAGTATTATAGTAGTTATATTCTTGTACATAGGAGCAGTATTATAGTAGTTATATTCTTGTACATAGGAGCAGTATTATAGTAGTTATATTCTTGTACATAGGAGCAGTATTATAGTAGTTATATTCTTGTACATAGGAGCAGTATTATAGTAGTTATATTCTTGTACATAGGAGCAGTATTATAGTAGTTATATTCTTGTACATAGGAGCAGTATTATAGTAGTTATATTCTTGTACATAGGAGCAGTATTATAGTAGTTATATTCTTGTACATAGGAGCAGTATTATAGTAGTTATATTCTTGTACATAGGAGCAGTATTATAGTAGTTATATTCTTGTACATAGGAGCAGTATTATAGTAGTTATATTCTTGTACATAGGAGCAGTATTATAGTAGTTATATTCTTGTACATAGGAGCAGTATTATAGTAGTTATATTCTTGTACATAGGAGCAGTATTATAGTAGTTATATTCTTGTACATAGGAGCAGTATTATAGTAGTTATATTCTTGTACATAGGAGCAGTATTATAGTAGTTATATTCTTGTACATAGGAGCAGTATTATAGTAGTTATATTCTTGTACATAGGAGCAGTATTATAGTAGTTATATTCTTGTACATAGGAGCAGTATTATAGTAGTTATATTCTTGTACATAGGAGCAGTATTATAGTAGTTATATTCTTGTACATAGGAGCAGTATTATAGTAGTTATATTCTTGTACATAGGAGCAGTATTATAGTAGTTATATTCTTGTACATAGGAGCAGTATTATAGTAGTTATATTCTTGTACATAGGAGGCAGTATTATAGTAGTTATATTCTTGTACATAGGAGCAGTATTATAGTAGTTATATTCTTGTACATAGGAGGCAGTATTATAGTAGTTATATTCTTGTACATAGGAGCAGTATTATAGTAGTTATATTCTTGTACATAGGAGCAGTATTATAGTAGTTATATTCTTGTACATAGGAGGCAGTATTATAGTAGTTATATTCTTGTACATAGGAGCAGTATTATAGTAGTTATATTCTTGTACATAGGAGCAGTATTATAGTAGTTATATTCTTCTACATAGGAGCAGTATTATAGTAGTTATATTCTTCTACATAGGAGCAGTATTATAGTAGTTATATTCTTCTACATAGGAGCAGTATTATAGTAGTTATATTCTTCTAAATAGGAGCATGTAACGGATCTCCTGGCACCCCTGACTGGGTACCTCCGTTGATGGATGCTTCTAGTGCTTCCCGAGGGCTCCAAGCACTCCGCTTGACACTGTAAGCACTGCCGTCCCCACGAACCGCCGTAGTTTGGTTGGGATTTCGCCGTCTTCTACCCACCCTGGACCTACGACAAGGCTTCCAGGTTCCAGTGGGTGAACTTCTCTTCTTTAAGAGAGCGATGCAGGAACAAGCTCTTAAAAGAGCTCAGGGATTATATGGAGTTGTAATATAAGTGACTGCCTGGAGTCATTATTCTAACTACTGTATTGCAGCTTAATTCCCTATATGATATTTCATTGGCGTTGTTGGTTGTATTTCGGGATATTGGACAAGTGCACTGACTGAAGTAGACTCCTATTGCGGCTTTAAATATATCCCATCATCCTCTTCTGATGGGAGTATCACCCCACACACCCCGTAATCACTTTGTCTCATTATCACCTCTTACACTAATTAATCCTTCCAATAGGATTACATGTCGCCCTTTCCTCCGCTTTTTTGCTTCCCCTCCTGCCCTCCGCATTAAGTGAGTCATAGTCCTCAGGACACAATCTGCGAGAATCTTCCATTCTATTAAACGAGGATTTTAAATTAAGCTTCTCATTGTCATCTCCTGGGGCTGTGGAGCGTTACTTACCATGATGAGTCCCATGCACTCTCATCACTATGCCCGCAGGCCCCTGCGACTGGAGAGTGCCCTGTAATTGCCCCCAGAAGAAAGCGATTCCCCTTAATTCTCCCCTGAAACAAGTGACCTCTGGCAGATACATCTGTTCCTGAGAAAAGCTGAGTGACCACTATTCTGGCCTCCATTGCAGCCTTTGTAAAGGGTGGTCACCCAGCTTTCCCAACCTCTTTTCTTTAAGTAGTTTTGTAGAATATTGGACATACTGAGGTCCCCATCGTTTATATGAACAGAGGTGTATTAAATGAGCATGTTACTAATCCTTAAAGGTTTTGTCCATTTTTTACCATCAAACCTCATATTGAAGGTCTCATCTGGCAGTAGCCTGCGGTTGAGCCACCAGTGCACAAGGTCATTGTTTGGTATTGATGACACAGATGTTCTGTCCTCCTTATGTGTGAAGGTACATAGCTTAACAGACAGCTAAACCTTATCCCAGCAATGAATTGACAATGGAGTATCGTCCAACTGTATCTTTATTGCAAGGATGTAAATGCGCTATGAAAGTGGGGAACAGAAAAATAGTACACTTACTAATGGGGTCTGACATATTACAATGAAAAAAGACATGCAAAATACAGATGCAAACAGGCTATAATGTGGCTATGTGACATACCAGCGATGCTACCGTGAGCTTAGATGTGGAAAATGACTCCAGGGACTTCCAGACCATGTACTAACCTCTGGAAAGATGTCTGTAAATGAGGAAGTGACTGCTATGTGCAGGGCTGATGATGTCACTGAGTTATGGAAGCTGAAGTGGACCAAACTTCTAGTATAAATAGCTGAAATTGTATGTTAAACGGCCACTAGAGGGTGCTGTTACACAATCATGTATTGGTTGGTATTTTGAACTGAATTCGCTGGACAATGGGGGAGCTAGTGAAAAGATTGGCAGAGGGGAGAGTCAGAGGAGTAGCAGGGTGAGAGGTGGATTAGTCGTGCAGCAGAGTTGAGGATAGATTGGAGGGGTGCGAGAGTGCTAGATGGAAGGCCGCAGAGGAGAATGTTACAAGTAGTGTAGGCGGGAGATGACGAGGGCATGCACAAGTATTTTTTTGCAGCCTCCTGCTTAAGGAATGTGTGGATGCGGGAGATGTTTTTGATTTGGAGGTGGCAGGTGGTGGAAAGGGCTTGGATGTGTGGTCGGAAGGACAGGGCAGAATCTAAGGTCACTCCAAGGCAGCGGACTTTGTTGACCGGGGAGAGTGTGCAGCCATTGATCGTGATAGATAGGTCTGTTGGGGGGGAGGTGAGCAAGATGGGGAAAAGATGATAAATTCCATTTTATTCATGTTAAGTTTAAGAAAGCGGGAGGAGAAGAAGGAGGAAATGCCATATAGGCATTGTGGGATTCTGGATAGTAAGGTGCGGATGTCTGGACCGGAGAGGTAGATATGTGTGTAGTCAGCATAAAAGTGATACTGAAAGCCATGGGACTCTATGAGCTGTCCCCGGCCGAGGGTGTAGATAGAGAAGAGCAGGGGTCCTAGGACAGAGCCTTGTGGGACACCAACAGAGAGGGAGTGAGGCGAGGAGGTGGTGTGAGACGCTAAATGTCCGGTCTGCGAGGTATGATGTGATCCAGGAGAGGGCCAGGTCAGTGATGCCAAGAGATGAGACAGTTTGTAACAGAAGGGAGTGGTCGACAGTGTCAAAGGCACAGGACAGGTCAAGGAGAAGGAGGACAGAGTAATGGAGAAGGCAGAGGACAGGTCAAGGAAAAGTAGAACAGAGTAATGGAGAAGGCAGAGGACAGGTCAAGGAGAAGGAGGACAGAGTAATGGAGAAGGCAGAGGACAGGTCAAGGAGAAGGAGGACAAAGTAATGGAGAAGGCAGAGTACAGGTCAAGGAGAAGGAGGACAGAGTAATGGAGAAGGCAGAGGACAGGTCAAGGAGAAGGAGGAGGACAGAGTAATGAAGAAGGCAGAGGACAGGTCAAGGAGAAGGAGGACAGAGTAATGTTTTTTGGTTTTGGCTGTTAGGTCATTGGTGACTTTGGTGAGCGCAGTCTCAGTTGAGTGATGGGGACGGAAGCCAGATTGTAGCCGGTCAAAGAGGTAGCAGGAGGAGAGGTGAGAGGACAGTTCAGAATGGACATGTTGCTCAAATAGCTTTGAGGCATATGGAAGAAGGGATATGGGGCGATAACTGGACAAAGAAGATGGGTCAAGTGCAGGCTTTTTGAGGATGGGTGTAATGGTGGCATGTTTAAAAGCAGAGGGGAAGAGACCAGAGGTTAGTGATAGGTTGAAGAGATGAGTTAGGGCCGGGATAAACACTGCGGTGAGGTTAGGGATGAGGTGGGATGGGATTGGGTCAAGTGCACAGGTGGTGAGATGTGATCTGGACAGTAGAGTGGAGAGTTTTTCTTCTGTAATGGTGGAGGAGCTGGTTTTGGGAGAAGAGGACGGAGCATTTGTGTAGAGGGTCTGCGGGGACTGTGCACTGAAGCTTTCTCTGATGTTAACGATCTTATGTTTGAAGTATGTGGCAAAGTCCTCAGCTGAGAGGCGAGGGCGGGGGCGCTGGGGGACAGAGAAGGGAATTAAAGGTGTTAAAAAGTTGTTTAGGGCTGTGGGATAGGGAAGATATGAGAGATGAAAAGTCGCCTGTTTTGCATCAGCGAGTGAGGATTTGAAAATGAGGAGGGATTGCCTGTATGTGGTGAAGTCATCAACCAGAGGTTATTCTCATTCACATCATTGTTCTCATCCAGACATTATTCTTATACTCAGTATTGCCCTCATCCAGTTAAAGTTGGTGAAGTCATCAACCAGAGGTTATTCTCATTCACATCATTGTTCTCATCCAGACATTATTCTTATACTCAGTATTGCCCTCATCCAGCAGTTATTCTCTGTCACAACATTGTCATTATGCAGAGGTTTTTCTCATACATGGCATTGTCCTCATCAGAAGGTTATTCTCATACTCAGCATTGTCCTCATCCAGAGGTTATTCTCATTCACGGCACTGTACGGTAATTATCCAGAGGGTATTCTCATAAACAGCATTGTCCTCATCCAGAGATTATTCTCATACACTGTATTGTCCTCATCCTATGGATGAGGACAAAGCTATGTATAAGAATGACCTCTGGATGAGGACAATACTGAGTGTGAGAATTACGTCTGGATAATGACAATGCTGTTAATGAGAATAATTTATGGATAAGGACAATGCTGTGAATGAGAATAATTTATGGATAAGGACAATGCTGTGTATGAGAACAACCTCTGGATGAGGACAATGTCATGTATGAGAATAATCTCTGGATAAAGACAATGTCATGTATGAGAATAACCTCTGGAGGAGGAAAATGCCATGTATGAGAATAAACTGTGGATGATGACAATGATGTGACTAAGAATAACCTTTGATTATGCAGAGATTATTCTCATACATGGCATTGTCATTATCCAGAAGTTATTCTCATGCAAACCATTGAAATCATCCAGAATTTATTGTACATGACATTGTTATCATCTAGAGGTTATTCTCATTCACATCATTGTCCTCATCTAGAGGTTATTCCCATATTCAGCCTTTTTATTATCTAGAAGTTATTCTCATACACTGTATTGTCCTCATTCAGAGGTTATTCTCATACACTGTATTGTCCTCATCCAGAGGTTATTTTCATACACTGTATTGTCCTCATTCAGAAGTTATTCTCATACACTGTATTGTCCTCATTCAGAGGTTATTCTCATACACTGTATTGTCCTCATTCAGAGGTTATTCTCATACACAGCAATGTCATCAATCATAGGTTATTCTCATACACAGCAATGTTGTCATACATAGGTTATTCTCATACACAGCAATGTCGTCATACATAGGTTATTCTCATTCACAGCAATGTCCTCATTCAGATGTTATTCTCATACACAGCATTGCCACCATCCAGAGGTTATTCTCATACACTGTATTGTCCTCATTCAGAGGTTATTCTCATACACTGTATTGTCCTCATCCAGAGGTTATTCTCATACACTGTATTGTCCTCATCCAGAGGTTATTCTCATACACTGTATTGTCCTCATCCAGAGGTTATTCTCATACACTGTATTGTCCTCATCCAGAGGTTATTCTCATACACAGCAATGTCGTCATTCAGAGGTTATTCTCATACACTGTATTGTCCTCCTCCAGAGGTTATTCTCATACACTGTATTGTCCTCATTCAGAGGTTATTCTCATACACTGTATTGTCCTCATCCAGAGGTTATTCTCATACACTGTATTGTCCTCATTCATAGGTTATTCTCATACACAGCATTGCCACCATCCAGAGGTTATTCTCATACACTGTATTGTCCTCATCCAGAGGTTATTCTCATACACTGTATTGTCCTCATTCATAGGTTATTCTCATACACAGCATTGCCACCATCCAGAGGTTATTCTCATACTCAGCGGTGTCACTCAACAGATGTATAATGAATTCTACCATACACCTCAGTAATGGCCCTTTACTTAGTGAGGTTCTCGGGCTCCGGGCTCATCACACTGAGACTATTTTTGCAGGGACATATGTCCTGTCCTAGATAAGTCACATTTAGGCATCTACACCAGGGACCCTCATAGACGATCATTAGTTCCCTGAAGCTGCACAGCATTCTTGGAGACACGTTCTAAGACCCGTCACTGCCTCCTCTCATCCCTGAGGAATGTTCTCATTGAACCCTGAACGTAGAATTTGTAGCAGCATCAGTCATGTCCGCCATGTTTACTGTCACTGCATGAGACAGAATACGCTTTTCTAGAGGCTGCAGAAAAGGTCCATTTACCAGAGAACCAAGCGCTTCAGAGACCTCTGCCTGCACCAGATGGACCTCACAGGACGGCAGCCTGGACTAGAAATAATCAGGTTCTATGCTTCTCCCAGAATAACTACCACCCCCATCATGCAGAATAGAGAGTCGACAGGGGGAAGTATGGATTACTGCATGTTATTACAGGCTCCTGCCATTATTACAACCTTCATTTCTCTTTTCCAGCTACGAGCCAATAGTGAGCTTCCATCTTCAAACCCGGCCGCTCTGAACGAGGAGAAGGGTGAGTGATAGGAGCAGTATTATAGTAGTTATATTCCTGTACATAGGAGCAGTATTATAGTAGTTATATTCTTGTACATAGGAGCAGTATTATAGTAGTTATACTCTTGTACATAGGTGGCAGTATTATAGTAGTTATATTCTTGTACATAGGAGGCAGTATTATAGCAGTTATATTCTTCTACATAGGAGGCAGTATTATAGTAGTTATATTCTTGTACATAGGAGCAGTATTATAGTAGTTATATTCTTGTACATAGGAGCAGTATTATAGCAGTTATATTATTGTACATAGAAGCAGTATTATAGTAGTTATATTCTTGTACATAGGAGCAGTATTATAGTAGTTATATTCTTGTACATAAGAGCTGTATTATAGTAGTTATATTCTTGTACATAGGAGCAGTATTATAGTAGTTATATTCTTGTACATAGGAGCAGTATTATAGTAGTTATATTCTTGTACATAGGAGGCAGTATTATAGTAGTTATATTCCTGTACATAGGAGCAGTATTATAGTAGTTATATTCTTGTACATAGGAGTCAGTATTATAGTAGTTATATTCTTGTACATAGGAGCAGTATTATAGTAGTTATATTCTTGTACATAGGAGTCAGTATTATAGTAGTTATATTCTTGTACATAGGAGCAGTATTATAGTAGTTATATTCTTGTACATAGGAGCAGTATTATAGTAGTTATATTCTTGTACATAGGAGTCAGTATTATAGTAGTTATATTCTTGTACATAGGAGCAGTATTATAGTAGTTATATTCTTGTACATAGGAGCAGTATTATAGTAGTTATATTCTTGTACATAGGAGCAGTATTATAGTAGTTATATTCTTGTACATAGGAGCAGTATTATAGTAGTTATATTCTTATACATAGGAGTCAGCATTATAGTAGTTATATTCTTGTACATAGGAGCAGTATTATAGTAGCTATATTCTTGTACATAGGAGCAGTATTATAGTAGTTATATTCTTGTACATAGGAGGCAGTATTATAGTAGTTATATTCTTGTACATAGGAGGCAGTATTATAGTAGTTATATTCTTGTACATAGGAGCAGTATTATAGTAGTTATATTCTTGTACATAGGAGCAGTATTATAGTAGTTATATTCTTGTACATAGGAGCAGTATTATAGTAGTTATATTCTTGTACATAGGAGCAGTATTATAGTAGTTATATTCTTGTACATAGGAGGCAGTATTATAGTAGTTATATTCTTGTACATAGGAGGCAGTATTATAGTAGTTATATTCTTGTACATAGGAGCAGTATTATAGTAGTTATATTCTTGTACATAGGAGCAGTATTATAGTAGTTATATTCTTGTACATAGGAGCAGTATTATAGTAGTTATATTCTTGTACATAGGAGCAGTATTATAGTAGTTATATTCTTGTACATAGGAGGCAGTATTATAGTAGTTAAATTCTTGTACATAGGAGCAGTATTATAGTAGTTATATTCTTGTACATAGGAGCAGTATTATAGTAGTTAAATTCTTGTACATAGGAGCAGTATTATAGTAGTTATATTCTTGTACATAGGAGCAGCATTATAGTAGTTATATTCTTGTACATAAGAGCAGTATTATAGTAGTTATATTTGTGTGTATATTTGGCAGTATTTCAGTGATATTTGTATTTTTTTGGTAGATAAATCTGGGACCTCGGAGAAGGTGGAGGAAGAAATTGACATCGACCTAAATGCTCCGGAGACAGAAAAAGCGGCGCTTGCTATTCAGAATAAGTTTCGCCGGTTTCAGAAGAGGAAGCAAGACCCCAGCCCATGATAATGTCATCTCGATCTTCTTACGTTGATTCTGCACTTCCTTCTCTGTAAGGGACAAGCCGGAAAAAATAAATGGGGCATTATATCTACAGTACCCCCCCACACTTATCCCCCGCCCCCCCCCTCCCTTATTTATAATGAATGCTTATGTCAGTGGCCAGTGCAACCCTCAAGCCGACCACTCACTGGCCAAGTTGTACATAGTCTCCTTGGTATAATCTTATAGATGAGAGACTTTTGTATGATACAACATGAAGATGACTTTCTGGCTGCGCTGTAATGGCAGCTGCGGTCTTGTCTTCAGGCATGTGTAGACAGTTTTGGGGTCCTCCCCTTATATATCGGCATGTTTCTTGCATCTTAAACTGCACTTGTTATTCACAATCACCATGGAATAAACGAATCATTAATTCGGCACCATACCCATTACTGTACCTGTAATTGTGCTGCACTGACGGTGAGACCACCATAGGACCTGCGGGTCGCCCCCACAATGTTGTAGGAAGGCGCAGCCACTTTCATTGCTTTGTGGTGTCCTCTTTATTTGCCGGGGCCCCTGCTATAATCAATTGGTGACAGTCCCCTGCTGCCATCTAGTGGTCCATTTCAATATCCCACCCGCTGCAATCACTTGTAAGTGATTGATTCTCCAGGTACTGGGAAACTACAACTCCCAGCATTCCCTGCCATAGCTTCCAGATATCTGGTTAATTCTTTCATGACAAATATCGTCCCCGTTATGACAAGGGGCAGCACAAATATTAATAATCTTGTTATTCTGGGGCCCGTCTCACCTCTCCAGACCACATTGTGGAGGATAACCTCATTTTTGGAACATTTAGCATGTTTAATTAATAAAATGTAAAAGAAAGAAGTTAAGTGTTTCTTTCTAAATATGAAGCAAGCAGAGTGATGATCTGCAGAGGTCAGAGGTGTAATAATCTGCAGGATATATCACTGTGTATCTGTCAGGAGGTAGAGAGGACAGAGCGATGTTCTGCAGATCTCTAGAGAGGTCAGAGGTGTAATAATCTGCAGGATATCTCACTGTGTATCTGTCAGGAGGTAGAGAGGACAGAGCGATGTTCTGCAGATCTCTAGAGAGGTCAGAGGTGTAATAATCTGCAGAATATATCACTGTGTATCTGTCAGGACGTAGAGAGGACAGAGCAATGTTCTGCAGATCTCTAGAGAAGTCAGAGGTGTGATAATCTGCAGGATATATCACTGTGTATCTGTCAGGAGGTAGAGAGGACAGAGCGATGTTCTGCAGATCTCTAGAGAGGTCCGAGGTGTGATAATCTGCAGGATATATCACTATGTATCTGTCAGGGGGTAGAGAGGACAGAGCGATGTTCTGCAGATCTCTAGAGAGGTCAGAGGTGTAATTATCTGCAGAATATATCACTGTGTATCTGTCAGGACGTAGAGAGGACAGAGCAATGTTCTGCAGATCTCTAGAGAGGTCAGAGGTGTGATAATCTGCAGGATATATCACTATGTATCTGTCAGGAGGTAGAGAGGACAGAGCGATGTTCTGCAGATCTCTAGAGAGGTCAGAGGTGTGATAATCTGCAGGAGATATCACTGTGTATCTGTCAGGAGGTAGAGAGGACAGAGCAATGTTCTGCAGATCTCTAGAGAGGTCAGAGGTGTGATAATCTGCAGGAGATATCACTATGTATCTGTCAGGAGGTAGAGAGGACAGAGCGATGTTCTGTAGATCTCTTGAGAGGTCAGAGGTGTAATAATCTGCAGAATTTATCAATATGTATCTGTCGGGAGGTAGAGAGGTCAGAGCGATGTTCTGCAGATCTCTAGAGAGGTGTAATAGTCTGCAGGGTCACTCTCTGTGTATCTGTCAGGAGGGAGCGATGCTCTGCAGCTCTCGGTATAATGAAGCAGGAGACAGGTGGAGATCTTCAGGGTCAGTTTTATTAATGTCGTGGTCTCTGTGGATTTGTACAGGTGACATATTTACATACATTATACACAGATTTGGGTCGGTCGTGGCGGTCGCTGATCCGGACTGGGTGACTTTGTCGGAGACGTCATCCACTTGGTTGCTGTGCGGCCATATTGGAAGTCCCAGGATGCTTTGGTGCCGTGACCTCCGCTGACCTCACTGATTGTCAAGTCTGGTTGGTTCGCTGTGAATAGGCTTCATCATACACATAACGAGAATTCAGAAAAATACCGAAAAATTATAAAAAAAAAAAACAACCACCTTGTAAATCCGTTAATTCTTCATCACTAGGGGGCGACACAGAAAGAAGGGACTGGCGAGGATTTCCTAAATACATCTACAGGAAACTTCATTTTGGATCAGTTTCCCGCCACAGAAATGGCGTGGGATGCAGCACCGTGATCGATGGAGACGAGAATACAAAAATATCCTGACAGTAACGTGACACTGACGGCAGAGAAGTCAAGAAGGCCGGAGGAATCGGGAGAGACGTGTCACCACCCCCGGGGAGGGGTCAGTGCACAATGCTGAGCTCATAGTCTGATACTTACAGTAACAGCAGGGCCCTATAGTCTGAGACTTACGGTAGGGTTATTGTAAAATGCCATGGAATAATGATCCTGGGATCATAGGCTAATATTTATGGTAGATGCCTAGAAGTGCAATAAACATTGATGACCCTATAGTCTGATATTTACGGTAAGTAATATTACATTATCGAATGCCTAGGAGTGCAATAAGCATTGATGGCCCTATAGTCTGATATTTACGGTATGGGGTATTACACTGTCAGATGCCTAAGAGTGCAATAAACAACGCTGGCCCTATAGTCGGATATTTACGGTAAGTGGTATTACATTATAAGATGCGCAGGAGTGCAATAGACAACGCTGCCCCTGTAGTCTAAGATTTACGGTAGGAATAGGGGTAGGATAATGTATTAGCAGCGAGTCAGGGGCTCCTTGAAGATGTGACGCTGGATTCATATTCTATTGTTTACGGTATCTGGGTGGGTTTTATATTCTAGGATTTATGGTACATAAAGTAGCACCTCCCAGAAGCTCTTACTGAGTTTATATTCTGGTATTTATGGTATTAGGGGTTGATAAACTACACAGGGATTTACGGTAATATGCTGGGCATATAGTATAGCACTTATGATATTATCACCCTACCGGATGCCCCTAGGGGGTTTTATATTCTGGGATTTACAGTACCGGTCATTAACGTCTTCTATTGAACCCCAGTGGATGCTGTAATTGGCCAGTGCAGCATCTATGGGGTTAACAGAAGCCATTAAAGCCTTAACGAGCCTTCGCACCATGGTCGGCAGCGAAGGGGTTAAAGCTGTAGAAATATCGCCCTGGAGAGAGGCGGAGAGGGCGATACTTGTACACGAGCCTTAAAGGCGCAGGAGGTGGGTGGACATCGCGGTCAGGCGGCTGGTATCAGGTCAGTTTATAGAGTATTGATGACGTCATTGTACAGCCTCGTCTGATTGGCCGAGATCCCAGACCCCTCCCATGAGGAACTGCAGATCCCAGATGAAAGCGATTATCGCCATGACTAATAACTATATGGGGCTCTGGTGGGATGGAGCTTGCATCACATTGCAGCCCCCCCCCCCTAGGGTGATAAGATGGCGCCCCCGGTGTCCGGGAGGAGTCCTACTTTAATTCTTGATTTCCCGCAGGGAACGGTACGAAACGGTTTACACATAAATGTTATTATAAGGCATTAGCCGCAGTACGAGACCAGCGGGGACCCGGGAAGGGGCGGACTTCGGGTGGGTTGCATATGTATTCACGCCCCCGGGTCCCCGCTGCTCTCCCACAGATTACGGGTGTTTCTCTGAGTCACTTTTGATTAAGTTCTTGAAGGCGTTTTTGAGGCTGTTCTTGCTGGGGGACTTTACAGCGGCTCGGTGGGGCTGGTCCTCGTCCCCCCGCAGCTCCATCTCGATGGTATACACCACCTTAGAGCTGCGGGGTGACTCCGTCTCTGCCTTATGTGTACCTTCCCTGCCTGCTAATTGCTATTTCCTCTCTTTGCGGGAGTCTCCCAACCCTTTGGGTTTCTTGTCGCTGGATTTGAAGCTCCTGGACTGGTCTAGCATGGAGAGAAGCGGCACCTGGAAAAGATAAGGGGCGGCAGTCAGGCGTTATACTCCAGTCACATCCAAAGCTGGTTCTCAGACTGCAGGATCTATAATCTCTCTACTGCCACCTGCTGGTCCTGTGGTGGAAGAGGGGGTGAGGCACAGTATAGACGGGCTGCACTACATCTCCCACAATGCAACAGACTGCAGTACAGTGTGTAGTGTGGCCATGCTGACGCTCTCCACGTGGAGATATTAGCCTCGGGGAGGAATATACAACGTGGTGTGGGTTTGGATGTGACTGGAGTATAAAATATGAGGTAGTCCTAGTTGTGTCCGGCGTATAAGACACATTGCAGCTCTGGATGTAGCTAGAGTATGACACTTGGATGTCACTGGAGTGTGAGAAATAATGAAGCTTTGGGTGTGACTAGAGCAGAAGTACAAGAGATGACGCAGCTCCGGAGGTAACTAGAGTAGGACATTACATATATTTGGATGTGACTATAGAGTATAAGCCACTACGTATGATATAACGTACATATGGATCTAGTTCAGACGGTGATTTTAGATTTGTAGCTTTGGATGTGACCGGGGTATAAGATATAAAGTCGCCGGGAGTGTGACTTGTTGCTTTGTATATGATTGGAGTATCAGACATAACATAGCTTTGGATGTGATTGGAGTATAGGATATAATGTAGTCCTGGGTGTGACGTATTGAAGCTTTGGACGTGATAAAGTAACCCGGGGTGTAACTAGCATACGTGATTTGTAGCTTTGGATGTGACTGGAGTAGAAGAGCTGTGTAACTATGTGTGTAAAGGGAGTCAGTTGTCGCTTTGTATATGATTGGAGTATAAAACACAATGGCGCCCTATGTAATTTTACGGAAGACATAAAGTAGCCCTGGGTGTGACTGGCATTCATGATTTGTAGCTTTGTGTGTGAGTAAAGTACAAGATTTATTGTTGCTTGGTATGTGATTGGAGCATAAGACATAAGGTAGCCCTAGGTGAGACTAGCATGCAGGGCTTGTAGCTTTGGATATAATTGGAGGATAAAATATAACGTAGCCCTGGGTGCATGCACCACATGTAGCTTTGGATGTGTTTGGAGTATAAGACATGACACAAGATGCTCATGTTTAGGGCGCAGTTCACATTTTGCTCACCTGACGACCACCTTTTGATCCTCTGGTTAATTTGTGGAGTTTTCCTCGTTCCAGGGCGCTGGGGACAGAAAGTGAAGGTCAGTAAGGGGTGACAGAGAAATGTAAAGGGGCCCCCTGGGGCACAGCACCTACCTGAGCTCCCGCTGCACCCGGATCTGTCTCCTCAGCCAGCAGTAACGTATGAGGTATGCCAGGAGGGCCACAATGATCACCAGCCCCAGCGCAGCCCCAATAATGATGCCAAGGACCATGCCGGCGCGGACCGGGCCTGAGGGGGAGGAGCTTAGCGTTAGTGACCTGCGCACCTTCCTCAGGACGCCTTCCCAGCATGCACTGGGCTGCTCACCTTTGTCATAGACCAGCAGGTGAACGTAGGACGACTTTCCCACCACGTCCGGCGGGTTCTTGACGTCGCAGGTGAAGGTCCCGTTGTCGCCATATTCCAGATTGTTCACGATGATGGATCCGTCCTTGCTCCGGGGGTACCCCACCCACTCTATGCGGTCTTTGAATATCCCGGTGTCATCTATGTGGGCCTGGCCTTTGGAGTAGTGAAATATCTGCGGCACACAAAGAAGATTCAACGGGTTGCCATCTTGGATTTAAGGGGACGGTACACCCCAACAAGAACGGGCGTTCTTACAATCGGTGGGACGCCCCCAAGAATCAGACACAAGGTAGGACTTCCATTTGGATGTACCGGCCCTTTAAGAGGGTCACACCCTCAGGACACTTACCGAATACGTATTTCTGCTATTGTCGGGCTGGAAATGCCAGGTGACGGAGATGTCGTCTGAGATCCATTCGCTGGACCAGAAGGTGCAGGACAGGTGGATCTTGGACCCGACGGTGCCGTGCACCTCTCTGTCAGTGTAAACTTCAATGGCCAGGATCGGGGAGAGGGCTGCGGAGGAGGAGCAAGCAAAGATGGGTGAAAAATCAGAACAAATCCTAAAAGAAATTCCTAAAAAAGACTTCCCGGACAGCCTATGGCCAGCGCAGAGCGCAGGTGGAGCAGCCTTTATTGACTCGTACACTTGTAAAGCTTTTTTTTTTCATGTTTTTAGAATTTTTGCACATCCTATCCATCAGGAAATTTTTCTACTACAAATGTTCACAATTTTGTCTAAACAACCAACCAAAAATAATTGCATTTTTTTGTTAAATTCTGTAACAATTCCAAGTTCAATGCACACTCGGGCATCGCTACTCTAAATCTACGTGGAAACTGTCAACAAGTAGGCTGGCTTCTGTTATCCTGAGAACTAAATGGATGCTGGGCTGAACTACTGCAGATTTGGATGCGATTTTAGTGTAGATATCATGTACCCTTCTGGCATATTTGTACGGGTAGCTTTGGGTGTGTTTGGAGTATAAGATATGACATTGCTCATCTATGGGGGAACAGGTCACATGAAACGCTCGCCTGACGAATGCTTTTTGAGGCTCTGAATGTTTTGTAGCGTTTTTCTCTCCTTCTACGGACCCATTCATTGTAATCACGACAATAATAAGCAAAATCTAGGTGGAAACCATCAGCAAGTAGGTAGGCTTCTATTGTTATCCTGAGAATGAAGGGAAGCTGGAGAGGTTTCGTTTTCCCTCCACTGTCTTTCCCTGCTGTGCAGTGTACTGTAACTACTGCCCCTGTTCACCTCATCCCGGGGTAACTCACAAATACCCAGATCTGATAATCATTACCGATCAGTCCTTATTAGTCACAAAATAACATAACAGGATCTGTCCAAAGCAGCTAGCCTACTTACTGATGGTTTCCATCTAGAAATCCATCACAGAAAACTCATGTAAAGTGAAAGCCTGGACTGGACAGGCATCTTTCCATAAGTACACGGGTTCAGACCCAACCTGACCGTGCACGACTCTGCAGACGGCGAACAAAACATGGCGGCCACCTACCCCTGGTGCAGATAACAAATACATATGGTATGGCCACTGCCCAGGAGGAACCAGTGATGGTCACCTTTGGTCATGTGACTTGGATGAGAGGACAGGACTTACTCAGAGTGGAGAGCACCACAAGGCCCAGCAGACAGCATGGTGTGCGGGAGGAGGTCAGCGATTCCATTGGTCGTCTAGTGGTGGGTGAGTCATAGGCGATCCCTCGAAACCCTCAGATCCCGGCTGCTGTGGAGTCTGGGAGGGAGAGCAGGAGCCGGCCTTAAGAACCCCAAAGGGTGGGACGGAAAATCTTCTCCCCGTCTGCCGACCAATCCCAGGAGAGTGGGCGCAGGGCCGGAGACTGGCAGCAATGTGCCCGGGGGAGGGGCACCGGGCGACCCGGGCTATAATAGGGGGTCTGCCTCCTGTAGTGTAGGAAGAAGAGTGTATCTAAGCCTGGCGTGTGATAACGTCTGATGAGATGTGTATCTAAGCCTGGCAGGATAGTGTATACTGAGTTCTGTATCTAAGCCTGGCAGGATACTGACTGCTGAGCTCTGTATCTAAGCCTGGCAGGATACTGACTGCTGAGCTATGTATCTAAGCCTGGCAGGATACTGACTGCTGAGCTATGTATCTAAGCCTGGAAGAGTACGGTCTGCCGAGCTATGTATCTAAGCCCGGCAGGATACTGTCCTGAGCTGTGTACCTAATTCTATCATGTGTGATACTGTCTGCTGAGCTGTGTATCTAATCCTATCCTGTGTGATACAGTCTGCTGAGCTGTGTATCTAATCCTATCATGTGTGATACTGCCTGCTGAGCTGTGTATCTAATCCTATCATGTGTGATACAGTCTGCTGAGCTGTGTATCTAATCCTATCCTGTATGATACTGTCTGCTGAGCTGTGTATCTAATCCTATCCTGTGTGATACTGTCTGCTGAGCTGTGTATCTAATCCTATCCTGTGTGATACTGTCTGCTGAGCTGTGTATCTAATCCTATCCTGTGCGATACTGTCTGCTGAGCTGTGTATCTAATCCTATCCTGTGTGATACAGTCTGCTGAGCTGTGTATCTAATCCTATCCTGTGTGATACAGTCTGCTGAGCTGTGTATCTAATCCTATACTGTATGATACTGTCTGCTGAGCTGTGTATCTAATCCTATCCTGTGTGATACTGTCTGCTGAGCTGTGTATCTAATCCTATCATGTGTGATACCATCTGCTGAGCTGTGTATCTAATCCTATCCTGTGTGATAAAGTCTGCTGAGCTGTGTATCTCATCCTATCCTGTGTGATACTGTCTGCTGAGCTGTGTATCTAATCCCACATGTGTGATACTGATTGCTGAGCTATGTATCTAAGCCTGGCAGGATACTGACTGCTGAGCTATGAATCTAAGCCCGGCAGGATACTGTCCTGAGCTGTGTATCTAATCCTCTCCTATGTGATACAGTCTGCTGAGCTGTGTATCTAATCCTATCCTGTGTGATACAGTCTGCTGAGCTGTGTATCTAATCCTATCCTGTGTGATACAGCCTGCTGAGCTGTGTATCTAATCCTATCCTGTGTGATACTGTCTGCTGAGCTGTGTATCTCATCCTATCCTTTGTGATACTGTCTGCTGAGCTGTGTATCTAATCTTATCCTGTGTGATACTGCCTGCTGAGCTGTGTATCTAATCCTATCATGTGTGATACTCTCTACTGAGCTGTGTATCTAATCCTATCCTGTGTGATACTGTCTGCTGAGCTGTGTATCTAATCCTATCATGTGTGATACTCTCTACTGAGCTGTGTATCTAATCCTATCCTGTGTGATACTGCCTGCTGAGCTGTGTATCTAATCCTATCCTGTGTGATACTGTCTGCTGAGCTGTGTATCTAATCCTATCCTGTGTGATACTGTCTCCTGAGCTGTGTATCTAATCTTATCCTGTGTGATACTGTCTGCTGAGCTGTGTATCTAATCCTATGTGATACTGTATACTGAGCTGTGTATCTAATCTTATCCTGTGTGATACAGTCTGCTGAGCTATGTATCTAATCCTATCCTGTGTGATACTCTCTGCTGAGCTGTGTATCTAATCCTATCCTGTATAATACTCTCTGCTGAGCTGTGTATCTAATCTTATACTGTGTGATACAGTCTGCTGAGCCGTGTATCTCATCCTATAGGGGTGTAATAACAGGTGATATAATGCAGTTATATTACGCAGTTGATTACCATGGTTGTCATGGTTACAAACGCTTTCACATGACTCACAACTCCACCACAGCAGCCCAGTAGTCTGTAGCCACGCCTGTCTGGGGTCCTAACCAATCAGAGTGTAGGAGGCGAGGCTTATGCGCAGCGCGGCGTGTCATGGGTTCGTGACGTCACTGACAGAACTAAAGATGGCGGCGCTGTTATTGAGGTGACTTTAGTCGCGGTGTTGTGGGGTTCCGGTCGGGAATATTGGGGGTCTGAGTCCTTGGTGTGGGTTGGGGTCGTCATTGTGCAGAGCGCGGAGGTGAGGTGACTGCTGTGACGGGCAGAACAGGGTGGAAGAGCTGCGGAGGGGTCACCTGTGAGCTCTGGAGGAGAGGCCGGGGTTAAAGGTCATGTATGAAGTGTCACAGCCACGTATGGGGGTGTAATACAACCTGGGTGATGGACAGACCGGGCAGCCACCGTAATGTGGGGGAGGGGTGCCAGCCATTTAAAGGGGCTCTCCACCTGCCCTTATGTATGGACAGCTGTGGATGTGTGGGGGAAATGGAATGAGAGTGGAGATGCCCTTTAAGGCCCCTGTATGTACATGTCTGTATGTGCTCCTGACTCCTCTTCTCCTCCATGTCAGACACGCGGCGCGGCAATGCCTCCAGTCCCAGCTCCGGCCGGCCTTCTGCCTCAGAAAGTAAGTGCTCCCGACCGCAGAGCGCGGAGAGTCATCTGGAGATATTGCGGTTCTGATTTTGAATTGTTAATCTTTATTGACATCCTTTTTCTTCACAGCGCTGTTCCTATGGGGACTTCGGCCAAGCAGGAGATGGACCGTTTCTGGGATAGAAACACCCGCTTGAACCGCCCGCTGTCACCTCACATGACTGTTTACAAGTAGGTTACCGGGCGCTGCGGAGAAAAGCTGGGTAACAGCCGTCTGTGCAGGGGGCGTCACCCAGCTTTCCCAGAGCCCTGTACAGCACATCTGCCTGGTGATGCCTCCCGTACACCATATGGCGGTGTAACCAGGCAGATGAGCCATTCAGGACTGTAGGAAAGCTGGGTGACTCTCTACAGGCAGCCATATTGGGGTATCACCCAGCTTTCCCAGAGCCCTGCACAGCACATCTGCCTGGTGATGCCTCCCGTACACCATATGGCGGTGTAATCAGGCAGATGGGCCATTCAGGACTGTAGGAAAGCTGGGTGTTTCTCTACAGGCAGCTATATTGGGGTTTCACCCAGCTTTCCCAGAGCCCTGCACAGCACATCTGCCTGGTGATGCCTCCTGTACATCATATGGCGGTGTAATCAGGCAGATGGGCCATTCAGGACTGTAGGAAAGCCGGATGTGACCTTCAGACCCTGGAATGGATAGAGGTGACGTGAAACGCGTCGTGTTCACAGCTGTATTTTTAGCTCGCTGTTCGGAGCGTCTGATCCTATCCATGGCTCGAGGAGAGCTGCACCCCAAACCCTGCTTGAGAAATGGGGGTTCTGGGTCTCCGTTTAGTCTTGTTATCGATGGGCTATTCCTGAGCAGGCGCTGGGTGGGCATCACGGTGCCCTGTGCCAGGGGAAAGTTGTCTCTTCAGCAAGTGGCTGGCCAGCGGCCGCATTGTTCTCCGCCCGCTCACATACCAGCGTCTTCCAGCTCATGAATGACCCTGCTATCTGAAGACAAGGGGCGCGGACGCCGCTGCTCCCCCTCACCGCATTCCTAACACTGCCCCCCCAGAGAATGTGCTAACGCTGCCCCGGCTGTACGCAGCCCTTTATAGATACAGATCTGGCAAATTTTGCATCTCTGTGACTTCAGCACCCCAAAATAAAGCAGCGACTAGTCCATCCCCCTCCATGTGCCCGAATAGTTTATGCGAGCGCCCATGATGCATTGCATACAGTCTCCTATAGGGGTACATGGGTGCTGCACAGACACTGCGGTCCCTGACTGCAGCTCTGGCTGTGTGTAGTGTATCTACATGTCCCATAATGCAGCAGGAAAATGTCAGATCCTTCAACCATTTGTGAATGCAGCTCCAGATGCAACTAGTGTACAGAGTCTGGATCACAGGACGTCGGCAAATGCTGCTCTAGAGGCGACCGGAGTGAACACGCAGTGTCTCAAACACTGTGAACCAGCAGGGGGCAGCAGTGAGATATGGTTCTGATGTCCTAGAGCTAACAGGAACATTATGGCTGCAGCTTTGGATGTGACTGGAGTAGAGGGTGTGCCTCCTCCAGCTCACATAGAGAATAAGGTGAATATTGTAGATTTATGGCTGGTTGGTAGTCGGATAATGTTATGTTAATGTAACCTCTTTAATGGCTCCTCGCGGCGTCAGGGCGGGTTGTGTCCTCGCTGCTGTCACATCGCATACGGCGGTACCACACGCGGTGTGACAGATGCCTGGGGTGCGTGGTGTGATGCTGATGGTAAGTGATCGCGACGCGTTGCCCGGGGCTGACCTCCCACTGTGTTTGCTTCTCACAGATGGTCTTTGCCTATGTTCATGTCCATCACACACAGAGGCACCGGCGTCGCCATGACTGCGGGTAAGTACAACTCGCTCATTGCGGGTTTTTTGGGCTTGGGGGCGGTCGTATTTATTCTGTATGATAACACACACAGAACAGGGGGGGCGCCACAGATACCCTCATCCTGTGCTTCTCCTCAGGGGTCTCATTGTTCGGCCTGGCCGCCCTGGTTCTGCCCGGAGACTACGCCTCATACTTGGAGCTCATCAAGTCCCTCAGCCTGGGCCCGGCGCTCATCTACTCCGCCAAGTTCGCCATTGCGTTTCCATTCATGTACCACACGTGGAATGGCGTCCGCCACCTGGTGAGTAGCCCGACCAGCAGGGGGCACCAGCGGGACTTGAGGTCATGCAGTCAGTATAAGGATCCTGGCTCCATGTGGTGACCGTCTCCTCTTTTTCGCAGGCTTGGGACCTTGGCAAAGGCTTTAAGATACCTGAGGTATACCAGACGGGTTACATCGTGCTGGGTCTCACCCTCCTGTCAGCGGCTGGCATTGCTGCCCTGTGATGTGGACATGTTTAACTCTCTCATACTGAACGCACATAATCCTGTCATCTCGCACCAAAAAAAACTTTATAATTACCGATCCCCTCTGTGCCAAAGATCTGTCCCTTCAATGTCTATAGGGCACGGGTGACCAGGGTCCTTTATCCCGGGCATCACCCTTCCCCGCACTCACACTGAGGCTATTAAAGGGAAATTTTAATTTGGGGGGGGGGGGGGTCGCCTGATCAAGTATCTGCATCTCATGCAGCCCTAAAGTCTCCTCTATGGTCTGTCCATGGTGGATCCCTGGCAGAGCTGGAGGATACCAGTCCGTGCCCGTCTTCTGGACAAATAATGGAGCCTATTGTCCCAGGTTTTTGTGGGAAGGGAATTAAAATTCCACAATTTGTGTGGGAAATATGGAAAGGGCAAATGTAACTGTAGAGGCGCAGATACACAAACATGGGATCCCAGTATTAGGGGGCGATGTGTTTAAAGGGGACATTCACCTTCACTAGCCCCCTCCCCCAGGAGGACTGTGTCATATCACCTTCACTTCCCACCTTCATGTGGACTGTGTCTGCTTAAAATGGATGTTCACCTTTGGCCACTTGTATCCACCTGGTGACAGGTGTCTCCTTTACGACCCATCAAGACATGTACATCTTGGGGTGTCCGATGGGGGAGCTGGAGGCTTCACAGGTGGATGTGGTCGGTATGGAACATCCCCTTTAAGCCCCTAGTCAGTCTCTACCTATCGAGAAGGGAATAATCATACATCTCCATCATCCTGCTAACTGTAACACATGCCGTCCTCATCCTCCGTTTTGTACTCGTGAAGGAAACCCAAAGGGCGAGATGATTTCTTTTTCTTTCATTTTGTCTTACCTGAACAGTCCCATTATTGTACTGACAACTCAATAAAGTATATTGTTTAAAAAAAAGTGCCCCCTCCTCCTCTCTGGACCACCACGGCTTATTTCAGGCCAGGGTCAGACACTTGGTGCATTGTCCTGGGGAATGATTGTATCCCTGAGGAATGTTGTGGGGTGCTATCCGCTCCCACAGATACTGCAGCCCTGGGAGGGGGGGTGGAGAATGCACGGAAAGAGCGATGCTCAAAACCCAACACTTTCATGACATTGACCAGCAGGGGGCATTGCAGTGGGGTAAAGCAGCGCCCTCTGGTGCCACAACCTGGGACTGTAGGGCTAAACGCTTATAACGCGGAGCCATACCCTGGAGATAAGCGGCGGCAGAGACCTCGTCCAAACATTTCAGACGTGAGGATGGACATTTCTTAGGTTTAATGAGGCATAAAGAACACTGACCCCCTTTCCCCCCCCCAAAAAGAATCTCTCCAGTACAGCTGCCCCATCCTCCATCACTGTCCCCAGTGATCACGTGTCTATCACTGGGTCTTTGTGTAGAGCTGTGTCTCTGCCGGGGTCATGGTCCCTCTGCTCGTTTTGACGGCTGCTTCCATAATGAGACCCCGGCTGCCGGGCACATCCATGGGGGCTGCGTGGAGCTCTGTCACTCTTCTGACTAGGGCTTCGGCTCTGCTCCTGGGGATGATCTTCTTTCTGATGGGAAACCTGTCGCCAAATAAATCAAAAGGGAAAACATCACTGTCAGGTTACGACCACAAGGGGCGCATGTGTCCAGGGTTGATTTACAAAGGGTGAAAGCCATGGTGGCATAAATTGACCTTCTCCGCGCAAAATCTGCACTCCAGGCCAGTTTCTGCTGTTGGAAAACTACAACTCCCAGCATTCTGCTGTCAGGGCATGCTTGGAGTTTTGATACCGGAGAGCTTCCGTTTGCAGATGACTGCGCCATAGAGAAGAGGCTTTGTGGCTTTAAGACCCCCTGCACACGACCGTATCCGTTTGGTGTTCCGGAGATCGCACATTTTATTTGCTGACCCATTGTGTTCCATGGATCCATGGTCGGCATTTTGTGGAACGTGCACGCGGATGTGGAAAGCACGTGGGTGATCAGTGTGCTTTCCGCATCTGCATGTCCGTTCCACAAAATTATAGAACAGGGATCAGCAACCTCCGACACTCCAGCTGTACTGAAACTACAATTCCCAGAATCCTCCTTTTACTTCTGTTAGAGTTACCAGAACAGCTGAGTAACTGTGCATGCTGGGAGTTGTAGTTTCACAGCAGCTGGAGAGCCGGAGGTGGCTGATCTGCAAAACGTGGACTGCGGAATATGCAGATACAAAACAGACCGCATCTGTGTTTTGTGGATCTGCGATTTGCGGACTGCAAATCGGATACGGTTGTGTACATGAGTCCTCAAGCTGTTGTGAAACTACACTTCCCAGCGGGCTCTTCAGCATCCCCTTTACAACAGCCGGAGACCACTACACTTAGGGGGTTAGCACAGACCTTTCCGGTGACATCCGGTCGCAGTCCGTTGCAGGCGGTAACCAGCGACTCTGATTTCTTGATCCATTCAGTGAGATGTCTCGCGGCATCGGCTGAGCGGGACGTAAGGCTCACTCTGGTAGGGGGGATCTTTGAGGGCATATCCCAGGTGCCCATGTACGTCCCCCATGGACTGGTCTGGAAGACAAAGGTTAGGATAGAAACCTGATCCTCAGCAGCAGGGGGCGACAGTGAGCACAGGGGAAGTAATATGTCATCTGATCTGAGGAGAGTGGAGCCGCCCTTTAAATCGCTCACAGGAAGTGAACTAACCTTTGACCTCGGGACCCCCGGAAGCAGGTGCCCTCTGTTGTTGGAAATGAACTGTGTGAACCCATCATGGGTAGATGGACTCTGAAATCGACAAAAAAAATCAGGAGATTAAATTTCAGAAGCACAATGCAGGAACCTGAAACGGCAGAGGTGACCACAGCGCCCCCGTTACCTCCTTGTAGGGTTTGGGGACGTTCCAGTTCTGCAGTTTAGTAGAGGTGAAGGCGCTGTCATACTGTGAACGAGAAGAAGTCATCGGTGTAAATGTAGATCAGTGAAGGCGCCCCCTTCTGTGTGGGGTGAGTAGTGCCTCCCCCCCTATTACAGTCATCAAATAACCTGAAGAAGGAATGACCCGATCCCTTTATTTTGAGGGGTTCCAGATTCTCAATCAAAACCATCTTCAAAAAGAAGAGTGTGCCCTGTATCTTTCTCCAGAGATGTACCCCCCCCCCCAGAGTGTGCCCTGCATCTTTCTCCAGAGATGTACCCCCCCCCCCAGAGTGTGCCCTGTATCTTTCTCCAGAGATGTACCCCCCCCCCAGAGTGTGCCCTGCATCTTTCTCCAGAGATGTACCCCCCCCCAGAGTGTGCCCTGTATCTTTCTCCAGAGATGTACCTCCCAGAGTGTGCCCTGTATCTTTCTCCAGAGATGTACCCCCCCAGAGTGTGCCCTGTATCTTTCTCCAGAGATGTACCCCCAGAGTGTGCCCTGTATCTTTCTCCAGAGATGTACCCCCCAGAGTGTGCCCTGTATCTTTCTCCAGAGATGTACCCCCCAGAGTGTGCCCTGTATCCTTCTCCAGAGATGTACCCCCAGAGTGTGCCCGTATCTTTCTCCAGAGATGTACCCCAGAGTGTGCCCTGTATCTTTCTCCAGAGATGTACCCCCCCAGAGTGTGCCCTGTATCTTTCTCCAGAGATGTACCCCCTCCCCAGAGTGTGCCCTGTATCTTTCTCCAGAGATGTACCCCTCCCAGAGTGTGCCCTGTATCTTTCTCCAGAGATGTACCCTCCCCAGAGTGTGCCCTGTATCTTTCTCCAGAGATGTACCCCTCCCAGAGTGTGCCCTGTATCTTTCTCCAGAGATGTACCCTCCCCCAGAGTGTGCCCTGTATCTTTCTCCAGAGATGTACCTCCCCAGAGTGTGCCCTGTATCTTTCTCCAGAGATGTACCCCCCAGAGTGTGCCCTGTATCTTTCTCCAGAGATGTACCCCTCCCCAGAGTGTGCCCTGTATCTTTCTCCAGAGATGTACCTCCCCAGAGTGTGCCCTGTATCTTTCTCCAGAGATGTACCCCTCCCCCAGAGTGTGCCCTGTATCTTTCTCCAGAGATGTACCCCCAGAGTGTGCCCTGTATCTTTCTCCAGAGATGTACCCCTCCCCAGAGTGTGCCCTGTATCTTTCTCCAGAGATGTACCCTCCCAGAGTGTGCCCTGTATCTTTCTCCAGAGATGTACCCCTCCCAGAGTGTGCCCTGTATCTTTCTCCAGAGATGTACCCCCCAGAGTGTGTCCTGTATCTTTCTCCAGAGATGTACCCTCCCCAGAGTGTGCCCTGTATCCTTCTCCAGAGATGTACCCCTCCCCAGAGTGTGCCCTGTATCTTTCTCCAGAGATGTACCCCTCCCCAGAGTGTGCCCTGTATCTTTCTCCAGAGATGTACCCCCCCAGAGTGTGCCCTGCATCTTTCTCCAGAGATGTACCCCCCAGAGTGTGCCCTGTATCTTTCTCCAGAGATGTACCCTCCCAGAGTGTGCCCTGTATCTTTCTCCAGAGATGCACCCCCAGAGTGTGCCCTGTATCTTTCTCCAGAGATGTACCCCCCAGAGTGTGCCCTGTATCTTTCTCCAGAGATGTACCCCTCCCAGAGTGTGCCCTGTATCTTTCTCCAGAGATGTACCCCCTACCCAGAGTGTGCCCTGTATCTTTCTCCAGAGATGTACCCCCTCCCCAGAGTGTGCCCTGTATCTTTCTCCAGAGATGCACCCCCCCAGAGTGTGCCCTGTATCTTTCTCCAGAGATGTACCCCCCCAGAGTGTGCCCTGTATCCTTCTCCAGAGATGTACCCCCCAGAGTGTGTCCTGTATCTTTCTCCAGAGATGTACCCTCCCAGAGTGTGTCCTGTATCTTTCTCCAGAGATGTACCCTCCCCAGAGTGTGCCCTGTATCTTTCTCCAGAGATGTACCCCCAGAGTGTGCCCTGTATCCTTCTCCAGAGATGTACCCCCCAGAGTGTGCCCTGTATCTTTCTCCAGAGATGTACCCCTCCCCAGAGTGTGTCCTGTATCTTTCTCCAGAGATGTACCCCCAGAGTGTGCCCTGTATCTTTCTCCAGAGATGTACCCCTACCCAGAGTGTGCCCTGTATCTTTCTCCAGAGATGTACCCCCAGAGTGTGCCCTGTATCCTTCTCCAGAGATGTACCCCCAGAGTGTGCCCTGTATCTTTCTCCAGAGATGGACCCTCCCCAGAGTGTGCCCTGTATCTTTCTCCAGAGATGTACCCTCCCAGAGTGTGTCCTGTATCTTTCTCCAGAGATGTACCCCTCCCCAGAGTGTGCCCTGTATCTTTCTCCAGAGATGTACCCCCCAGAGTGTGCCCTGTATCTTTCTCCAGAGATGTACCCCCCCAGAGTGTGCCCTGTATCTTTCTCCAGAGATGCACCCCCCAGAGTGTGCCCTGTATCTTTCTCCAGAGATGTACCTCCCCAGAGTGTGCCCTGTATCTTTCTCCAGAGATGTACCCCCTCCCAGAGTGTGCCCTGTATCTTTCTCCAGAGATGTACCCCTCCCCAGAGTGTGCCCTGTATCTTTCTCCAGAGATGTACCCTCCCCAGAGTGTGCCCTGTATCTTTCTCCAGAGATGTACCCCCCAGAGTGTGCCCTGTATCTTTCTCCAGAGATGTACCCCCAGAGTGTGCCCTGTATCTTTCTCCAGAGATGTCCCCCCAGAGTGTGCCCTGTATCTTTCTCCAGAGATGTACCCCCAGAGTGTGTCCTGTATCTTTCTCCAGAGATGTACCCCCAGAGTGTGCCCTGTATCCTTCTCCAGAGATGTACCCCCCAGAGTGTGCCCTGTATCTTTCTCCAGAGATGCACCCCCCAGAGTGTGCCCTGTATCTTTCTCCAGAGATGTACCCCCCGAGTGTGCCCTGTATCTTTCGCCAGAGATGTACCCCCTCCCAGAGTGTGCCCTGTATCTTTCTCCAGAGATGCCTCCCAGAGTGTGCCCTGTATCTTTCTCCAGAGATGCACCCCCCAGAGTGTGTCCTGTATCTTTCTCCAGAGATGTACCCCCTCCCAGAGTGTGCCCTGTATCTTTCTCCAGAGATGCCCCCAGAGTGTGCCCTGTATCTTTCTCCAGAGATGTACCCCTACCCAGAGTGTGCCCTGTATCCTTCTCCAGAGATGTACCCCCAGAGTGTGCCCTGTATCTTTCTCCAGAGATGTACCCTCCCCAGAGTGTGTCCTGTATCTTTCTCCAGAGATGTACCCCCGAGTGTGCCCTGTATCTTTCTCCAGAGATGTACCCCCTACCCAGAGTGTGCCCTGTATCCTTCTCCAGAGATGCACCCCCAGAGTGTGCCCTGTATCCTTCTCCAGAGATGTACCCCCGAGTGTGTCCTGTATCTTTCTCCAGAGATGTACCCCCCAGAGTGTGCCCTGTATCTTTCTCCAGAGATGTACCCCCTCCCCAGAGTGTGCCCTGTATCTTTCTCCAGAGATGTACCCCCTCCCCAGAGTGTGCCCTGTATCTTTCTCCAGAGATGTACCCCCCAGAGTGTGCCCTGTATCTTTCTCCAGAGATGTACCCCCCAGAGTGTGCCCTGCATCTTTCTCCAGAGATGTACCCCCTCCCAGAGTGTGCCCTGTATCTTTCTGCAGAGATGTACCCCTCCCCAGAGTGTGCCCTGTATCTTTCTCCAGAGATGTACCCCCAAGAGTGTGCCCTGTATCTTTCTCCAGAGATGTACCCCTCCCCAGAGTGTGCCCTGTATCTTTCTCCAGAGATGTACCCCCCCAGAGTGTGCCCTGTATCTTTCTCCAGAGATGTACCCCTCCCCCAGAGTGTGCCCTGTATCTTTCTCCAGAGATGTACCCCCTCCCCAGAGTGTGCCCTGTATCTTTCTCCAGAGATGTACCCCCTCCCCAGAGTGTGCCCTGTATCTTTCTCCAGAGATGTACCCCCTCCCAGAGTGTGCCCTGTATCTTTCTCCAGAGATGTACCCCCCAGAGTGTGCCCTGTATCTTTCTCCAGAGATGTACCCCCAGAGTGTGCCCTGTATCTTTCTCCAGAGATGCCCCCCAGAGTGTGCCCTGTATCTTTCTCCAGAGATGTACCCTCCAGAGTGTGCCCTGTATCTTTCTCCAGAGATGTACCCCCAGAGTGTGCCCTGTATCTTTCTCCAGAGATGTACCCTCCCCCAGAGTGTGTCCTGTATCTTTCTCCAGAGATGTACCCCCAGAGTGTGCCCTGTATCCTTCTCCAGAGATGTACCCCCAGAGTGTGCCCTGTATCTTTCTCCAGAGATGCACCCCCCAGAGTGTGCCCTGTATCTTTCTCCAGAGATGTACCCCCGAGTGTGCCCTGTATCTTTCCCCAGAGATGTACCCCCAGAGTGTGCCCTGTATCTTTCTCCAGAGATGTACCCCTCCCCAGAGTGTGCCCTGTATCTTTCTCCAGAGATGCCCCCAGAGTGTGCCCTGTATCTTTCTCCAGAGATGCACCCCCCAGAGTGTGTCCTGTATCTTTCTCCAGAGATGTACCCCCTCCCCAGAGTGTGCCCTGTATCTTTCTCCAGAGATGCCCCCCAGAGTGTGCCCTGTATCTTTCTCCAGAGATGTACCCCCTACCCAGAGTGTGCCCTGTATCCTTCTCCAGAGATGTACCCCCAGAGTGTGCCCTGTATCTTTCTCCAGAGATGTACCCCCTCCCAGAGTGTGTCCTGTATCTTTCTCCAGAGATGTACCCCCGAGTGTGCCCTGTATCTTTCTCCAGAGATGTACCCCCTACCCAGAGTGTGCCCTGTATCCTTCTCCAGAGATGCACCCTCCCAGAGTGTGCCCTGTATCCTTCTCCAGAGATGTACCCCCAGAGTGTGTCCTGTATCTTTCTCCAGAGATGTACCCCCCCAGAGTGTGCCCTGTATCTTTCTCCAGAGATGTACCCTCCCAGAGTGTGCCCTGTATCTTTCTCCAGAGATGTACCCCCAGAGTGTGCCCTGTATCTTTCTCCAGAGATGTACCCCCCAGAGTGTGCCCTGCATCTTTCTCCAGAGATGTACCCCCTCCCCAGAGTGTGCCCTGTATCTTTCTGCAGAGATGTACCCCCTCCCCAGAGTGTGCCCTGTATCTTTCTCCAGAGGTGTACCCCCTCCCCAGAGTGTGCCCTGTATCTTTCTCCAGAGATGTACCCCCCCAAGAGTGTGCCCTGTATCTTTCTCCAGAGATGTACCCCTCCCCCAGAGTGTGCCCTGTATCTTTCTCCAGAGATGTACCCCCTCCCCCCAGAGTGTGCCCTGTATCTTTCTCCAGAGATGTACCCCCTCCCCCCAGAGTGTGCCCTGTATCTTTCTCCAGAGATGTACCCCCCAGAGTGTGCCCTGTATCTTTCTCCAGAGATGTACCCCTCCCCCAGAGTGTGCCCTGTATCTTTCTCCAGAGATGTACCCCCAGAGTGTGCCCTGTATCTTTCTCCAGAGATGTACCCCCAGAGTGTGCCCTGTATCTTTCTCCAGAGATGTACCCCCAGAGTGTGCCCTGTATCTTTCTCCAGAGATGTACCCCTCCCCAGAGTGTGCCCTGTATCCTTCTCCAGAGATGTACCCCCCAGAGTGTGCCCTGTATCTTTCTCCAGAGATGTACCCCCTCCCAGAGTGTGCCCTGTATCTTTCTCCAGAGATGTACCCCCTCCCCAGAGTGTGCCCTGCATCTTTCTCCAGAGATGTACCCCCAGAGTGTGCCCTGTATCTTTCTCCAGAGATGTACCCCTCCCCAGAGTGTACCCTGTATCTTTCTCCAGAGATGTACCTCCCAGAGTGTACCCTGTATCTTTCTCCAGAGATGTACCCCCAGAGTGTGCCCTGTATCTTTCTCCAGAGATGTACCCCCAGAGTGTGCCCTGTATCTTTCTCCAGAGATGTACCCCCCTCCCCAGAGTGTGCCCTGTATCTTTCTCCAGAGATGTACCCCCAGAGTGTGCCCTGTATCTTTCCCCAGAGATGTACCCCCCAGAGTGTGCCCTGTATCTTTCTCCAGAGATGTACCCCCTCCCCAGAGTGTACCCTGTATCTTTCTCCAGAGATGTACCCCCCAGAGTGTACCCTGTATCTTTCTCCAGAGATGTACCCCCAGAGTGTACCCTGTATCTTTCTCCAGAGATGTACCCCCAGAGTGTACCCTGTATCTTTCTCCAGAGATGTACCCCCCAGAGTGTGCCCTGTATCTTTCTCCAGAGATGTATCCCCCAGAGTGTGCCCTGTATCTTTCTCCAGAGATGTATCCCCCAGAGTGTGCCCTGTATCTTTCTCCAGAGATGTACCCCCAGAGTGTGCCCTGTATCTTTCTCCAGAGATGTACCCCCTCCCCAGAGTGTGCCCTGTATCTTTCTCCAGAGATGTACCCCCTCCCAGAGTGTGCCCTGTACCCTGCATGTGACTGCTCTCAGATGGTAGGTACCTGGTTAGCACTGTAGTAAGTGGCCATGCTGCTCCCTCTCTCCGGTCTGTGTACACTGCTGTCACCTAGCAACTGTTACCCTGAGGGGCGGGGCGTGACACCCACATTGGATCATCACCTGTGAGCAATGCTAATTGGCTGAGGAGGTCACATGACCATGGCCATGCACTGATATTATAACCCCTTTACACTAGATTGTCAGCTCTTCAGTTAGCCTCTGTATACCTGCATGCTTAACAATCCCTTCCCGGTGTAGAACAACGCCTCCCAGCATGCACTGACAGTCCAGAGCATGCTGAGAGTAGTAGTTCCAGCTCTCACAGTCACAATGCATAATAATCCAGCACAATAAACATACTGGATACAATATATCACTCTGCAATCCTTTCAGCCAATCAGAACGCCTCGTGTTCAGCCGCCGCTTCGTCCAATCCGATTAGGAGTAGCGCAGTGGTGCCGCTGTCCCGCCCCTCGTCGCTCTTTCTGTGGTAGCAAGATGGCGGCTCCGGGGCTGACGGTGATGCCGGCGGCGCTGCACGGGCCCGTGGTCAAGGTTCACCCCGTGGTCCTGGCGGCTGTTGTGGACAGCTACGAGCGGAGGAATGAGGGAGCGGCCCGGGTGATCGGGACTCTGTTGGGTGAGCAGACCGCGGGGCTGCCGCATGTTACCAGGGCCCCGGGATTGTAGGCCTCAGTAGGGACCAAGGGATTGTGGGGTCCCCTTCTTTAGGGTTCCTGTTCCTTTAAGTAGTGTTTACAGGCCCGGTGCGGAGAGATGCTCTACACTGCAGCGCCTCTTACCACCGCCATCACTTAGTGCTCAGGGTTCCTGTTCCTTTAAGTAGTGTTTACAGGCCCGGTGCGGAGAGATGCTCTACACTGCAGCGCCTCTTACCACCGCCATTACTTAGTGCTCAGGGTTCCTGTTCCTTTAAGTAGTGTTTACAGGCCCGGTGCGGAGAGATGCTCTACACTGCAGCGCCTCTTACCACCGCCATTACTTAGTGCTCAGGGTTCCTGTTCCTTTAAGTAGTGTTTACAGGCCCGGTGCGGAGAGATGCTCTACACTGCAGTGCCTCTTACCACCTCCATCACTTAATGCCTCTAAACTACCCCGTCCCTTTAAGAGGACCTTCTCCTCCAGGGCTGTATTCAGACGGTCCGGTTCTGTTTTTTACAGACAGCGCAGCAATAACGTAGTACGCCCCCGTCTTTTCTGAGGGGGAAGGGTCATGCCACATCTGCGATACGCAGCTCCTGTACGTCAGCATCTCGCAAGATGGCGAATCCGTCAGGCCACACCCACTTCTAAAGAGATACATGTTTTGTGGGGCGACTGAGCAAAGACCACAGGGGTGGGTGGCGGTGCACCGCCCTTTAAGAAGCCCCTAGAGTTGAGGTATGGGGTGTACACGTGTATGTGACGCTTCCTCTCCTGCAGGCACTGTGGACAAGCATTCTGTGGAGGTGACCAACTGCTTCTCCGTACCCCACAACGAGTCTGAGGACGAGGTACCCGCTCTTCTGTGTGTGTGTGTGGGGAGGGGCACACCCGACTGTGTGGGGGCGTGCCAGGCGCATCCATGTGTGTATGCGGGGCGCTGACGTCTAATGTCTTCCAGGTGGCGGTGGACATGGAGTTCGCTAAGAACATGTACGAGCTTCACAAGAAGGTGTCATCCACCGAGCAGATCCTGGGCTGGTGAGTGCGCCCCCCGGGGGCAGGGGGGGGACTGCAGGGGGCAATGTGCTGACCTCATACTGTGCTGCAGGTACGCCACAGGAAATGACATCACAGAGCATTCCGTCCTCATCCACGAGTACTACAGCCGCGAGGCCACCAACCCCATCCACCTGACCGTGGACACCAGCCTGCAGGCGGGACGCATGAACATCAAGGCCTACATCAGGTGAGCTGCAGAGTATTACACCGCTGACCTCTCTAGAGATCTGCAGAACATTGCTCTGTCCTCTCTACCTCCTGACAGATACATAGTGATCTATCCTGCAGATTATTACACCTCTGACCTCTCTATACATCTGCAGAACATCGCTCTGTCCTCTCTACCTCCTGACAGATACACAGTGATAGATCCTGCAGATTATTACACCTCTGACCTCTCTAGAGATCTGCAGAACATTGCTCTGTCCTCTCTACCTCCTGACAGATACACAGTGATAGATCCTGCAGAATATTACTCCTCTGACCTCTCTTGAGATCTGCAGAACATCGCTTTGTCCTCTCTACCTCTTGACAGATACATAGTGATATATCCTGCAGATTATTACACCACTGACCTCTCTAGAGATCTGCAGAACATCACTCTGTCCTCTCTACCTCCTGACAGATACATAGTGATATATCCTGCAGATTATTACACCGCTGACCTCTCTTGAGATCTGCAGAACATCGCTTTGTCCTCTCTACCTCTTGACAGACACATAGTGATAAATCCTGCAGAATATTACTCCTCTGACCCCTCTAAAGATTTCTGTATCTCTTTTCTTTTGCAGCACTCCGATGGGTGTCCCTGGTAAGACGATGGGAGTTATGTTCACCCCACTCACGGTGCAGTTTGTGTATTATGACACTGAAAGGATAGGAGGTGAGTGGCGATGACATGCGGATGATGGGGGTGCCTGTCCTGTGGGTTCAGGCTTTGCTATTGCCATCTTGTGGCCGTTCCTGGGTACTGCACTTCATTATGAACTTCATTTCTTCACAGTCGACCTCATCACAAAAACCTGCTTCCACTCCAACCGCTCCATCGGTCTGACCAGCGACCTGCAGCAGGTGGGCTCTGCCGCCACGCGCCTGCAGGATTCCCTGACCACGGTGCTGCAGTATGCGGAGGACGTGCTGGTGAGTGGGTTATGAGGACCCCGTGTCCCCTGGGGTCTGCCTTCTCCTCGGTGATTATATTCCTTGTCTCTTCCAGTCGGGGAAAGTCTCCGCTGATAATAACGTCGGCCGCTTCCTGATGGATCTGGTGAACCAAGTGCCCACAATCCCCGAAGACTTTGAGGCCATGCTGAACAGCAACATCAATGTGAGTGCGAGTTATGTAGGCTTTTGGGGAGGGGCTGTGACCTGCGGGTGCTGATGACGTCACTTGTTCTCTCCTCCCTCCAGGATCTGCTCATGGTCACGTATCTCTCTAACCTCACCCAGTCCCAGATCGCTCTCAATGAGAAGCTCCTGAACCTGTGAGACCCCACGCTCCCCCTACAGGCCGCCGTCACCCTCACACTGTAATATAGGATTGATCCGGATGTGCGGACTTTGTCATGTTTTTTTTTGTGTGAAATAAAATGATTTCACTCAGTTGTCGTCTTGTCTCTGTGGAGCCGCCATCTTGTCATCCACCTTTCCTAACACCCTGATCGGCATACGAATGTTCTAGCCCAGGGATTAGCTGCCGTGAAACTACCACTCCCAGCATACACACTTGGTCTGCTGTTCTTAACCTAACTCCCCATAGAAGTGAAAGGAGGATTCTGGGAGTTGTAGTTTCAGAAGAGCCGGGGTTGCTGATCCCTGTTGTAGCCTGGTCTGATGCCTCTCGTAGAGGAGGGTTTGTTACAGTGTATCCAGGTTAGACAGTGCCCTGTGATATAACATAGTGATTGGTGTGGTCACCCTGGCAGCCTAGGGCGGGCGCTGTCTGTACTTATCTGATTGGCTGTTCTAAAGGCCATTCGGAATCCTGTTTTCCGTATCATCTCCATGACGGCCACAAGGAGATTAACCCCTGACCTCTGTAGGGGCAGGAACAGAGAGAGGTTAAAAGGACCCCCTTCCTCTCCACCATCACCAGTGTTTCCTGTCCCGACAGAGGCCAGGGCCGAGAAAGGTCTCCCTGTTGTCACAGGAAGAAGAAGAGGAAAGTTTTGCATGTGTGGATCTCTCTGTGGGAGTATGGTGCATAGTCGCTCATCTGGCTGCCATGGTAACCATTGAGAAAAAGCTAAACGTTGGATCCGGCGATGCGCCGAAACGACGTTTAGCTAAGGCCGGATCCGGATTACTGCCTTTCAATGGGCATTAATTCCGGATCCGGCCTTGTGGCAAGTGTTCCGGATTTTTGGACGGAGCAAAAGCGCAGCATGCTGCGGTATTTGCTGCGTCCAAAAACATTCGGTCCTGAACTGATGCATCCTGAGCGGATTTCTCTCCATTCAGAATGCATGGGGATAAAACTGATCAGTAGTTTTCCGGCATAGAGCGCCGACGACGGATCTCTATGCCGGAAAAGAAAACGCCAGTGTGAAAGGACCCTAAGACCGAGGTTTCCTGCCCAAGGTGGTATCCAACTTCCACAGAGACCAAGAGATTATCCTTCCATCCTTTCGCAACAATCCAAAGAATAATGGGGAGGAGGTTCTTCACACTTCAGATGTCAGACATACTGTTCTGAGGTATTTGTTGGTCACAAAAGCTCCAGATTATCAGATAGTCTACAGGGAAGAACAAAGGAAGGGGTTGTCCAGATCTTCCATCGCTAGATGGATTAAGTGCACAATTTCCCTTTGCTTTGCCTCTCGAGGTTTTCCTTGTCCAGCAAAATTGAAAGCCCACCCGACTAGAGCCATGTCTTCCTCTCAAGCTGAGAGAGAAGATATGTGCAAGGCCGCTACCTGGTCAAATGTACATACCTCATTATCGTTTCGATTTTTCTCATTCTGCTGATCTGTCTTTCGGACGTAAGGTCCTTCAGGCCGTAGCCACCCCTTAATATTGTAATTTTGCATATCTCCTTGTGGCCATCACGGTGATGATATGGAAAAGCGGAATTAGACTTACCGGTAATTCGGTTTCCATGACGGCCCGTTATTCCCTCCCTTCTTATTTTCTATGATTACTGTTGGGGGTATGTTGTAATAGCCGCTAATTATATACTTTGTCCTGTAGTTCTTCCACCTTTTTTTGCACTGGTGATGTCCTGTATCTTTCTCCAGAGATGTACCCCCCAGAGTGTGCCCTGTATCCTTCTCCAGAGATGTACCCCCCCCCCCCCCAGAGTGTGCCCTGTATCTTTCTCCAGAGATGCACCCCCCCCCAGAGTGTGCCCTGTATCTTTCTCCAGAGATGTACCCCCCCCCCCCCGAGTGTGCCCTGTATCTTTCCCCAGAGATGTACCCCCTCCCCAGAGTGTGCCCTGTATCTTTCTCCAGAGATGCCCCCCCCAGAGTGTGCCCTGTATCTTTCTCCAGAGATGCACCCCCCCCCCCAGAGTGTGTCCTGTATCTTTCTCCAGAGATGTACCCCCTCCCAGAGTGTGCCCTGTATCTTTCTCCAGAGATGCCCCCCAGAGTGTGCCCTGTATCTTTCTCCAGAGATGTACCCCCTACCCAGAGTGTGCCCTGTATCCTTCTCCAGAGATGTACCCCCAGAGTGTGCCCTGTATCTTTCTCCAGAGATGTACCCCTCCCCAGAGTGTGTCCTGTATCTTTCTCCAGAGATGTACCCCCGAGTGTGCCCTGTATCTTTCTCCAGAGATGTACCCCCTACCCAGAGTGTGCCCTGTATCCTTCTCCAGAGATGCACCCCCAGAGTGTGCCCTGTATCCTTCTCCAGAGATGTACCCCCGAGTGTGTCCTGTATCTTTCTCCAGAGATGTACCCCCCAGAGTGTGCCCTGTATCTTTCTCCAGAGATGTACCCCCCTCCCCAGAGTGTGCCCTGTATCTTTCTCCAGAGATGTACCCCCTCCCAGAGTGTGCCCTGTATCTTTCTCCAGAGATGTACCCCCCAGAGTGTGCCCTGTATCTTTCTCCAGAGATGTACCCCCCAGAGTGTGCCCTGCATCTTTCTCCAGAGATGTACCCCTCCCCAGAGTGTGCCCTGTATCTTTCTGCAGAGATGTACCCCTCCCCAGAGTGTGCCCTGTATCTTTCTCCAGAGATGTACCCCCAAGAGTGTGCCCTGTATCTTTCTCCAGAGATGTACCCCCTCCCCAGAGTGTGCCCTGTATCTTTCTCCAGAGATGTACCCCCCCAGAGTGTGCCCTGTATCTTTCTCCAGAGATGTACCCCCTCCCCCAGAGTGTGCCCTGTATCTTTCTCCAGAGATGTACCCCCTCCCCAGAGTGTGCCCTGTATCTTTCTCCAGAGATGTACCCCTCCCCAGAGTGTGCCCTGTATCTTTCTCCAGAGATGTACCCCTCCCCAGAGTGTGCCCTGTATCTTTCTCCAGAGATGTACCCCCCAGAGTGTGCCCTGTATCTTTCTCCAGAGATGTACCTCCCAGAGTGTGCCCTGTATCTTTCTCCAGAGATGCCCCCCCAGAGTGTGCCCTGTATCTTTCTCCAGAGATGTACCCTCCAGAGTGTGCCCTGTATCTTTCTCCAGAGATGTACCCCCAGAGTGTGCCCTGTATCTTTCTCCAGAGATGTACCCCTCCCCCAGAGTGTGTCCTGTATCTTTCTCCAGAGATGTACCCCCAGAGTGTGCCCTGTATCCTTCTCCAGAGATGTACCCCCAGAGTGTGCCCTGTATCTTTCTCCAGAGATGCACCCCCAGAGTGTGCCCTGTATCTTTCTCCAGAGATGTACCCCCGAGTGTGCCCTGTATCTTTCCCCAGAGATGTACCCCCAGAGTGTGCCCTGTATCTTTCTCCAGAGATGTACCCCTCCCCAGAGTGTGCCCTGTATCTTTCTCCAGAGATGCCCCCAGAGTGTGCCCTGTATCTTTCTCCAGAGATGCACCCCCCAGAGTGTGTCCTGTATCTTTCTCCAGAGATGTACCCCCTCCCCAGAGTGTGCCCTGTATCTTTCTCCAGAGATGCCCCCCAGAGTGTGCCCTGTATCTTTCTCCAGAGATGTACCCCCTACCCAGAGTGTGCCCTGTATCCTTCTCCAGAGATGTACCCCCAGAGTGTGCCCTGTATCTTTCTCCAGAGATGTACCCCCTCCCAGAGTGTGTCCTGTATCTTTCTCCAGAGATGTACCCCCGAGTGTGCCCTGTATCTTTCTCCAGAGATGTACCCCCTACCCAGAGTGTGCCCTGTATCCTTCTCCAGAGATGCACCCCCAGAGTGTGCCCTGTATCCTTCTCCAGAGATGTACCCCCGAGTGTGTCCTGTATCTTTCTCCAGAGATGTACCCCCCAGAGTGTGCCCTGTATCTTTCTCCAGAGATGTACCCCTCCCCAGAGTGTGCCCTGTATCTTTCTCCAGAGATGTACCCCCAGAGTGTGCCCTGTATCTTTCTCCAGAGATGTACCCCCCAGAGTGTGCCCTGCATCTTTCTCCAGAGATGTACCCCTCCCCAGAGTGTGCCCTGTATCTTTCTGCAGAGATGTACCCCCTCCCCAGAGTGTGCCCTGTATCTTTCTCCAGAGGTGTACCCCTCCCCAGAGTGTGCCCTGTATCTTTCTCCAGAGATGTACCCCCAAGAGTGTGCCCTGTATCTTTCTCCAGAGATGTACCCCTCCCCCAGAGTGTGCCCTGTATCTTTCTCCAGAGATGTACCCCCTCCCCCAGAGTGTGCCCTGTATCTTTCTCCAGAGATGTACCCCCTCCCCCAGAGTGTGCCCTGTATCTTTCTCCAGAGATGTACCCCCAGAGTGTGCCCTGTATCTTTCTCCAGAGATGTACCCCTCCCCCAGAGTGTGCCCTGTATCTTTCTCCAGAGATGTACCCCCAGAGTGTGCCCTGTATCTTTCTCCAGAGATGTACCCCCCAGAGTGTGCCCTGTATCTTTCTCCAGAGATGTACCCCCCAGAGTGTGCCCTGTATCTTTCTCCAGAGATGTACCCCTCCCCAGAGTGTGCCCTGTATCCTTCTCCAGAGATGTACCCCCCAGAGTGTGCCCTGTATCTTTCTCCAGAGATGTACCCCCTCCCAGAGTGTGCCCTGTATCTTTCTCCAGAGATGTACCCCCTCCCAGAGTGTGCCCTGCATCTTTCTCCAGAGATGTACCCCCCAGAGTGTGCCCTGTATCTTTCTCCAGAGATGTACCCCCTCCCAGAGTGTACCCTGTATCTTTCTCCAGAGATGTACCCCCAGAGTGTACCCTGTATCTTTCTCCAGAGATGTACCCCCAGAGTGTGCCCTGTATCTTTCTCCAGAGATGTACCCCCAGAGTGTGCCCTGTATCTTTCTCCAGAGATGTACCCCCCTCCCCAGAGTGTGCCCTGTATCTTTCTCCAGAGATGTACCCCCAGAGTGTGCCCTGTATCTTTCCCCAGAGATGTACCCCCCAGAGTGTGCCCTGTATCTTTCTCCAGAGATGTACCCCCTCCCCAGAGTGTACCCTGTATCTTTCTCCAGAGATGTACCCCCCAGAGTGTACCCTGTATCTTTCTCCAGAGATGTACCCCCAGAGTGTACCCTGTATCTTTCTCCAGAGATGTACCCCCAGAGTGTACCCTGTATCTTTCTCCAGAGATGTACCCCCAGAGTGTGCCCTGTATCTTTCTCCAGAGATGTATCCCCCAGAGTGTGCCCTGTATCTTTCTCCAGAGATGTACCCCCCAGAGTGTGCCCTGTATCTTTCTCCAGAGATGTACCCCCCCCCTCCCCAGAGTGTGCCCTGTATCTTTCTCCAGAGATGTACCCCCTCCCCAGAGTGTGCCCTGTACCCTGCATGTGACTGCTCTCAGATGGTAGGTACCTGGTTAGCACTGTAGTAAGTGGCCATGCTGCTCCCTCTCTCCGGTCTGTGTACACTGCTGTCACCTAGCAACTGTTACCCTGAGGGGCGGGGCGTGACACCCACATTGGATCATCACCTGTGAGCAATGCTAATTGGCTGAGGAGGTCACATGACCATGGCCATGCACTGATATTATAACCCCCTTTACACTAGATTGTCAGCTCTTCAGTTAGCCTCTGTATACCTGCATGCTTAACAATCCCTTCCCGGTGTAGAACAACGCCTCCCAGCATGCACTGACAGTCCAGAGCATGCTGAGAGTAGTAGTTCCAGCTCTCACAGTCACAATGCATAATAATCCAGCACAATAAACATACTGGATACAATATATCACTCTGCAATCCTTTCAGCCAATCAGAACGCCTCGTGTTCAGCCGCCGCTTCGTCCAATCCGATTAGGAGTAGCGCAGTGGTGCCGCTGTCCCGCCCCCTCGTCGCTCTTTCTGTGGTAGCAAGATGGCGGCTCCGGGGCTGACGGTGATGCCGGCGGCGCTGCACGGGCCCGTGGTCAAGGTTCACCCCGTGGTCCTGGCGGCTGTTGTGGACAGCTACGAGCGGAGGAATGAGGGAGCGGCCCGGGTGATCGGGACTCTGTTGGGTGAGCAGACCGCGGGGCTGCCGCATGTTACCAGGGCCCCGGGATTGTAGGCCTCAGTAGGGACCAAGGGATTGTGGGGTCCCCTTCTTTAGGGTTCCTGTTCCTTTAAGTAGTGTTTACAGGCCCGGTGCGGAGAGATGCTCTACACTGCAGCGCCTCTTACCACCGCCATCACTTAGTGCTCAGGGTTCCTGTTCCTTTAAGTAGTGTTTACAGGCCCGGTGCGGAGAGATGCTCTACACTGCAGCGCCTCTTACCACCGCCATTACTTAGTGCTCAGGGTTCCTGTTCCTTTAAGTAGTGTTTACAGGCCCGGTGCGGAGAGATGCTCTACACTGCAGCGCCTCTTACCACCGCCATTACTTAGTGCTCAGGGTTCCTGTTCCTTTAAGTAGTGTTTACAGGCCCGGTGCGGAGAGATGCTCTACACTGCAGTGCCTCTTACCACCTCCATCACTTAATGCCTCTAAACTACCCCGTCCCTTTAAGAGGACCTTCTCCTCCAGGGCTGTATTCAGACGGTCCGGTTCTGTTTTTTACAGACAGCGCAGCAATAACGTAGTACGCCCCCGTCTTTTCTGAGGGGGAAGGGTCATGCCACATCTGCGATACGCAGCTCCTGTACGTCAGCATCTCGCAAGATGGCGAATCCGTCAGGCCACACCCACTTCTAAAGAGATACATGTTTTGTGGGGCGACTGAGCAAAGACCACAGGGGTGGGTGGCGGTGCACCGCCCCTTTAAGAAGCCCCCTAGAGTTGAGGTATGGGGTGTACACGTGTATGTGACGCTTCCTCTCCTGCAGGCACTGTGGACAAGCATTCTGTGGAGGTGACCAACTGCTTCTCCGTACCCCACAACGAGTCTGAGGACGAGGTACCCGCTCTTCTGTGTGTGTGTGTGGGGAGGGGCACACCCGACTGTGTGGGGCGTGCCAGGCGCATCCATGTGTGTATGCGGGGCGCTGACGTCTAATGTCTTCCAGGTGGCGGTGGACATGGAGTTCGCTAAGAACATGTACGAGCTTCACAAGAAGGTGTCATCCACCGAGCAGATCCTGGGCTGGTGAGTGCGCCCCCCGGGGGCAGGGGGGGGACTGCAGGGGGCAATGTGCTGACCTCATACTGTGCTGCAGGTACGCCACAGGAAATGACATCACAGAGCATTCCGTCCTCATCCACGAGTACTACAGCCGCGAGGCCACCAACCCCATCCACCTGACCGTGGACACCAGCCTGCAGGCGGGACGCATGAACATCAAGGCCTACATCAGGTGAGCTGCAGAGTATTACACCGCTGACCTCTCTAGAGATCTGCAGAACATTGCTCTGTCCTCTCTACCTCCTGACAGATACATAGTGATCTATCCTGCAGATTATTACACCTCTGACCTCTCTATACATCTGCAGAACATCGCTCTGTCCTCTCTACCTCCTGACAGATACACAGTGATAGATCCTGCAGATTATTACACCTCTGACCTCTCTAGAGATCTGCAGAACATTGCTCTGTCCTCTCTACCTCCTGACAGATACACAGTGATAGATCCTGCAGAATATTACTCCTCTGACCTCTCTTGAGATCTGCAGAACATCGCTTTGTCCTCTCTACCTCTTGACAGATACATAGTGATATATCCTGCAGATTATTACACCACTGACCTCTCTAGAGATCTGCAGAACATCACTCTGTCCTCTCTACCTCCTGACAGATACATAGTGATATATCCTGCAGATTATTACACCGCTGACCTCTCTTGAGATCTGCAGAACATCGCTTTGTCCTCTCTACCTCTTGACAGACACATAGTGATAAATCCTGCAGAATATTACTCCTCTGACCCCTCTAAAGATTTCTGTATCTCTTTTCTTTTGCAGCACTCCGATGGGTGTCCCTGGTAAGACGATGGGAGTTATGTTCACCCCACTCACGGTGCAGTTTGTGTATTATGACACTGAAAGGATAGGAGGTGAGTGGCGATGACATGCGGATGATGGGGGTGCCTGTCCTGTGGGTTCAGGCTTTGCTATTGCCATCTTGTGGCCGTTCCTGGGTACTGCACTTCATTATGAACTTCATTTCTTCACAGTCGACCTCATCACAAAAACCTGCTTCCACTCCAACCGCTCCATCGGTCTGACCAGCGACCTGCAGCAGGTGGGCTCTGCCGCCACGCGCCTGCAGGATTCCCTGACCACGGTGCTGCAGTATGCGGAGGACGTGCTGGTGAGTGGGTTATGAGGACCCCGTGTCCCCTGGGGTCTGCCTTCTCCTCGGTGATTATATTCCTTGTCTCTTCCAGTCGGGGAAAGTCTCCGCTGATAATAACGTCGGCCGCTTCCTGATGGATCTGGTGAACCAAGTGCCCACAATCCCCGAAGACTTTGAGGCCATGCTGAACAGCAACATCAATGTGAGTGCGAGTTATGTAGGCTTTTGGGGAGGGGCTGTGACCTGCGGGTGCTGATGACGTCACTTGTTCTCTCCTCCCTCCAGGATCTGCTCATGGTCACGTATCTCTCTAACCTCACCCAGTCCCAGATCGCTCTCAATGAGAAGCTCCTGAACCTGTGAGACCCCACGCTCCCCCCTACAGGCCGCCGTCACCCTCACACTGTAATATAGGATTGATCCGGATGTGCGGACTTTGTCATGTTTTTTTTTTTGTGTGAAATAAAATGATTTCACTCAGTTGTCGTCTTGTCTCTGTGGAGCCGCCATCTTGTCATCCACCTTTCCTAACACCCTGATCGGCATACGAATGTTCTAGCCCAGGGATTAGCTGCCGTGAAACTACCACTCCCAGCATACACACTTGGTCTGCTGTTCTTAACCTAACTCCCCATAGAAGTGAAAGGAGGATTCTGGGAGTTGTAGTTTCAGAAGAGCCGGGGGTTGCTGATCCCTGTTGTAGCCTGGTCTGATGCCTCTCGTAGAGGAGGGTTTGTTACAGTGTATCCAGGTTAGACAGTGCCCTGTGATATAACATAGTGATTGGTGTGGTCACCCTGGCAGCCTAGGGCGGGCGCTGTCTGTACTTATCTGATTGGCTGTTCTAAAGGCCATTCGGGAATCCTGTTTTCCGTATCATCTCCATGACGGCCACAAGGAGATTAACCCCTGACCTCTGTAGGGGCAGGAACAGAGAGAGGTTAAAAGGACCCCCTTCCTCTCCACCATCACCAGTGTTTCCTGTCCCGACAGAGGCCAGGGCCGAGAAAGGTCTCCCTGTTGTCACTGGAAGAAGAAGAGGAAAGTTTTGCATGTGTGGATCTCTCTGTGGGGAGTATGGTGCATAGTCGCTTATCTGGCTGCCATGGTAACCATTGAGAAAAAGCTAAACGTTGGATCCGGCGATGCGCCGAAACGACGTTTAGCTTAAGGCCGGATCCGGATTACTGCCTTTCAATGGGCATTAATTCCGGATCCGGCCTTGTGGCAAGTGTTCCGGATTTTTGGACGGAGCAAAAAGCGCAGCATGCTGCGGTATTTGCTGCGTCCAAAAAACATTCCGGTCCTGAACTGATGCATCCTGAACGGATTTCTCTCCATTCAGAATGCATGGGGATAAAACTGATCAGTAGTTTTCCGGCATAGAGCGCCGACGACGGATCTCTATGCCGGAAAAGAAAAACGCCAGTGTGAAAGGACCCTAAGACCGAGGTTTCCTGCCCAAGGTGGTATCCAACTTCCACAGAGACCAAGAGATTATCCTTCCATCCTTTCGCAACAATCCAAAGAATAATGGGGAGGAGGTTCTTCACACTTCAGATGTCAGACATACTGTTCTGAGGTATTTGTTGGTCACAAAAAGCTCCAGATTATCAGATAGTCTACAGGGAAGAACAAAGGAAGGGGGTTGTCCAGATCTTCCATCGCTAGATGGATTAAGTGCACAATTTCCCTTTGCTTTGCCTCTCGAGGTTTTCCTTGTCCAGCAAAATTGAAAGCCCACCCGACTAGAGCCATGTCTTCCTCTCAAGCTGAGAGAGAAGATATGTGCAAGGCCGCTACCTGGTCAAATGTACATACCTCATTATCGTTTCGATTTTTCTCATTCTGCTGATCTGTCTTTCGGACGTAAGGTCCTTCAGGCCGTAGCCACCCCTTAATATTGTAATTTTGCATATCTCCTTGTGGCCATCACGGTGATGATATGGAAAAGCGGAATTAGACTTACCGGTAATTCGGTTTCCATGACGGCCCGTTATTCCCTCCCTTCTTATTTTCTATGATTACTGTTGGGGGTATGTTGTAATAGCCGCTAATTATATACTTTGTCCTGTAGTTCTTCCACCTTTTTTTGCACTGGTGATGGTGGATGGGACGGGGGACCTTTTAACCCTTCTCTGTTCCTACCCCTACAGAGGTCAGGGGTCAATCTCCTTGTGGCCGTCATGGTGATTTCATGGAAACCGAATTACCAGTAAATCTAATTCCGATTATTCTGCGGTCGACGGAAATAACGAACAGGAATTGTATAGTCTGTTGAGAAACTACAACTATAAGCATGTCAGGGCATGCTGGGGGTTGTAGTTTCAGACTGGACAGCAAGACCTGATAGACCATGTACATGTGGGATGTTCCGTGCCTAATTCTTCACTTATGGGTGATGGTAGCCGGGAAGTGTCTCCCCTCCCAGTAGGGGGCGGGGCTGTGACAACCTCTCAGACATGATATACAGGCAGGTTGTCAGCAGTAATAGATGAACTGTGGTATAGCGCTATCTGGTGGTGGTAGTATTAAGGATGTCCTATAGACTATAATATGGAGCAGCGCCATCTGGTGGTAGCCACTGTTACGCCACAATTTCTAAAAATAAAGCATATCTGGTGGACGCTTGGTGGTATTTGACAGCTGAATTTGGTGCAGATTTCACGCCAATAATCTGCACCACCCAGAAGCAGCCTCATTATTTTTAATTTGTAGCCGTGGAGCAGAATCTGCAGTCAAAATCCTCCAAGTGACCGCTCACAGTCCAGAGGTGTGCGGAGCTGCATTCACAATTCTGCTGGTTTCCCGGTCAGGCTGCAGGAAGGACGGAGGGGCTCTCGCATTGTGGGACACTGGGACCCATAAATGACATTTTATGGAAGCTTTTCCCAGAAGCAGTTGCTCCTTTTAGTTCAGCTTTCACAAAAAAAATCATCTTAAAATACCCTGATTTAAAGGGGAAGCTCTGCGGGCGCTGACTTCCCCATAGTCCCAGCTGCGCGGTGACACAGACTGAGCTAGTGATGTCTGGAAGGAGAAGTCCCTGTGACCCCATGTGTGCACCTCATGAACTGTGGGCTTATGCTGCAGCCAATCAGCAGGCAGCATTCATCCCCCTAATGCAGCCTAGATCATGAAAGCAAGCATCACATTGGTTTGTGTGGCTTAAAGGGGGAGTCCATATCGTCTGCCATTGTGATGAGGAACAAAGACTGAACTCCAACTATGGGAAAGCTCTGCACGCACCGCAGTCACTGTGATTGTGGGGATCAGGTCCGCCCTTCCCAATGTTGTCCTCTCATAACTGTATGATGGTGGTGTTCCCCTTTAATATTACAGAGCCTCTAATACAGGGGCCTGGAGGAGGGTTTGCTGCCCTACATTACTTACTGGCGGATCAGTGAGCAACATACAAAAACTGCAGAAGGTTACGTTCACACCTAGCAGAAATGTATAAAAGACACAATCTCATAGCCGCAAGAAATCTGCTGCGTGTGAACAAACCCCGAACTACAAACACTGGTCGCCGGCTTATGGAGACATCTGCATCCTGTATCCAGACCCGGAGGAGGCTCATGTATCACATATCACACAGGATGGATGAGATACACAGCTCAGCAGACTGTACTACACAGGATAGGATTAGATACACAGCTCAGCAGACAGTCTCACACAGGATAGGATTAGATACACAGCTCAGCAGACAGTATCACACAGAATAGGATTAGATACACAGCTCAGCAGACAGTATCACACAGGATAGGATTAGATACACAGCTCAGCAGACAGTATCACACAGGATAGGATTAGATACACCGCTCAGCAGACAGTATTACACAGGATAGGATTAGATACACAGCTCAGCAGACTGTATCGCACAGGATAGGATTAGATACACAGCTCAGCAGACTGTATCACACAGGATAGGATTAGATACACAGCTCAGTGGACTGTATCACACAGGATAGGATTAGATACACAGCTCAGCAGACTGTATTACACAGGATGGGATGAGATACACAGCTCAGCAGACTGTATCACACAGGATAGGATTAGATACACAGATCAGCAGAGAGTATCACACAGGATAGGATTAGATACACAGCTCAGCAGACTGTATCGCACAGGATAGGATGAGATACACAGCTCAGCAGTCAGTATCACACATGATAGGATTAGATACACAGCTCAACAGACAGTATCACACATGATAGGATGAGATACACAGCTCAGCATACAGTATCGCACAGGATAGGATTAGATACACAGCTCAGCAGACAGTATCGCACAGGATAGGATTAGATACACAGCTCAGAAGACAGTATCACACAGAAGAGGATTAGATACACTGTTCAGCAGACAGTATCACACAGGATAGGATTAGATACACTATTCAGCAGACAGTATCACACAGGATAGGATTAGATACACGGCTCAGCAGACAGTGTCATACATAATAGGATTAGATACACAGCTCAGAAGACAGTATCACACATGATTGGCTTAGATACAGGGCTCTGCAGGCAGTGTCACACATGATTGGATTAGATACACAGCTCAGCAGGCAGTATCACACATGATAGGATTAGATACCCCGATTCACAGGAAGCAGTGAGGCGTCGTCGTAGTTTTGTGCGTTTATTGAGCGCTGTGGATATATGATAATACAGTATAATCTCTTAATCTCTGGCAGTAATAGTGACGTCTTCTATCCCCCCCCCCCCCCGTTGTGTCCTCGGATACTCTGACTATGGACACAGCACTGAAGATCTGGTCACAATACTAATCTATCTCTACATGAAGCATTGCGTTGTAGTCATCGGAGACCCGTGATAACTGTGGGGTCCACCTCACTCGTAGACGGTCTGCGGGGAGTATTCGCTGGTCTTGCTGCTTAGACTGGACCGACTGTACCTGGGGCCGCACATCACCCACCGCCCCAGCACCAGGGACAGGTGTCTACGGAACTTGGTTCCTACAAAGGTGTAGAAGAAGGGGTTGATGCAGCAGTGGAAGTAGGCGATGTTGCGGCAAATGAAAAACGCGTAGTCGATGGTGTCGTCACAGTCGTCACCTGAGGAATCCTCGGAGATCTGCCTGGCCTTGATGAAGATGATGACGTTGTATGGGGTCCAGCAGAGGAAGAACGCCAGCACGATGAAGAAGATCAGCTTGATGGCCTTGTCCTTGTTGTGCATCTTGGCATAGTGCAGCTTGATGACGATCAGCGTGTAACAGTACAGGACGATGATCAGCGGCAACACGAAGAACATCACCAGCTGCTGATAGTAGCCCACCAGCTTCCAGGTATTGATCTTATCCATGTTGAACCCCGTCTCCCCACACAACACTCCAAAAAATACATCCTCTCTCGTCCCGTACAGGATAAATTTTGGGATGGCGGAGAATAAGCTGATGACCCAAATTGTGCCACTGACCACACAGACGTAGAGCAGATTCCTGGTCCTGGTGGAGTAGATGGCATGAACAACCGCCATGTAGCGGTCCACCGTCATCATGGTCAAGAACAAGATGGAGCTGTAGAAGCCAATGTAGAACATGGAGGCCAACATCTTGCAAGACGTCTTCCCGAATATCCACTGATGGCTGTGGTAGTAACCCCAGAAGGGCAGTGGGAGGGTGAACAACAAGTCTGAGAGCACCAGGTTGAGAATGAAGAAGTTGGTCACCGTCTTAACGTTCTCGAACTTCAGGAGAAGGAATAAGATGAGGCCGTTGCCCAGAAGGCTGATCATGAAGACCATGTAGAAGAAGAAGGGCACCACCGTAGCCCCAAAATTGATGCTGTTGGTTTTCATGCAAATGGTGATGAGTTCTTCATCATAATTCAGGGTCATGAAGGTGGTGGAGGCCACCGTAGAGTTGCCCATCTGCCCCTCGTCTGGCATTGTAGCTGAGCTCAACCACCAAAGGCCCAACTGGCAGCACGGTGATCCCGGAGAAGTAGAGCGTGTCTACACAAGGCTCAGTCCAGGAAATACAATCACCGAGCCTAGGATGGAGGTGGTGATGAGCAATGGGCATGTCGCAATGTTCTGTGGAAGGTGCCGCTCGCCGATTCCTCTGGATCTGCAGGAAACACATTGTGCAGAGGCCGCGGTTTGTGCAACGTCCAAAAAACCCCAAGAAAATCACAAAAATAGCTCCAGATAAACAGAGATTTTGTAATCTTGACAGGAACCCGCAGATGGAGAAGAGATGAGGGAAGGAAAGTGCAGGACCTGAGCGAAGGTTTAATGTAAAGGGGATCTTCTCCCAGGACAACGCCTGCCCATATAACTAGAAGAACCCCACATATGAGCTAGCCAGAAGAGCACTGCTCTGGAGGACTTGGCCCAACCATGGTGATGATGGCTGAAGACGGCAGGTTCCAGCAACTGGTGAGGGGGTTGAGCTGTAGATAATAAGGGATAGAAGAAGGAGTCATCATAGATCATGGACCCCAGTGAGGAGACTGGGTGGAGGTTTGGACATGGTCACCTACCATGAGCATGTGGCGGATGCCTCCCACAAGTGTACCGGTGTTGATGTCACCCAGGGAGGAGATACAGCGCTGCGGACCACCCTGGTGTTGTCGGCATACACAATGCGCGGCTGTGGGTTGTCAGAGGTCATTCCTGAGAGAAGTAGAGGCCTAGTAGTCACCACAACCATTGGACGAGCAGAGCATTGATATACGGGTAGAACCCCACAGGCGGGTAATGTATGCTAATATTGTCATTTGCCTCGATAGTTGGACCCCCCAGCTCCTTATCACCTAAAGTAGGTGAAGTGGCGCCCCCTACTGTGCCAGGGCATACACGAGGGGCCCCTGAGGGAAGTACTGTTACTGTACTGGGCTGAATTCATGCTTATATAGCGGTATTGCATTACAGGCAGGAGCTCAGCCTCACAATGTAAAGAAGAAGGCTGCCAGTCACTAACAGCAAGCAGAGATATTAGAAAGGGGAAATTAAAACATATTAGGGATCGTTTACAAAGGCATTATAAGACAATTTAACTCAAAGAACATTTTGCGACTTTCTTACTCCTCTGGACACTTGCCCGTCTTTAGTAAATGAGCCCCACAGTGAATCTGTCTACATTGCCCATAGCAACCAATCAGAAATCAGCTTTCATACTTTAACCTGCTCCAGAGAAGTTAAAGCTGGGCCGTGATTGGTTACTATAGGTAACAAAGAAAGTCTTGTTCACAGTTTTGTGTCTCATGGAAAAGTTGCAGAATCATTCACTACATAATGATGAAGCTTTATTAGTGTGCGACTGCACTGGCCCTTTAATGCAAATGACGCCTAATAGGGATGCTGGGATTTGTAGTACAACTACAGCATGGAGAGTAGGGATAATGTTACACAACCGCTGGCGTACCGGTCACGTGACGTGCGCAGTCAGCGGCTTCTGTTATCAGCGCCTCTCAGCCACTTCCGGCTTCCAAATGTCAGTCACAGAAGCCTAGCTCTGTGATTGGTCGATGTGAAATAAGCACACCCATCACAGACCCGCCCCCTCACCATGTGGTGGGAGGAGCCTCAGTGTGTGTGACTGGAGGGAGCTGAGACCTGACAGCGGGTGAGTGACCCGAAACCTGAGAGAGTGACCCCAAATGTACCCGAGGGAGAGCAGCCATGTGTTCTGCAGATTATTACACTACTGACCCACTGCAGAACATCACTCTGTCCTCTCTATCCCCAAGAAGATGACAGATACATAGTGATATATACTGCAGATTATTACATCTCTGACCCCACTAGAGATCTGCAGAACATCGCTCTGTCCTCTCTACCTCCTGACAGATACATAGTGATATACCCTGCAGATTATTACACCACTGACCTCTCTAGAGATCTGCAGAACATTGCTCTGTCCTCTCTACCTCCTGACAGATACATAGTGATATATCCTGCAGATTATTACACCCCGGAACCCTCTAGAGATCTGCAGAACATTGCTCTGTCCTCTCTACCCCCTGACAGATACATAGTGATATATCCTGCAGATTATTACACCACTGACCTTTCTAGAGATCTGCAGAACATTGCTCTGTCCTCTCCACCTCCTGACAGATACATAGTGATATATCCTGCAGATTATTACACCTCTGACTTCTCTAGAGATCTGCAGAACATCTCTCTGTCCTCTCCACCTCCTGACAGATACACAGTGATATATTCTGCAGATTATTACACCTCTGACCTTTCTAGAGATCTGCAGAACATCGCTCTGTCCTCTCTACCTCCTGACAGATACATAGTGATATATCCTGCAGATTATTACAACACTGACCTCTAGAGATCTGCAGAACATTGCTCTGTCCTCTCTACCTCCTGACAGATAGATAGTGATATATCCTGCAGATTATTACACCTCTGACCTTTCTAGAGATCTGCAGAACATCGCTCTGTCCTCTCTACCTCCTGACATACACAGTGATATATCCTGCAGATTATTACACCACTGACCTTTCTAGAGATCTGCAGAACATCACTCTGTCCTCTCTACCTCCTGACAGATACATAGTGATATATCCTGCAGATTATTACACCCCTGACCTCTCTAGAGATCTGCAGAACATCGCTCTGTCCTCTATACCTCCTGACAGATACATAGTGATAGATCCTGCAGATTATTACACCTCTGACCCCTCTAGAGATCTGCAGAACATCGCTCTGTCCTCTCTACCTCCTGACAGATACATAGTGATATATGCTGCAGATTATTACACCTCTGACCTCTCTAGAGATCTGCTGAACATCGCTCTGTCCTCTCTCCCTCCTGACAGATACACAGTGATATATCCTGCAGATTATTACACCCCTTACCTGTCTAGAGATCTGCAGAACATCGCTCTGTCCTCTCTACCTCCTGACAGATACACAGTGATATATCCTGCAGATTATTACACCTCTGACCTCTCTAGAGATCTGCAGAACATCGCTCTGTCCTCTCTACCTCCTGACAGATACATAGTGATATATCCTGCAGATTATTACACCTCTGACCTCTCTAGAGATCTGCAGAACATCGCTCTGTCCTCTCTCCCTCCTGACAGATACACAGTGATATATCCTGCAGATTATTTCACTTCTTGTTATTTCTCTAGGAGCGGCAGATTTTCGGATGCAGAGGTCGGTGGTGGTCGCAGGGGGCGGGATCAGCGGGTTGAGCGCCTGCTATCACCTGGTTAGAGATGGCGGGGTGTCTAAGGTAAGTTTGCTCAGGGGGTGTCACCCCCAGCCTCGCCCCCGCCCCACTGACTTTCAGTCTTGTGCTGTAGGTGATATTACTGGAGGGCAGCGGCCGGCTGGGTGGGTGGATGCACTCCACACGGACTGACGATGGCGCTGTGTTTGAGCACGGCCCCCGCGGTATGCGTCCCGCAGGACTGGTGGGGAAGAACACACTGTGCATGGTGAGTTTTCTGATTGCCTTACTGCGAATGCAGACAATGTGGCAGCCGTGAGAGCGCCCACGTGAGAGCGCCCACGTGACATCCCGCTATTCTTCACCCTGCAGATCTCAGAGCTGGGATTAGAAGGAGATCTTCTCCCCGTACCGAGGAGTCACCCGGCCGCCAAAAACCGCTACCTATATGTCAACAAATCCCTGCACAAGATGCCATCGAGCCTAGGGTGAGCGCCCCTCAGTGGCCAGACTGAGAATACGTTCCTGCCAGGGGCGTAGCTAGAAATGACTGGGCCCCACAGCAAATTTTTGTATGGGCCCCTCCCGCGCGTTTCGCTCCCCCCCTCCTCTTGTGTAAACCCCAATCCTTTGGCAAGTCACGATATAGATATATATATACACACACACGCACACATATATACACACACACACTAATATATATATATTACACACACTGCCATGTAGTGTCATTGTATAATACTGTTGCGGGGGCCCTGTCAAATTCTTAACCCTCCGCCCATGCAACCCCCACACTCCTGTGACTAGTCAAAAGGTTAAGAAAAGATTCAAAGCCAGCCATATAGCCCCCCCAGCCCCTCTATAATGTGCCAGTAGCAAGCCATATAACCCCCCCTATAATGTGCCAGTAGCCAGCCATATAGCTCCCCCAGCCCCCCTATAATGTGCCAGTAGCAAGCCATATAACCCCCCCCCCCTATAATGTGCCAGTAGCCAGCCATATAACCCCCCCTATAATGTGCCAGTAGCCAGCCATATAGCCCCCAGCCCCCTATAATGTGCCAGTAGCCAGCCATATAACCCCCTATAATGTGCCAGTAGTCAGCCATATAACCCCCCCTATAATGTGCCAGTAGCCAGCCATATAGCTCCCCCAGCCCCCCTATAATGTGCCAGTAGCCAGCCATATAGCTCCCCCAGCCCCCCTATAATGTGCCAGTAGCAAGCCATATAACCCCCCTCTTTAATGTGCCAGTAGTCAGCCATATAACCCCCCCTATAATGTGCCAGTAGCAAGCCATATAACCCCCTATAATGTGCCAGTAGCCAGCCATATAGCTCCCCAGCCCCCTATAATGTGCCAGTAGCAAGCCATATAACCCCCTATAATGTGCCAGTAGTCAGCCATATAGCCCCCAGCCCTCCTATATTCTGCCAGTAGCCAGCCCATATAACCCCCTATAATGTGCCAGTAGTCAGCCATATGGCCCCCAGCCCCTCTATAATGTGCCAGTAGCCAGCCATATAACCCCCTTTAATGTGCCAGTAGCCAGCCATATAACCCCCTATAATGTGCCAGTAGCCAGCCATATGGCCCCCAGCCCCCTATAATGTGCCAGTAGCAAGCCATATAACCCCCTATAATGTGCCAGTAGTCAGCCATATAGCCCCCCAGCCCTCCTATATTCTGCCAGTAGCCAGCCCATATAACCCCCTATAATGTGCCAGTAGTCAGCCATATGGCCCCCCCAGCCCCTCTATAATGTGCCAGTAGTCAGCCATATGGCCCCCCCAGCCCCCCTACAATGTGCCAGACTAGCTAGCCATATAACCCCCCTTATAATGTGCCAGTAGCCAATGCAGATGATAATTAATTCCCCCCTCTCCCCCCCATGTAGTCCAACATTCATCATGATTGATTTTGTCTAAGTAGTGAGACATGACAACCAAAAAAACCACTAGTAGCCAGACTTTACTTACTCCAGTCTGCTCAGGCTTCGTCTCCAGTCTGTGACCGCGCAGCGCTGCTCTGATGCCTTTACTGCAGCGCAGCGGCGCAATGACGTCATCGCGCCGCCTGCGCAGTTCCGCCAGGCGCCGGCAGCCTCTCTGATAGGCTGCGCCGCACGGCAACTCGGCCAGCACCACCTCTCCGTCTCCAGTCCTGCCTCCCTGCCCTGCCCGGCTGCAAGATAGGATTACAGCACCGTGCCCGCGCATGCGAGGAGGATGCGATTGCGATCATTCCGTCCCCGGGACAATGCACTGCAGAAGTGTCTAGTAATTAAAGGGGGGGGGGCACAGCAGACAGTCTGAGAGTGCGATTGTCAGTGTCGCACTGTCGGCAATTAGCGCAGGCTGCTGATTACCGGGGAAGCAGAGGAGAGGTCACGTGCTGCCTGGCGCCGGGCCCCGAAGCAGCCACTTCCCCGGTAGTTACGCCCCTGGTTCCTGCACCTCCTCATAGGAAATACTGTATTAACCCCTTCATGTTATTCAGGGGTGTCCTGCGTACCATCCCCCCATTCTCAAGACCTCTGTTCTTATGTGGACTCCGGGACCTGACAGCTCCACGCGGAACCAAGGAAGACGAGAGCGTCCATGATTTCTTCTCACGCCGGTTTGGAAAAGAGGTGACAATCTGGTACATAGGAGCAGTATTATAGTAGTTATATTCTTGTACATAGGAGCAGTATTATAGTAGTTATATTCCTGTACATAGGAGGCAGTATTATAGTAGTTATATTCCTGTACATAGGAGGCAGTATTATAGTAGTTATATTCTTGTACATAGGAGCAGTATTATAGTAGTTATATTCTTGTACATAGGAGCAGTATTATAGTAGTTATATTCTTGTACATAGGAGCAGTATTATAGTAGTTATATTCTTGTACATAGGAGCAGTATTATAGTATTTATATTCTTGTACATAGGAGCAGTATTATAGTAGTTATATTCATGTACATAGGAGCAGTATTATAGTAGTTATATTCTTGTACATAGAAGCAGTATTATAGTAGTTATATTCTTGTACATAGGAGGCAGTATTATAGTAGTTATATTCTTGTACATAGGAGCAGTATTATAGTAGTTATATTCTTGTACATAGGGGGCAGTATTATAGTAGTTATATTCTTGTACATAGGGGCAGTATTATAGTAGTTATATTCTTGTACATAGAAGCAGTATTATAGTAGTTATATTCTTGTACATAGGAGGCAGTATTATAGTAGTTATATTCTTGTACATAGGGGCAGTATTATAGTAGTTATATTCTTGTACATAGGAGCAGTATTATAGTAGTTATATTCTTGTACATAGGGGCAGTATTATAGTAGTTATATTCTTGTACATAGGGGCAGTATTATAGTAGTTATATTCTTGTACATAGAAGCAGTATTATAGTAGTTATATTCTTGTACATAGGATGCAGTATTATAGTAGTTATATTCTTGTACATAGTAGCAGTATTATAGTAGTTATATTCTTGTACATAGGGGCAGTATTATAGTAGTTATATTCTTGTACATAGGAGCAGTATTATAGTAGTTATATTCTTGTACATAGGAGGCAGTATTATAGTAGTTATATTCTTGTACATAGGAGCAGTATTATAGTAGTTATATTCTTGTACATAGGAGCAGTATTATAGTAGTTATATTCTTGTACATAGGAGCAGTATTATAGTAGTTATATTCTTGTACATAGGAGCAGTATTATAGTAGTTATATTCTTGTACATAGGAGCAGTATTATAGTAGTTATATTCTTGTACATAGGAGCAGTATTATAGTAGTTATATTCTTGTACATAGGAGGCAGTATTATAGTAGTTATATTCTTGTACATAGGAGGCAGTATTATAGTAGTTATATTCTTGTACATAGGAGCAGTATTATAGTAGTTATATTCTTGTACATAGGAGGCAGTATTATAGTAGTTATATTCTTGTACATAGGGAGCAGTATTATAGTAGTTATATTCTTGTACATAGGAGGCAGTATTATAGTAGTTATATTCTTGTACATAGGAGCAGTATTATAGTAGTTATATTCTTGTACATAGGAGCAGTATTATAGTAGTTATATTCTTGTACATAGGAGCAGTATTATAGTAGTTATATTCTTGTACATAGGAGCAGTATTATAGTAGTTATATTCTTGTACATAGGAGCAGTATTATAGTAGTTATATTCTTGTACATAGGAGCAGTATTATAGTAGTTATATTCTTGTACATAGGAGCAGTATTATAGTAGTTATATTCCTGTACATAGGAGCAGTATTATAGTAGTTATATTCCTGTACATAGGAGGCAGTATTATAGTAGTTATATTCTTGTACATAGGAGCAGTAGTATAGTAGTTATATTCTTGTACATAGGAGCAGTATTATAGTAGTTATATTCCTGTACATAGGAGCAGTATTATAGTAGTTATATTCTTGTACATAGGAGGCAGTATTATAGTAGTTATATTCTTGTACATAGGAGGTAGTATTATAGTAGTTATATTCTTGTACATAGGAACAGTATTATAGTAGTTATATTCTTGGACATAGGAGGCAGTATTATAGTAGTTATATTCTTGGACATAGGAGCAGTATTATAGTAGTTATATTCTTGGACATAGGAGGCAGTATTATAGCAGTTATATTATTGTACATAGGAGCAGTATTATAGTAGTTATATTCTTGTACATAGGAGCAGTATTATTGTAGTTATATTCTTGTACATAGGAGGCAGTATTATAGTAGTTATATTCTTGTACATAGGAGCAGTATTATAATATTTATATTCTTGTACATAGGAGGCAGTATTATAGTAGTTATATTCTTGTACATAGGAGCAGTATTATAGTAGTAATATTCCTGTACATAGGAGCAGTATTACAGTAGTTATATTCTTGTACATAGGAGCAGTATTATAGTAGTTATATTCTTGTATATAAGAGCAGTATTATAGTAGTTATATTCCTGTACATAGGAGCAGTATTATAGTAGTTATATTCTTGTACATAGGGGCAGTATTATAGTAGTTATATTCTTGTATATAAGAGCAGTATTATAGTAGTTATATTCTTGTACATAGAAGCAGTATTATAGTAGTTATATTCTTGTACATAGGAGCAGTATTATAGTAGTTATATTCTTGTACATAGGAACAGTATTGTAGTCGTTTTTATCTAGCAGTTATAGGGCAGGATTTTGGTAAGTGATGCATTTGTCACTTTAGCTTTGGGTTTATTTCAGAGCTGAGTGCGATGTGCTGCAGGCAGTACATCCTTATCTGCTTGTGAACAGTCCTGTCTGCTGTTCGCTGATCTCTCTGTACAGGGTGTGGGGACATCTTCTCATTTTGTAATTTTCCGCCTGTCACTAACACCTTCATACCCTGTCATGTTCAGCCTTATCATAGTACATTTCTCTCCTGATTTTCTTTGTGCTGCTGCTCGACCTGGTTGGTATGCGCACAGAGCCTCACAGGATTATGTAGTAGTATCTGATATGGCCACCAGGTGGCAGTGTCTGGCATATTAAGTATGCTTTATATTGTCTAGTGCAGTGTTTCCCAACCAGTGTGCCTCCAGCTGTTGCAAAACTACAACTCCCAGCATGCCCGCACAGCCAAAGGCTGTCCGGGCATGCTGGGAGTTGTAGTTTTGCAACAGCTGGAGGCACACTGGTTGGGAAACACTGGTCTAGTGGTCTGGGATAAGCGGTGGGACTTGTGACGCTGCTCTCGGGCGTCTGTAGTGACATCTTTTCTTCTTCTCCACAGCTGGCCGATATTGTCATTGACAGCCTGTGCCGGGGGGTGTTCGCCGGTGACTGCCGCCAGCTCAGCCTGCGCTCCTGCTTCCCCTTCTTGTATGAAGCAGAACGTAATAAGAGATCTGTGGTCCTGGGCATGGTCAGCGGTGGAGGTGGGCACTGTGATGGTGGGCATGATGCCCAGTACCAGTCATACTGTACCCCCTGCCTGTGCTTGATGTAATTTTTATCATTGGGGCAGATAAGACTCCTCAGCCGGATTCACCGCTGATCCAGAGGTCCAAGAAGGAGAAGTGGAGCCAGTGGTCCCTGCGTGGGGGGATGCAGACCCTCTCGGATGCCCTGGAGGAGTACATCAGGGGGAGAGGAGTGGAGATACACAAGGACACCCCGGTGGAGGCACTGGAGAGGAGAGCGGGCAATGGCTGGCAGGTATGTGGGGGGGGGGGGGGGTCACTAACTTATCTGTCTCTGAGGCTTCTGCCCCCCTGACCTGTAATGTTATCTTCTAGATCAAGCTTCCTGGTGGTAGCGTGGCAGCAGATCACATGATCAGCGCGGTTCCGGCAGCAGGTATGGCTGATACAGACAGACATCCCCTTATCCCAGGTCACATGATTAACGCTCTGCCATTTTGTCTCCAGTAATGAGCAGACTGCTGACCCCCATAGCTGAGCCCATGGCGAGTACCCTGCGAGAGATGAGCGCTGCCAACGTGGCCGTTGTCAACCTGGAGTATGACGGAGAAGTGCTGCCTGTATCAGTGAGTGAACCGCCAAACTGCAGAAATGTGATCAATGTCATTATCCTGTACCCCGAGTGTCAGCGTCATTATCCTGTACCCCAAGTGTCGGTGTCATTATCCTGTACCCCGAGTGTCAGCGTCATTATCCTGTACCCCGAGTGTCAGTGTCATTATCCTGTACCCCGAGTGTCAGTGTCATTATCCTGTACCCCAAGTGTCAGTGTCATTATCCTGTACCCCAAGTGTCAGTGTTATTATCCTGTACCCCGAGTGTCAGTGTCATTATCCTGTACCCCGGGTGTCAGTGTCATTATCCTGTACCCCAAGTGTCAGTGTCATTATCCTGTACCCCGAGTGTCAGTGTCATTATCCTGTACCCCAAGTGTCAGTGTCATTATCCTGTACCCCAAGTGTCAGTGTCATTATCCTGTACCCCAAGTGTCAGTGTCATTATCCTGTACCCCAAGTGTCAGCGTCATTATCCTGTACCCCGAGTGTCAGTGTCATTATCCTGTACCCCGAGTGTCAGTGTCATTATCCTGTACCCCGAGTGTCAGTGTCATTATCCTGTACCCCGAGTGTCAGTGTCATTATCCTGTACCCCGAGTGTCAGCGTCATTATCCTGTACCCCGAGTGTCAGCGTCATTATCCTGTACCCCGAGTGTCAGCGTCATTATCCTGTACCCCGAGTGTCAGTGTCATTATCCTGTACCCCAAGTGTCAGTGTCATTATCCTGTACCCCGAGTGTCATTATCCTGTACCCCTGTACCTCAATATCCTGGACACAGTTTACGTCTGACTGTTTCTTTCCTCTCCTCCAGGGTTTCGGACATCTCATCCCCTCCTTTGAGGACTCCGCCATGTTGGGCATTGTATACGATTCTCTCGCCTTCCCAGAACACAACAGGCGAGGCGCCAGCTCCACCAGACTGACGGTAAGAGAAGGTGAGACGTATGGAGGAGTGAACCACAAGGCTGACAATCTAATCACAGCCGCTCACTCCTTGGTTCTTGATCTCACTACATTGAGACATCTAGAGAGGTTCTGCATCTAGTCGAGCGGAGGAAGAGAAGAGACAGCCCTGATGGCTGCACCGATGTATCCCACATCAGACAGCAGTATCTTTACAGCAGTTTTCGTCATAGTGTTACAGCCGCTGTACTCGTCTCTCCTCTGCAGGTGATGCTCGGGGGTGCCTGGTTTGAGAACAGTTTGGGTGACCCCAATTCTGTTTCAAAGGAAAAGCTGCTGAGTCTGGCGTCCGCAGCTGCTGCCAATCAACTGGGGGTAAAGGAGAAACCATGCCGTGCCATTGTGAACCTGAACCAGGTAACTGGGACCAAATGTATCCAGTATTGCCCCCTACTGCACGCAGCAGAGCTCCCTGAGCCAAGCTTTCTGCCATGCTGTGACCACTAGGGGGCAGAGTACCAGCAAGGTCTATGTGTTGTTTAAAGGGTGTGATCTGTGGTTTCTCCGCAGGACTGCATACCTCAGTACACGCTGGGACACTGGAAGAGAATCGGTAAGAGACCCCTATAGAGTCCTGCACATGGTCAAGGGGCAGCATTATCGATTTCATATGTCAGGGTGGGGATATGATTCGTATGGGCTATCAATGATTAGCACCATTTAGGGGCCACATGCTTGTACGCTTATTAAGCTTTGTTTTCTCTTTTACCCCCAGACGACCTCTTCTCTTACATCCGTCAGCACTCTCTGCCCCTCAGTCTCATCGGCGCCTCCTATGAGGGTGTATCGGTCAACGACTGCATCTATAACGCCAAGAAATCCGTCCAGCGCCTGGTGGGACATTAGCAGAGTACAGAGTACCTCCAGCCTTAACTACAACTCCCACTATTAGGACAAAACCTGTTTGTAAGGGACAACAAATATTTCACAATACATCTTTCATTAAAATAGTTTATTGCAATCCAGTCTACACCAGTGGCCTCTCCAGTTGTGAAATTACAACTCCCAGCATGCCCTGACAGTAGGTGTTGCTGCTTTGTACCTGGTAAAGCAGCCATATATCACTGGTATCATAAAAGTATCTTTGCCTGCCATCCACCACAAGGGGAGCTCTTTACTCAAGGATCTATACTGATTTATTTTTAGTGAGCTCCCTCTAGTGGTAGATGACTGTTTAAACTGTATGTAGTGAGTTCCACTAGTGTTGGCTGTATAATTTGTATGTAATGAGCTCCCCCTAGAGGTGCATGCCATAATAGCTGCAGGCATTTATATACAGTCTCCTCACCTCTCCTGCCCTTATGCTATACACAGTGATAGCAGGGTGTTCTAGTCATGCTAGATAATCAGTTCTCACCTCTCCTGTGTTCTCTCCTGTCCTTATACTATACACAGTGATAAGCAGAGTGTTCTAGTGATGATAGATAATCAGTTCTCACCTCTCCTGTGTTCTCTCCTGTCCTTATACTATATACAGTGATGAGCAGGGTGTTCTAGTGATGATAATCAGTCCTCACCTCTCCAGTCCTTATACTATACACAGTGATAAGCAGGGTGTTCTAGTGATGATAGATAATCAGTCCTCACCTCTCCTGTCCTTATACTATACACAGTGATAAGCAGAGAGTTCTAGTGATGATAGATAATCAGTTCTCACCTCTCCTGTGTTCTCTCCTGTCCTTATACTATACACAGTGATAAGCAGGGTGTTCTAGTGATGATAGATAATCAGTTCTCACCTCTCCTGTGTTCTCCCCTGTCCTTATACTATACACAGTGATAAGCAGGGTGTTCTAGTGATGATAGATAATCAGTTCTCACCTCTCCTGTGTTCTCTCCTGTCCTTATACTATACACAGTGATAAGAAGAGTGTTCTAGTGATGATAGATAATCAGTCCTCACCTCTCCTGAGTTCTCCCCTTTCCTTATACTATACACAGTGATAAGCAGGATGTTCTAGTGATAGATAATCAGTTCTCACCTCTCCTGTCCTTATACTATACACATTGATAAGCAGGGTGTTCTAGTGGTGATAGATAATCAGTTCTCACCTCTCATGTCCTTATACTATACACAGTGATAAGCAGGGTGCTCTAGTGATGATAGATAATCAGTTCTCACCTCTCCTGTCCTTATACTATACACAGTGATAAGCAGGGTGTTCTAGTGATGATAGATAATCAGTTCTCACCTCTCCTGTGTTCTCTCCTGTCCTTATACTATACACAGTGATAAGCAGGGTGTTCCAGTGACGATGGGTAATCCAGTTCTCCACCTCTCCTGTGTTCTCTCCTGTCCTTATACTATACACAGTGATAGGCAGGGGTGTTCTAGTGATGATAGATAATCAGTTCTCACCTCTCCTGTGTTCTCTCCTGTCCTTATACTATACACAGTGATAAGCAGGGTGTTCTAGTGATGATAGATAATCAGTCCTCACCTCTCCTGTGTTCTGTCCTGCCTTTATACTATACACAGTGATAAGCCGGGTGTTCTAGTGATGATAGCTAATCAGTTCTCACCTCTCCTGTGTTCTCTCCTGTCCTTATACTATACACAGTGATAAGCAGGGTGTTCTAGTGATGATAGATAATCAGTTCTCACCTCTCCTGTGTTCTCCCCTTTCCTTATACTATACACAGTGATAAGCAGGGTGTTCTAGTGATGATAGATAATCAGTTCTCACCTCTCCTGTGTTCTCTCCTGTCCTTATACTATACACAGTGATAAGCAGGGTGTTCTAGTGATGATATATAATCAGTTCTCACCTCTCCTGTGTTCTCCCCTGTCCTTATACTATATACAGTAATAAGCAGGGTGTTCTAGTGATGATAGATAATCAGTTCTCACCTCTCCTGTGTTCTCTCCTGTCCTTATACTATACACAGTGATAAGCAGGGTGTTCTAGTGATGATAGATAATCAGTTCTCACCTCTCCTGTTCTTATACTATACACAGTGATAAGCAGGATGTTCTAGTGATGATAGATAATCAGTTCTCACCTCTGCTGTCCTTATACTATACACAGTGATAAGCAGGGTGTTCTAGTGGTGATAGATAATCAGTTCTCACCTCTCCTGTGTTCTCCCCTGTCCTTATACTATATACAGTAATAAGCAGGGTGTTCTAGTGATGATAGATAATCAGTTCTCACCTCTCCTGTGTTCTCTCCTGTCCTTATACTATACACAGTGATAAGCAGGGTGTTCTAGTGATGATAGATAATCAGTTCTCACCTCTCCTGTTCTTATACTATACACAGTGATAAGCAGGATGTTCTAGTGATGATAGATAATCAGTTCTCACCTCTCCTGTGTTCTCTCCTGTCCTTATACTATACACTGTGATAATCAGGGTGTCCTAGTGGTGATAGATAATCAGTTCTCACCTCTCCTGTCCTTATATTATACACAGTGATAAGCAGGGTGTTCTAGTGATGATAGATAATCAGTTCTCACCTCTCCTGTCCTTATACTATACACAGTGATAAGCAGGGTGTTCTAGTGATGATAGATAATCAGTTCTCACCTCTCCTGTGTCATCTCCTGTCCTTATACTATACACAGTGATAAGCAGGGTGTTCTAGTGATGATAGATAATCAGTTCTCACCTCTCCTGTCCTTATACTATACACAGTGATAAGCAGAGTGTTCTAGTGATGATAGATGATCAGTTCTCACCTCTCCTGTGTTCTCTCCTGTCTTTATACTATATACAGTGATAAGCAGGGTGTTCTAGTGATGATAGATAATCAGTTCTCACCTCTCCTGTGTTCTCTCCTGTCCTTATACTATACACAGTGATAAGCAGGGTGTTCTAGTGATGATAGATAATCAGTTCTCACCTCTCCTGTGTTCTCTCCTGTCCTTATACTATACACAGTGATAAGCAGGGTGTCCTAGTGATGATAGATAATCAGTTCTCACCTCTCCTGTGTTCTCTCCTGTCCTTATACTATACACAGTGATAAGCAGGGTGTTCTAGTGATGATAGATAATCAGTTCTCTCCTCTCCTGTGTTCTCTCCTGTCCTTATACTATACACAGTGATAAGCAGGGTGTTCTAGTGATGATAGATAATCAGTCCTCACCTCTCCTGTGTTCTCTCCTGTCCTTATACTATACACAGTGATAAGCAGGGTGTTCTAGTGATGATAGATAATCAGTTCTCACCTCTCCTGTGTTCTCTCCTGTCCTTATACTATACACAGTGATAAGCAGGGTGTTCTAGTGATGATAGATAATCAGTTCTCACCTCTCCTGTGTTCTCTCCTGTCCTTATACTATACACAGTGATAAGCAGGGTGTTCTAGTGATGATAGATAATCAGTTCTCACCTCTCCTGTGTTCTCTCCTGTCCTTATACTATACACAGTGATAAGCACGGGTGTTCTAGTGATGATAGATAATCAGTTCTCACCCTCTCCTGTCCTTATACTATACACAGTGATAAGCAGGGTGTTCTAGTGATGATAGATAATCAGTCCTCACCTCTCCTGTGTTCTCTCCTGTCCTTATACTATACACAGTGATAAGCAGGGTGTTCTAGTGATGATAGATAATCAGTTCTCACCTCTCCTGTGTTCTCTCCTGTCCTTATACTATACACAGTGATAAGCAGAGTGTTCTAGTGATGATAGATAATCAGTTCTCACCTCTCCTGTGTTCTCTCCTGTCCTTATACTATACACAGTGATAAGCAGGGTGTTCTAGTGATGATAGATAATCAGTTCTCACCTCTCCTGTGTTCTCTCCTGTCCTTATACTATACACAGTGATAAGCAGGGTGTTCTAGTGATGATAGATAATCAGTTCTCACCTCTCCTGTGTTCTCTCCTGTCCTTATACTATACACAGTGATAAGCAGGGTGTTCTAGTGATGATAGATAATCAGTTCTCACCTCTCCTGTGTTCTCTCCTGTCCTTATACTATATACAGTGATAAGCAGGGTGTTCTAGTGATGATAGATAATCAGTTCTCACCTCTCCTGTGTTCTCTCCTGTCCTTATACTATACACAGTGATAAGCAGGGTGTTCTAGTGATGATAGATAATCAGTTCTCACCTCTCCTGTGTTCTGTCCTGTCCTTATACTATACACAGTGATAAGCAGGGTGTTCTAGTGATGATAGATAATCAGTTCTCACTCCTGTGTTCTCTCCTGTCCTTATACTATACACAGTGATAAGCAGGGTGTTCTAGTGATGATAGATAATCAGTTCTCACCTCTCCTGTGTTCTCTCCTGTCCTTATACTATACACAGTGATAAGCAGGGTGTTCTAGTGATGATAGATAATCAGTTCTCACCTCTCCTGTGTTCTCTCCTGTCCTTATACTATACACAGTGATAAGCAGGGTGTTCTAGTGATGATAGATAATCAGTTCTCACCTCTCCTGTGTTCTCTCCTGTCCTTATACTATACACAGTGATAAGCAGGGTGTTCTAGTGATGATAGATAATCAGTTCTCACCTCTCCTGTGTTCTCTCCTGTCCTTATACTATACACAGTGATAAGCAGAGTGTTCTAGTGATGATAGATAATCAGTTCTCACCTCTCCTGTGTCTCTCCTGTCCTTATACTATACACAGTGATAAGCAGGGTGTTCTAGTGATGATAGATAATCAGTTCTCACCTCTCCTGTGTTCTCTCCTGTCCTTATACTATACACAGTGATAAGCAGGGTGTTCTAGTGATGATAGATAATCAGTTCTCACCTCTCCTGTGTTCTCTCCTGTCCTTATACTATACACAGTGATAAGCAGGGTGTTCTAGTGATGATAGATAATCAGTTCTCCTCTCCTGTGTTCTCCCTGTCCTTATACTATATACAGTGATAAGCAGGGTGTTCTAGTGATGATAGATAATCAGTTCTCACCTCCTGTGTTCTCTCCTGTCCTTATACTATACACAGTGATAAGCAGGGTGTTCTAGTGATGATAGATAATCAGTTCTCACTCTCCTGTGTCTCTCCTGTCCTTATACTATACACAGTGATAAGCAGGGTGTTCTAGTGATGATAGATAATCAGTTCTCACTCTCTGTGTCTCTCCTGTCCTTATACTATACACAGTGATAAGCAGGGTGTTCTAGTGATGATAGATAATCAGTTCTCACCTCTCCTGTGTTCTCTCCTGTCCTTATACTATACACAGTGATAAGCAGGGTGTTCTAGTGATGATAGATAATCAGTTCTCACCTCTCCTGTGTTCTCTCCTGTCCTTATACTATACACAGTGATAAGCAGAGTGTTCTAGTGATGATAGATAATCAGTTCTCACCTCTCCTGTGTTCTCTCCTGTCCTTATACTATACACAGTGATAAGCAGGGTGTTCTAGTGATGATAGATAATCAGTTCTCACCTCTCCTGTGTTCTCTCCTGTCCTTATACTATACACAGTGATAAGCAGGGTGTTCTAGTGATGATAGATAATCAGTTCTCACCTCTCCTGTGTTCTCTCCTGTCCTTATACTATACACAGTGATAAGCAGGGTGTTCTAGTGATGATAGATAATCAGTTCTCACCTCTCCTGTGTTCTCTCCTGTCCTTATACTATACACAGTGATAAGCAGGGTGTTCTAGTGATGATAGATAATCAGTTCTCACCTCTCCTGTCCTTATATTATACACAGTGATAAGCAGGTTGTTCTAGTGATGATAGATAATCAGTTCTCACCTCTCCTGTGTTCTCTCCTGTCCTTATACTATACACAGTGATAAGCAGGGTGTTCTAGCGGTGATAGATAATCAGTCCTCACCTCTCCTGTATTCTCTCCTGTCCTTATACTATACAGAGTGATAAGCAGAGTGTTCTAGTCATGATAGATAATCAGTTCTCACCTCTTCTGTGTTCTCTCCTGTCCTTATACTATACACAGTGATAAGCAGGGTGTTCTAGTGATGATAGATAATCAGTCCTCACCTCTCCTGTGTTCTCTCCTGTCCTTATACTATACACAGTGATAAGCAGAGTGTTCTAGTGATGATAGATAATCAGTTCTCACCTCTCCTGTGTTCTCTCCTGTCCTTATACTATACACAGTGATAAGCAGGGTGTTCTAGTGATGATAGATAATCAGTTCTCACCTCTCCTGTGTTCTCTCCTGTCCTTATACTATACACAGTGATAAGCAGGGTGTTCTAGTGATGATAGATAATCAGTTCTCACCTCTCCTGTGTTCTCTCCTGTCCTTATACTATACACAGTGATAAGCAGAGTGTTCTAGTGATGATAGATAATCAGTTCTCACCTCTCCTGTGTTCTCTCCTGTCCTTATACTATACACAGTGATAAGCAGGGTGTTCTAGTGATGATAGATAATCAGTTCTCACCTCTCCTGTGTTCTCTCCTGTCCTTATACTATACACAGTGATAAGCAGGGTGTTCTAGTGATGATAGATAATCAGTTCTCACCTCTCCTGTGTTCTCTCCTGTCCTTATACTATACACAGTGATAAGCAGGGTGTTCTAGTGATGATAGATAATCAGTTCTCACCTCTCCTGTATTCTCTCCTGTCCTTATACTATACACAGTGATAAGCAGAGTGTTCTAGTGATGATAGATAATCAGTTCTCACCTCTCCTGTGTTCTCTCCTGTCCTTATACTATACACAGTGATAAGCAGGGTGTTCTAGTGATGATAGATAATCAGTCCTCACCTCTCCTGTGTTCTCTCCTGTCCTTATACTATACACAGTGATAAGCAGGGTGTTCTAGTGATGATAGATAATCAGTTCTCACCTCTCCTGTGTTCTCTCCTGTCCTTATACTATACACAGTGATAAGCAGGGTGTTCTAGTGATGATAGATAATCAGTTCTCACCTCTCCTGTGTTCTCTCCTGTCCTTATACTATACACAGTGATAAGCAGGGTGTTCTAGTGATGATAGATAATCAGTTCTCACCTCTCCTGTGTTCTCTCCTGTCCTTATACTATACACAGTGATAAGCAGGGTGTTCTAGTGATGATAGATAATCAGTTCTCTCCTCTCCTGTGTTCTCTCCTGTCCTTATACTATACACAGTGATAAGCAGGGTGTTCTAGTGATGATAGATAATCAGTTCTCACCTCTCCTGTGTTCTCTCCTGTCCTTATACTATACACAGTGATAAGCAGGGTGCTCTAGTGATGATAGATAATCAGTTCTCACCTCTCCTGTGTTCTCTCCTGTCCTTATACTATACACAGTGATAAGCAGGGTGTTCTAGTGATGATAGATAATCAGTTCTCACCTCTCCTGTGTTCTCTCTGTCCTTATACTATACACAGTGATAAGCAGGGTGTTCTAGTTGGTGATAGATAATCAGTTCTCACCTCTCCTGTGTTCTCTCCTGTCCTTATACTATACACAGTGATAAGCAGGGTGTTCTAGTGATGATAGATAATCAGTTCTCACCTCTCCTGTCCCTTATACTATACACAGTGATAAGCAGGGTGTTCTAGTGATGATAGATAATCAGTTCTCACCTCTCCTGTGTTCTCTCCTGTCCTTATACTATACACAGTGATAAGCAGGGTGTTCTAGTGATGATAGATAATCAGTTCTCACCTCTCCTGTGTTCTCCTGTCCTATACTATACACAGTGATAAGCAGGGTGTTCTAGTGATGATAGATAATCAGTTCTCACCTCTCCTGTGTTCTCTCCTGTCCTTATACTATACACAGTGATAAGCAGGGTGTTCTAGTGATGATAGATAATCAGTTCTCACCTCTCCTGTCCTTATACTATACACAGTGATAAGCAGGGTGTTCTAGTGATGATAGATAATCAGTTCTCACCTCTCCTGTGTTCTCTCCTGTCCTTATACTATACACAGTGATAAGCAGGGTGTTCTAGTGATGATAGATAATCAGTTCTCACCTCTCCGTGTTCTCTCCTGTCCTTATACTATACACAGTGATAAGCAGGGTGTTCTAGTGATGATAGATAATCAGTTCTCACCTCTCCTGTGTTCTCTCCTGTCCTTATACTATACACAGTGATAAGCAGGGTGTTCTAGTGATGATAGATAATCAGTTCTCACCTCTCCTGTGTTCTCCTGTCCTTATACTATACACAGTGATAAGCAGGGTGTTCTAGTGATGATAGATAATCAGTTCTCACCTCTCCTGTCCTTATACTATACACAGTGATAAGCAGGGTGTTCTAGTGATGATAGATAATCAGTTCTCACCTCTCCTGTGTTCTCTCCTGTCCTTATACTATACACAGTGATAAGCAGGGTGTTCTAGTGATGATAGATAATCAGTTCTCACCTCTCCTGTGTTCTCTCCTGTCCTTATACTATACACAGTGATAAGCAGAGTGTTCTAGTGATGATAGATAATCAGTTCTCACCTCTCCTGTGTTCTCTCCTGTCCTTATACTATACACAGTGATAAGCAGGGTGTTCTAGTGATGATAGATAATCAGTTCTCACCTCTCCTGTCCTTATACTATACACAGTAATAAGCAGGGTGTTCTAGTGATGATAGATAATCAGTTCTCACCTCTCCTGTATTCTCTCCTGTCCTTATACTATACACAGTGATAAGCAGGGTGTTCTAGTGATGATAGATAATCAGTTCTCACCTCTCCTGTCCTTATACTATACACAGTGATAAGCAGGGTGTTCTAGTGATGATAGATAATCAGTCCTCACCCCTCTCCTGTCCTTATACTATACACAGTGATAAGCAGGGTGTTCTAGTGATGATAGATAATCAGTTCTCACCTCTCCTGTGTTCTCTCCTGTCCTTATACTATACACAGTGATAAGCAGGGTGTTCTAGTGATGATAGATAATCAGTTCTCACCTCTCCTGTCCTTATACTATACACAGTGATAAGCAGGGTGTTCTAGTGATGATAGATAATCAGTTCTCACCTCTCCTGTGTTCTCTCCTGTCCTTATACTATACACAGTGATAAGCAGGGTGTTCTAGTGGTGATAGATAATCAGTTCTCTCCTCTCCTGTGTTCTCTCCTGTCCTTATACTATACACAGTGATAAGCAGGGTGTTCTAGTGATGATAGATAATCAGTTCTCACCTCTCCTGTGTTCTCTCCTGTCCTTATACTATACACAGTGATAAGCAGGGTGTTCTAGTGATGATAGATAATCAGTCCTCACCTCTCCTGTGTTCTCCTGTCCTTATACTATACACAGTGATAAGCATGGGTGTTCTAGTGATGATAGATAATCAGTTCTCACCTCTCCTGTCCTTATACTATACACAGTGATAAGCAGGGTGTTCTAGTGATGATAGATAATCAGTTCTCACCTCTCCTGTGTTCTCTCCTGTCCTATACTATACACAGTGATAAGCAGGGTGTTCTAGTGATGATAGATAATCAGTTCTCACCTCTCCTGTCCTCTGTCCTTATACTATACACAGTGATAAGCAGGGTGCTCTAGTGATGATAGATAATCAGTTCTCACCTCTCCTGTGTTCTCTCCTGTCCTTATACTATACACAGTGATAAGCAGGGTGTTCTAGTGATGATAGATAATCAGTTCTCACCTCTCCTGTGTTCTCTCCTGTCCTTATACTATACACAGTGATAAGCAGGGTGTTCTAGTGATGATAGATAATCAGTTCTCACCTCTCCTGTGTTCTCTCCTGTCCTTATACTATACACAGTGATAAGCAGGGTGTTCTAGTGATGATAGATAATCAGTTCTCACCTCTCCTGTCCTTATACTATACACAGTGATAAGCAGGGTGTTCTAGTGATGATAGATAATCAGTTCTCACCTGTGTTCTCTCCTGTCCTTATACTATACACAGTGATAAGCAGGGTGTTCTAGTGATGATAGATAATCAGTTCTCACCTCTCCTGTGTTCTCTCCTGTCCTTATACTATACACAGTGATAAGCAGGGTGTTCTAGTGATGATAGATAATCAGTTCTCACCTCTCCTGTGTTCTCTCCTGTCCTTATACTATATACAGTGATAAGCAGGGTGTTCTAGTGATGATAGATAATCAGTTCTCACCTCTCCTGTGTTCTCTCCTGTCCTTATACTATACACAGTGATAAGCAGGGTGTTCTAGTGATGATAGATAATCAGTTCTCACCTCTCCTGTGTTCTCTCCTGTCCTTATACTATACACAGTGATAAGCAGGGTGTTCTAGTGATGATAGATAATCAGTTCTCACCTCTCTCTGTCCTTATACTATACACAGTGATAAGCAGGGTGTTCTAGTGATGATAGATAATCAGTTCTCACCTCTCCTGTGTTCTCTCCTGTCCTTATACTATACACAGTGATAAGCAGGGTGTTCTAGTGATGATAGATAATCAGTTCTCTGCCTCTCCTGTCCTTATACTATACACAGTGATAAGCAGGGTGTTCTAGTGATGATAGATAATCAGTTCTCACCTCTCCTGTGTTCTCTCCTGTCCTTATACTATACACAGTGATAAGCAGGGTGTTCTAGTGATGATAGATAATCAGTCCTCACCTCTCCTGTGTTCTCTCCTGTCCTTATACTATACACAGTGATAAGCAGGGTGTTCTAGTGATGATAGATAATCAGTTCTCACCTCTCCTGTGTTCTCTCCTGTCCTTATACTATACACAGTGATAAGCAGGGTGTTCTAGTGATGATAGATAATCAGTTCTCATCTCTCCTGTCCTTATACTATACACAGTGATAAGCAGGGTGTTCTAGTGATGATAGATAATCAGTTCTCACCTCTCCTGTGTTCTCTCCTGTCCTTATACTATACACAGTGATAAGCAGGGTGTTCTAGTGATGATAGATAATCAGTTCTCACCTCTCCTGTCCTTATACTATACACAGTGATAAGCAGGGTGTTCTAGTGATGATAGATAATCAGTTCTCACCTCTCCTGTGTTCTCTCCTGTCCTTATACTATACACAGTGATAAGCAGGGTGTTCTAGTGATGATAGATAATCAGTTCTCACCTCTCCTGTGTTCTCTCCTGTCCTTATACTATACACAGTGATAAGCAGGGTGTTCTAGTGATGATAGATAATCAGTTCTCACCTCTCCTGTGTTCTCTCCTGTCCTTATACTATACACAGTGATAAGCAGGGTGTTCTAGTGATGATAGATAATCAGTTCTCACCTCTGCTGTCCTTATACTATATACAGTGATAAGCAGGGTGTTCTAGAGGTGATAGATAATCAGTTCTCACCTCTCCTGTGTTCTCCCCTGTCCTTATACTATACACAGTGATAAGCAGGGTGTTCTAGTGATGATAGATAATCAGTTCTCACCTCTCCTGTCCTCCTATACTATACACAGTGATAAGCAGGGTGTTCTAGTGATGATAGATAATCAGTTCTCACCTCTCCTGTGTTCTCTCCTGTCCTTATACTATACACAGTGATAAGCAGGGTGTTCTAGTGATGATAGATAATCAGTTCTCACCTCTCCTGTGTTCTCTCCTGTCCTTATACTATACACAGTGATAAGCAGGGTGTTCTAGTGATGATAGATAATCAGTTCTCACCTCTGCCTGTCCTTATACTATACACAGTGATAAGCAGGGTGTTCTAGTGGTGATAGATAATCAGTTCTCACCTCTCCTGTGTTCTCTCCTGTCCTTATACTATACACAGTGATAAGCAGGGTGTTCTAGTGATGATAGATAATCAGTTCTCACCTCTCCTGTGTTCTCTCCTGTCCTTATACTATACACAGTGATAAGCAGGGTGTTCTAGTGATGATAGATAATCAGTTCTCACCTCTCCTGTGTTCTCTCCTGTCCTTATACTATACACAGTGATAAGCAGGGTGTTCTAGTGATGATAGATAATCAGTTCTCACCTCTCCTGTGTTCTCTCCTGTCCTTATACTATACACAGTGATAAGCAGGGTGTTCTAGTGATGATAGATAATCAGTTCTCACCTCTCCTTGTCCTTATACTATACACAGTGATAAGCAGGGTGTTCTAGTGATGATAGATAATCAGTTCTCACCTCTCCTGTGTTCTCTCCTGTCCTTATACTATATACAGTGATAAGCAGGGTGTTCTAGTGATGATAGATAATCAGTTCTCACCTCTCCTGTCCTTATACTATATACAGTGATAAGCAGGGTGTTCTAGTGATGATAGATAATCAGTTCTCACCTCTCCTGTCCTTATACTATACACAGTGATAAGCAGGGTGTTCTAGTGATGATGGATAATCAGTTCTCACCTCTCCTGTGTTCTCTCCTGTCTTTATACTATACACAGTGATAAGCAGGGTGTTCTAGTAATAATAGATAATCAGTTCTCACCTCTCCTGTGTTCTCTCCTGTCCTTATACTATACACAGTGATAAGCAGGGTGTTCTAGTAATAATAGATAATCAGTTCTCACCTCTCCTGTGTTCTCTCCTGTCCTTATACTATACACAGTGATAAGCAGGGTGTTCTAGTGATGATAGATAATCAGTTCTCACCTCTCCTGTCCTTATACTATACACAGTGATAAGCAGGGTGTTCTAGTGATGATAGATAATCAGTTCTCACCTCTCCTGTGTTCTCTCCTGTCCTTATACTATACACAGTGATAAGCAGGGTGTTCTAGTGATGATAGATAATCAGTTCTCACCTCTCCTGTCCTTATACTATACACAGTATAGTGATGCTTCATGAAATAGTTATCAGTCATCATTCCCCATATGTCTGCTTTATGTTGGCATCATTTTGTAAATGCTATGTTATTTTTTTAGGACCTTAGAAGGCTTAGACGTTTAGAAACTATTTTTCAAATTTTCAACAAAATTTCCCAAACCATTTTTTTAAGCACCAATTCAGATATAAAGTGATTTTGAGGGGCTTACATAATGGAAACCACCCATAAATGACACAATTTTAGAAACGACACCCCTCAAATTATTCAAAACTGATGTTACAAACTTTGTTAACCCTTTGGGTGTTCTACAAGAATTAAAGGAAAATGGAGGCGAAATGTAAAATTTTTATTTTTTATGCAGATTTTTCATGTTAATCAATTTTTTCTTGCAACACAGCAAGGGTCAACAGCAAACTAAACCTCAATATATATTACTCTGATTCTGCAGTTTACTGCAGTGGCAGTGGTTAGAAGGAAAGGAGCGCCATATGGTTTTTGGCAGATTTTGCTAGAATGGCTTTTGGGCACCATTTTGTATTTGAAGAGACCCTGACGTACCCCTACAGTGGAAACCCTCAGAAAGTGACTCCATTTTGGAAACTACACCCATCAAAGAATATATAAAGGGCGGTACTGAGCACTTTGACCCCCTAAGCGGTTTACGGAATTTGAAAACACTTGGCTGTGAAAATTAAAAGTTTAATTTCTTCCAATAAAATGTTGCTTTAGCCCCAAAGTTTTAATTTTCAGGAGAAAAACAGGAGAAAAAGCACCCAAGTTTTTTACACATTATCTCCTGAATATCCCCGTTGTGGTGGTAAACTGCTGTGGGGGCACATGGCAGGATTCATAATGGAAGGAGCGCCATATGGCTTTTGCAGTGCAGATTTTGATGAATTGGTTTATGGTCGCCTTTGGTTTTTATTTTTTTAGTGATTGTCTTATGTGGGGGCTCATTTTTTGCGGGATGAGGTGACCTTTTCAGTGGTACTTTTTTAGGGTACATAAGACTTTTTGATCACTTGGTATAACACTTTTTGTGAGGCAAGGTGACAAAAAATGGCTGTTTTGGCATCTTGTTTTTTTGTTTTTTTACAGCATTCACCTAAGGGGGCAGCTCATGTGATATTTTTATAGAGCTGGTTGTTATGGACGCGACGATACCAAATATGTTTATTATTTTTATTTTTGTTAAGTTTTACACAGTAAATGCATTTTTGAACAGAATTAAATCTTGTTTTTGTGTTGCCATTTTCTGACTGCCCTATTTTTGTAATTCTTTTGGATGATTGTCTTAGGTAGGGTCTCATTTTTTGCGGGATGAGATGAAGTTTGATTGGTACTATTTTCCATAACTTTTGGGGGTCTGATTCCCTTTACAATGCATTACAATACTTCTGTATTGTAATGCATTGGCTGTAAGTGTATTACACACAGGGGGCTCGATCTCACAGGCTATGCCTAAGGGGGACGGGGAGGGAGCTCTCTCCCCGCACATGCAACTGTCAGCGCTGACCGTGGCATAGTGAAGGGTTAATGCGCCGGCAGCTAACGGGAACAGCCAATCCCCTGCACCCGCCCGATCAGCATGCCATAGTACTATTATGGCGCTGGTCGGGAAGGCGTTAAAGGGATTGTCTGCTAAGTAGGAAGTAAACAATTCGTGGAACGGAAGATGGCCACGCTGGAGGCAGTGCGCTGGAGGCAGTGCGCAGGAGCATAGCCGCAGGAGCTGTCTGACACCAGACCAATTGTGAGAACGTCAGCAGCCTAAAGAAGGACGAGGCAGAGAACAACGTGGAGAAGTGTGCACGTGTCTCACAAGGCAGAGCACTACCGCCACGTCTCCATCATTTATGTCTCTGCACGTTTTGTGTGTGTGCTATCTCCTTTCACGTCTTTGACCCGTGACCTTTGGGGACTTTGTATGCGGAGAACACCCACAGACTCCACCTTACCCTTCACAGAGAATGAGTCACAGCAGCACAGGGGTCATGTCCTCACCATACTCCTGTCACCATAGATTACCCAGCATGCCCTGCTCTCCAGAGGATGAGAGTCATCAGGGCCGAACACAGAGGTGACATCACACATCTGTCATAGCAAGCAGCAGCCTGCAGGGGGCGAGACACACCACACTGCTAAACCTGCATCACACATGGTAGGATTAGATACACAGCTCAGCAGACAGTATCACACGGGATAGGATTAGATACACAGCTCAGCAGACAGTATCACACAGGGTAGGGTTAGATACACGGCTCAGCAGACAGTATCACACAGAATAGGATTAGATACACAGCTCAGCAGACTGTATCACACAGGATAGGATTAGATACACAGCTCAGCAGACAGTATCACACAGGATAGGATTAGATACACAGCTCAGCAGACAGTATCACACAGGATAGGATTAGATACACAGCTCAGCAGACTGTATCACACCGTACAGTTTTAGATACACAGCTCAGCAGACTGTATCACACAGGATATGATTAGATACACAGCTCAGCAGACAGTATCACACAGGATAGGATTAGATACACAGCTCAGCAGACAGTATCACACAGGATAGGATCAGATACACAGCTCAGCAGACTGTATCACACAGGATAGGATTAGATACACAGCTCAGCAGACAGTATCACACAGGATAGGATTAGATACACAGCTCAGCAGACAGTATCACACAGGATAGGATTAGATAAAAAGCTCAGCAGACAGTATCGCACAGGGTAGGATTAGATACACAGCTCGGCAGACAGTATCGCACAGGAGAAGATTAGATACACAGCTCAGCAGACAGTATCCCACAGGATAGGATTAGATACAGGGCTCAGCAGACAGTATCCTACAGGATAGGTTTAGATACACAGCTCAGCAGACAGTATCCCACAGGATAGGATTAGATACACAGCTCAGAAGACAGTATCACACAGGATAGGATTAGATACAGAGCTCAGCAGACAGTGTCACACAGGATAGGATTAGATACACAGCTCAGCAGACAGTATCACACAGGAGAAGATTAGATACACAGCTCAGCAGACGATATCGCACAGGAGAAGATTAGATACACAGCTCAGCAGACAGTATCCCACAGGATAGGATTAGATACATAGTTCAGTAGACAGTATCACAAAGGATAGGATTAGATACATAGATCAGCAGACAGTATCACACAGGATAGGATTAGATACACAGCTCAGCAGGCAGTATCACAGTATAGGATTAGATACATAGCTCAGCAGACTGTATCACACAGGATAGGATTAGATACACAGCTCAGCAGACTGTATCACACAGGATAGGATTAGATACACAGCTCAGAAGACAGTATCACACAGGATAGGATTAGATACACAGCTCAGAAGACAGTATCACACATGATAGGATTAGATACAGAGCTCAGCAGACAGTATCACACAGGATAGGATTAGATACACAACAGACAGTATCACACAGGATAGGATTAAATACACAGCTCAGCAGACAGTATCACACATTATAGGATTAGATACCCAGCTCAGCAGACAGTATCATACAGGATAGGATTAGATACACAGCTCAGCAGACAGTATCACACAGGATAGGATTAGATACACAGCTCAGCAGACAGTATCACACAGGATAGGATTAGATACACAGCTCAGCAGACTGTATCACACCGTACAGTTTTAGATACACAGCTCAGCAGACTTTATCACACAGGATAGGATTAGATACACAGCTCAGCAGACAGTATCACACAGGATAGGATTAGATACACAGCTCAGCAGACAGTATCACACAGGATAGGTTTAGATACACAGCTCAGCAGACAGTATCACACAGGATAGGATTAGATACACGGCTCAGCAGAAAGTATCACACAGGATAGGATTAGATACACAGCTCAGCAGACAGTATCACACAGGATAGGATTAGATACACGGCTCAGCAGACGGTATCACACAGGATAGGATTAGATACACGGCTCAGCAGATGGTATCACACAGGATAGGATTAGATACACAGCTCAGCAGACAGTATCACACATAATAGGATTAGATACACAGCTCAGCAGACAGTATCACACAGGATAGGATTAGATACACAGCTCAGCAGACAGTATCACACAGGATAGGATTAGATACACAGCTCAGCAGACGGTATCACACAGGATAGGATTAGATACACAGCTCAGCAGAAAGTATCACACAGGATAGGATTAGATACACAGCTCAGCAGACAGTATCACACAGGATAGGATTAGATACACGGCTCAGCAGACGGTATCACACAGGATAGGATTAGATACACGGCTCAGCAGACGGTATCACACAGGATAGGATTAGATACACAGCTCAGCAGACAGTATCACACATAATAGGATTAGATACACAGCTCAGCAGACAGTATCACACAGGATAGGATTAGATACAGAGCTCAGCAGACTGTATCACACATGATAGGATGAGATACACAGCTCAGCAGACAGTATCACACAGGATAGGATTAGATACACAGCTCAGCAGACAGTATCACACAGGATAGGATTAGATACAGAGCTCAGCAGACTGTATCACACATGATAGGATGAGATACACAGCTCAGCAGACAGTATCACACAGGATAGGATTAGATACACAGCTCAGCAGACAGTATCACACAGGATAGGATTAGATACAGAGCTCAGCAGACTGTAGTATGAACTGATTACTTTCCTGAGAGGTAGGTGATCCTCCTTTCCTTCTCCGATGTAAAATATATGTACAGTCAAATGTTATATTTGCATATTTCCCATAGTGCACGGCCTGAAAGTCTCCTTAGGGTAAATGAACATTGTGGTGAAGGTCCCGCTGTGTGTGCACAGGGCTTTATATGTAGAGTGGCAGTTCTGCTCTTTGGTGGAAGCCTTACCTGCACTGCAGGAAACTGAATGATGCTTCTGTGTGATGTTTGCTGTTTTTTATTTATTGTATATTTTTGTTAACTTAGTGAAGGGTAAAGAATTGTTTTTCCACATGATCTTCATGAAACACCGCACTAAACTGGTGCAGACGAAGAATAGCTGCTCCCAACTCACAGCCGTGTTTAGAAGATTCCCTTCATTTTGGATAGTTCTTAACAACATTCATTAAACACAGTCAGGCTTACAACAATGCATTCTGGGTAATTATGTAAATTATCCACATTTTTGTTGCAGGAGAACTAGAACATTCAAAATATCACCCAAAGAGGCAGGCCATTGCATATGTAAATGCCGCCCACCACCAGTAGAGGGAGGAGAGCTGGTCGGTGATCACTACTAGGAGCTCTCCGTAAGGAAAAATAGTACCCCCTGAATCCCAACTAAGGCCTCTCAGCAGCATAAAACACTTTTAGTGAGCAGTGATCAACTAGTGATATTAGTGGTGTCAAAGAGAAGAAACCGACTGGTAAACTGATCTATTCTTAAAACACAAGTGAAATGTTGTAGTCCAGAAATTCCACTGGGAGGCAGGAGAAATTAGGTTAAATGTGAGCGGATGTGGTAGCATAACCTTTCCAGAAAGTGTCAGTAGGAATCAGTCATTATGGCTGCAGTCCAAAAAATACCCCCTAGGAGGCAGAAGAGAGATCAGTTTATTGTGAGGTGAATGTAGTTGCACAGGATGTCCACCGGGTGGCAACAAAGAAGTGGACTTTTTCCTGTCTGATCTGCATATTTCCCACAGTGCATTGCTGTCCCCTCTCCTTAGGTGTAATAGATGTCTCAGTGATGGCGGCTCCTGGGTTGCGGATATAAGAGATATCTGTTGTGATTGTCATCAGTACAGAGGTGTTGGAGCTTCTTCATGTCTAACACCACGGACCTGGTCACTGGTTTATGAGGAGCTCTTCTCCTGTGGAGAGGGCATGTGATAGGCGGGGTAGGCAACCTCCAGCTGTTGTGAAAACTACAACTCCCAGCATGCATACTTGCTCTGCTCTTCTAAGAACTAACATACAAATGAATGGAGCATGCTGGGAATTGTAGTTTTATAACAGCTGGAGTGCCGAAGCTTGCTTATCAGTGTTCTAGTATCTATAATCAGTGTTTTTAACTGCACATGTGGGAGATTTAGCAGTGTGAACGGCGCCCCCTATGTGTGATGATGGGAGGATGACCAGTGTGAGCAGCGCCCCCTGTGTGTGATGCTGGGAGGCTGACCAGTATGAACAGCGCCCCCTATGTGTGATGGTGGGAGGCTGACCAGTGTGAACGGCGCCCCCTATGTGTGATGATGGGAGGATGACCAGTGTGAGCAACGCCCCCTGTGTGTGATGTTGGGAGGCTGACCAGTATGAACAGCGCCCCCTATGTGTGATGGTGGGAGGCTGACCAGTGTGAACAGCGCCCCCTATGTGTGATTATGGGAGGATGACCAGTGTGAACAGCACCCCTATGTGTGATGAGAGGCTGACCAGTGTGAACAGCGCCCCCTATGTGTGATGATGGGAGGCTGTCCAGTGTGAAGAGCGCCCCCTATGGTCCAATGAGAGGTGGGAGGAGACCTGATCTGTAATTAGGTTGTAATATTCCTCCAACCCTTCTGATTTGCATATTTCCCACAGTGCATTGCCTTCCCCTCTCCTTAGGTGTAATAGATGTCTCAGTGATGGCGGCTCCTGGGCTGAGATAGTAACTTCTTACAGATAAGTGTGCTTTATTCTAGTGATCAGTGTGAACAGCGCCCCCCTATGTGTGATGGTGGGAGGCTGACCAGTGTGAACAGCAGCCCCTATGTGTGATGGTGGGAGGCTGACCAGTATGAACAGCACCCCCTGTGTGTGATGGTGGGAGGCTGACCAGTATGAACAGCGCCCCCTATGTGTGATGGTGGGAGGAGTCCTGATCTGTAATTAGGTTCTAATATTCCTCCAACCCTTCTGATTTGCATATTTCCCACAGTGCATTGCCTTCCCCTCTCCTTAGGTGTAATAGATGTCTCAGTGATGGCGGCTCCTGGGCTGAGATAGTAACTTCTTACAGATAAGTGTGCTTTCTTCTAGTGACCAGCATGAACAGCGCCCCCTATGTGTGATGGTGGGAGGCTGACCAGCATGAACGGCGCCCCCCTATGTGTGATGGTGGGAGGCTGACCAGCATGAACGGCGCCCCCTATGTGTGATGGTGGGAGGCTGACCAGTGTGAACAGCAGCCCCTATGTGTGATGGTGGGAGGAGTCCTGATCTGTAATTAGGTTCTAATATTCCTCCAACCCTTCTGATTTGCATATTTCCCACAGTGCATTGCCTTCCCCTCTCCTTAGGTGTAATAGATGTCTCAGTGATGGCGGCTCCTGGGCTGAGATAGTAACTTCTTACAGATAAGTGTGCTTTCTTCTAGTGATCAGTGTGAGCAGCGCCCCCTATGTGTGATGGTGGGAGGCTGACCAGCATGAACGGCGCCCCCCTATGTGTGATGGTGGGAGGCTGACCAGCATGAACGGCGCCCCCTATGTGTGATGGTGGGAGGCTGACCAGCATGAACGGCGTCCCCTATGTGTGATGGTGGGAGGCTGACCAGCATGAACGGCGCCCCCTACGTGTGATGGTGGGAGGCTGACCAGCATGAACGGCACCCCCTACGTGTGATGGTGGGGGGCTGACCAGCGTGAACGGTGCCCCCTATGTGTGATGGTGGGAGGCTGACCAGTGTGAACAGCAGCCCCTATGTGTGATGGTGGGGGGCTGACCAGTGTGAACGGCACCCCCTACGTGTGATGGTGGGGGGCTGACCATCGTGAACGGCGCCCCCTACGTGTGATGGTGGGAGGCTGACCAGCGTAAACGGCGCCCCCTATGTGTGATGGTGGGAGGCTGACCAGTGTGAACAGCAGCCCCTATGTGTGATGGTGGAAGGCTGACCAGTGTGAACAGCGCCCCCTATGTGTGATGAGAGGCTGACCAGTATGGACAGCACCCCATATGTGTGATGAGAGGCTGACCAGTGTGAGCAACACCCCCTATGTGTGATGGTGGGAGGCTGACCAGTGTGAACAGCAGCCCCTATGTGTGATGGTGGGAGGAGTCCTGATCTGTAATTAGGTTCTAATATTCCTCCAACCCTTCTGATTTGCATATTTCCCACAGTGCATTGCCTTCCCCTCTCCTTAGGTGTAATAGATGTCTCAGTGATGGCGGCTCCTGGGCTGAGATAGTAACTTCTTACAGATAAGTGTGCTTTCTTCTAGTGATCAGTGTGAACAGCGCCCCCTATGTGTGATGGTGGGAAGCTGACCAGCATGAACAGCACCCCCTATGTGTGATGGTGGGAGGCTGACCAGCATGAACAGCGCCTCCTATGTGTGATGCTCAGAGGCTGACCAGCATGAACAGCAGCCCCTATGTGTGATGCTCAGAGGCTGACCAGTGTGAACAGCAGCCCCTATGTGTGATGCTCAGAGGCTGACCAGTGTGAACAGCAGCCCCTATGTGTGATGATGGGAGTATATCCAGTGTGAGCAGCCCCCCTATGTGTGATGGTGGGAGGCTGACCAGCATGAACAGCGCCTCCTATGTGTGATGAGAGGCTGACCAGTGTGAACAGCAGCCCCTATGTGTGATGGTGGGAGGCTGACCAGTGTGAGCAGCACCCCCTGTGTGTGATGAGAGGCTGACCACTATGGACAGCGCCCCTTATGTGTGATGATGGGAGGATGACCAGTGTGAGCAGCACCCCCTATGTGTGATGGTGGGAGGCTGACCAGTGTGAACAGCAGCCCCTATGTGTGATGGTGGGAGGAGTCCTGATCTGTAATTAGGTTCTAATATTCCTCCAACCCTTCTGATTTGCATATTTCCCACAGTGCATTGCCTTCCCCTCTCCTTAGGTGTAATAGATGTCTCAGTGATGGCGGCTCCTGGGCTGAGATAGTAACTTCATACAGATAAGTGTGCTTTCTTCTAGTGATCAGTGTGAACAGCGCCCCCTATGTGTGATGGTGGGAGGCTGACCAGCATGAACAGCACCCCCTATGTGTGATGGTGGGAGGCTGACCAGCATGAACAGCGCCTCCTATGTGTGATGCTCAGAGGCTGACCAGTGTGAACAGCAGCCCCTATGTGTGATGCTCAGAGGCTGACCAGTGTGAACAGCAGCCCCTATGTGTGATGATGGGAGCATGATCCAGTGTGAGCAGCGCCCCCTATGTGTGATGGTGGGAGGCTGACCAGCATGAACAGCGCCTCCTATGTGTGATGAGAGGCTGACCAGTGTGAACAGCAGCCCCTATGTGTGATGGTGGGAGGCTGACCAGTGTGGACAGTGCCCCCTGTGTGTGATGAGAGGCTGACCACTATGGACAGCGCCCCTTATGTGTGATGATGGGAGGATGACCAGTGTGAGCAGCACCCCCTATGTGTGATGGTGGGAGGCTGACCAGTGTGAACAGCAGCCCCTATGTGTGATGGTGGGAGGAGTCCTGATCTGTAATTAGGTTCTAATATTCCTCCAACCCTTCTGATTTGCATATTTCCCACAGTGCATTGCCTTCCCCTCTCCTTAGGTGTAATAGATGTCTCAGTGATGGCGGCTCCTGGGTGTTGCTCTGACCCCTCTTAATACTTTTGGGTAATAATGAGAGGAATGGCTGGTAGATGGCAGGCGGTCCCTGGCCGCTCCTGTTACTGTATTGTGCTCCATGTGTTGGTCGGTCAGCTGACTATTAGTCCTCGCCCCTGTGGGTGCTGAGCAGTGGGCGGGCTCATGTGATGCTCCTCCCTGTTTGCCCATTCTCTTCTTTCATAGGCTTATAGTAGCTGTGGTCACACCTATAATTTCCATATTTCCCCTCCATTGGTGCAGCTCCCAACTGGGATTATACCTGCAATGATTAATTTGCATATTTCCCATAGTGCACTGCCTGTAAGTCTCCTTAGGTTAAATGATGATTGCAGTGAAGGTAGCGCTGTGTGTGTGGCGAGGGTCTTATATGGTGAGCGCTTCTGTGCTCATGATGTCTGTGAGGACTGGGAGTTCTGCTCCCTGGTGGAGGCCGGAGCTACTGCAGTGTGTGGTGGCGGAAGGCTGCTCAGTGTGAACAGCGCTGTGTGCGGTGACTGTTACTTCATGGAGTAACTCTTACTCATCACTTACTTCTCCACTGTTAAACGTTGGGTCCAAAAAAAAAAATTATCATTATTTATTTTTTTTCAGAACAGGTTCCATATTCCTTTTCAGTCCGCGCGTCCGGCGTTCCTCCGGAGGGTCTGGATGACGCTGGATTTGAGCTCAGATAGGCTCCGCCCACTTTGCCCTAAAATTCTGTTTTCTAAGTCAAATTTCGGATTTGACATATTCTTTTCAACGTTCATTTAACTTAGGGAGACGATTTGCAATGCATTGTGGGTAAATATGCAAATGAGGTCGATTTCTATTGGTTGAAAATTAAATTATTCAAAATGGCTGCCACAGAGGCGGGGTTTATCTCCGAGAAAGGCAGATCATGACCAGGAGCATGAGCTTCTCCTCACCTCAGAGCCCTCACTGACCATCAGAAAGCCATCGACCTGTTCACCGGCTCGAGGAGGGAGGAGAGGTGAAGGACTGATCGGAGTGAGGAGGACAGATCGCAGGGAGGAGAGGTGGAGGACTGATCGGAGGGAGGAGGAGAGGTGGAGGACTGATCGGAGGGAGGAGAGGTGGAGGACTGGTCGGAGGGAGGAGGAGAGGTGGAGGACTGATCGGAGGGAGGAGAGGTGGAGGACTGAGCGCAGGGAATACTTACAGGGGTATGAAGAGACTGAGCATCTGCAGGGTGTGAGATACTGAGACCCCATCGCCTTCTAGAGCTGAAATACCCCACACGGCCACGGACATGAGAGGCGCTGTTCCTGGAAGAAAGCATCCATGACTTTTTATCCTCAAAACTCCTGAAGAAGTGGTACCATCATGTCCGTAATGAAGACCGCAAAACCTGAACACTGCTGCAGTCCGCAACACGGGCATGGTGGCACCACGCTTATGTGCATGGGACCAAAGTGAATGGTGCATGCTGGGAGTTGTAGTTTCACAACAGCTGGAGGTTGCTGACTCCTAACGTAGAGGCAGAGAAACAGCGCCCCCTAGAGTTGTGATCCTGCCATTCAGGGCTGTAGAAAAGCTAAGTGACTTCCAGTATGGATTGGGCTGACAATGGGGTTGTCACTCAGCTTTTCTAGAGTCCTGAACAGTAATTCTGCTTGTTCTGTATCAGCAAATCCCCAATCACTGCATAACATGACTGCTCTGGAAAAGCTGAGTGACAACCAAAACGCCAGCAAAGACCATATTGGTTGTCACCCAGCTTTCTCCATAACAGCATGACGAGACCTTTTTGCCATTCAAGACTAAAGAAAAGGTGGGTGACAACCCCAGTGGCAGCAAAGGACGACCTTAATGGCTGTCACCCAGCTTTCCCAGGAACAGATATCACTAAGAACAGAACTGTTGAGCAAAGCAACAACCCCCAAGGATTAGAGCAGATTATCGGCACTTCCAGTGAAAAGGTGGCGTCCCCTGCAGGGTATGGGACACTTGGGTGACCCCGACTGACATCCACAGGCGAGGCTGCCTAACTGCAGGTGGTAGTGTATAATCTGCATGCAGTGAGCTCCCCCTAGTGGTGGCTGTATAATCTGTATGTAGTGAGCTCCCCCTAGTGGTGGCTGTATAATCTGTATGTAGTGAGCTCCCCCTAGTGGTGGCTGTATAATCTGTATGTATTGAGCTCCCCCTAGTGGTGGCTGTATAAATCTGTATGCAGTGAGCTCCCCCTAGTGGTGGCTGTATAATCTGTATGGAGTGAGCTTCCCCTAGTGGTGGCTGTATAATCTGTATGTAGTGAGCTCCCCCTAGTGGTGGCTGTATAATCTGTATGTATTGAGCTCCCCCTAGTGGTGGCTGTATAAATCTGTATGCAGTGAGCTCCCCCTAGTGGTGGCTGTATAATCTTTATGGAGTGAGCTCCCCCTAGTGGTGGCTGTATAATCTGTATGGAGTGAGCTTCCCCTAGTGGTGGCTGTATAAACTGCATGTACTGAGCTCCCTCTAGTGGTGGCTGTATATATCTATATGCAGTGAGCTCCCTCTAGTGGTGGCTGTATAATCTGTATGTAGTGAGCTCCTCCTAGTGGTGGCTGTATAATCTGTATGGAGTGAGCTCCCCCTAGTGGTGGCTGTATAATCTGTATGGAGTGAGCTTCCCCTAGTGGTGGCTGTATAAACTGCATGTACTGAGCTCCCCCTAGTGGTGGCTGTATATATCTATATGTAGTGTGAGCTCCCCCTAGTGGTGGTTGTATAAATCTGTATGCAGTGAGCTCCCCCTAGTGGTGGCTGTATAATCTGTATGGAGTGAGCTTCCCCTAGTGGTGGCTGTAAAAACTGCATGTACTGAGCTCCCCCCTAGTGGTGCACGTTATAACAGCCGCAGGCGCTCACATGGGCAGTTTAGAGACCCGATCGTCATGGAGGACAGAAGCGGAAAATCCCTTTCACATAATAATTTAATGAAACGTCACCCACAACAATCCAGTGTCGGGCTCCCCTGAGGGGGCGTGCCATCTCGCGGACTCATCCAGCGTCTCCGAGTTCATAAATAGAATAATAAAATATTTGCGGTGAACAATCACACGAGGCGACAAAATTGAGGAAATCCTACAGAAGAGGCAGCGACCGCGTTAGCATGGACGCCGGCAACACTTGGAAGAAATACTGTCTCTGGCGAGAACGTCAGCAGCCTGAAGAAGGACGAGGCAGCGCACAACATGGAGTGCCCACAGCCCTGGAGAAGTGTGCACGTGTCTCACAAGGCAGAGCGGCCATGGCCGCCATCACAGTGAATCCTGATTTTCCTTGTGCAATGAGGCACTCAATGGGTGGGGGAGGGGGCGTGACCCTCGGCTGGGGTAGAAGCTGACATTCTTAGATCAGCCGGAGGAGGGGTATTGACAGCGTGGGGTCTCACACACGTTGGTCACCAGTCCAGCCACGATGACCTGAAAACCCTGGACGCCAAGACAGATATGGCAGTGACACCCATGTACCCCATAGATACCCTATAGGTCGTCCGTGGAATGAACCAGCCTTGTTCATGGAGCTCAGAGATGTGTGGCCCCGGGGCCGCTCTCCTCTGTCATGGCCGCCGTATGGTTGTGCCGCCTCCTTTGTGCGTCTGCCGGCTCGCTCAGCGATGTCTTGGTTTTATTCTTCCGGCTCCTCAGTGACCTGTTCTTCGGGGAGTCTGTAGCCGGGGCGTTCTGTCCCCGGGGGGGCTCTGTGGCTCTGGAGGGGGCTGTCACCGGAGCAGGGGGCGCAGCAGAGTTGTTGATGGCTGACTGGACGGACACGGTTAGTTTCCCACGGCCGGTGCCGTCGTTGACACTGCTATTGCTGTGATGTTTCACCGGTGGAGGGGTCGGGCCCCGCATTCTCAGGGGCTTCTGGGATCTGGGGTCCATGCCAATATCCACAGTGATGTTTGTGTAGAGGCCTTCCAGCTCTTTGGACAGGAGGGTGTACGTCAGCGAGTTCATCCCGTCCTGAGTCCACATCCTCTGTGTGCGGATCAGAAGATCAAACCTGCGGAAGACAGAGGAGATGTTAGACCCCAGAGATAAAACGCTGGCCCTTTAAAAGTGGATCACATGACACCACTAATCAATTCAATCCACTCTCTGAACACCCAGATTTACCTATCCTGTACTATACTCTAGTTACAGTCAAAGCTGCATTCACTACACTTCTACACCGCTCACACCCAGAGCTGCACCCACTATACCTGTACACCGCCCACATCCAGAGCTGCACCCACTATACCTGTACGCCGCTCCCACTATACCTGTACACCGCTCACATCCAGAGCTGCACCCACTATACCTGTACACCGCCCACATCCAGAGCTGCACCCACTATACCTGTACACCGCTCACATCCAGAGCTGCACCCACTATACCTGTACACCGCTCACATCCAGAGCTGCACCCACTATACCTGTACACCGCTCACATCCAGAGCTGCACCCACTATACCTGTACACCGCTCACATCCAGAGCTGCACCCACTATACCTGTACACCGCCCACATCCAGAGCTGCACCCACTATACCTGTACACCGCTCACATCCAGAGCTGCACCCACTATACCTGTACACCGCCCACATCCAGAGCTGCACCCACAATACCTGTACACCGCTCACATCCAGAGCTGCTCCCATTATACCTGTACACCGCTCACATCCAGAGCTGCACTCACTATACCTGTACACTGCTCACACCCAGAGCTGCACCCACTATACCTGTACACCGCTCAGATCTAGAGCTGCACCCACTATACCTGTACACCGCTCACATCCAGAGCTGCACCCACTATACCTGTACACCGCCCACATTCACAGCTGCACCCACTATACCTGTACACCGCTCACATCCAGAGCTGCACCCACTATACCTGTACACCGCCCACATTCACAGCTGCACCCACTATACCTGTACACCGCTCACATCCAGAGCTGCACCCACTATACCTGTACACCGCTCACATCCAGAGCTGCACCCACTATACCTGTACACCGCTCACATCCAGAGCTGCACCCACTATACCTGTACACCGCTCACATCCAGAGCTGCACCCACTATACCTGTACACCGCTCACATCCAGAGCTGCACCCACTATGCCTGTACCGCTCATCTAGGCTGCACCCACTATACCTGTACACCGCTCACATCAGAGCTGCACCCACTATGCCTGTACACCGCTCACATCTAGAGCTGCACCCACTATACCTGTACACCGCTCACATCCAGAGCTGCACCCACTATACCTGTACACCGCTCACATCCAGAGCTGCACCCACTATACCTGTACACCGCTCACATCCAGAGCTGCACCCACTATACCTGTACACCGCTCACATCCAGAGCTGCACCCACTATACCTGTACACCGCTCACATCCAGAGCTGCACCCACTATACCTGTACACCGCTCACATCCAGAGCTGCACCCACTATACCTGTACACCGCTCACATCCAGAGCTGCACCCACTATACCTGTACACCGCTCACATCCAGAGCTGCACCCACTATACCTGTACACCGCTCACATCCAGAGCTGCACCCACTATACCTGTCACCGCTCACATCCAGAGCTGCACCCACTATGCCTGTACACCGCTCACATCTAGAGCTGCACCCACTATACCTGTACACCGCTCACATCCAGAGCTGCACCCACTATACCTGTACACCGCTCACATCCAGAGCTGCACCCACTATACCTGTACACCGCTCACACCAGAGCTGCACCCACTATACCTGTACACCGCTCACATCCAGAGCTGCACCCACTATACCTGTACACCGCTCACATCCAGAGCTGCACCCACTATGCCTGTACACCGCTCACATCCAGAGCTGCACCCACTATACCTGTACACCGCTCACATCCAGAGCTGCACCCACTATACCTGTACACCGCTCACATCCAGAGCTGCACCCACTATACCTGTACACCGCTCACATCCAGAGCTGCACCCACTATACCTGTGCACCGCTCACATCCAGAGCTGCACCCACTATACCTGTACACCGCTCACATCCAGAGCTGCACCCACTATACCTGTACACCGCTCACATCCAGAGCTGCACCCACTATGCCTGTACACCGCTCACATCCAGAGCTGCACCCACTATGCCTGTGCACCGCTCACATCCAGAGCTGCACCCACTATACCTGTACACCGCTCACATCCAGAGCTGCACCCACTATGCCTGTACACCGCTCACATCCAGAGCTGCACCCACTATACCTGTGCACCGCTCACATCCAGGCTGCACCCACTATGCCTGTACACCGCTCACATCAGAGCTGCACCACTATACCTGTACACCGCTCATCCAGAGCTGCACCCACTATGCCTGTACACCGCTCACATCCAGAGCTGCACCCACTATACCTGTACACCGCTCACATCCAGAGCTGCACCCACTATGCCTGTGCACCGCTCACATCCAGGCTGCACCCACTATACCTGTGCACCGCTCACATCCAGAGCTGCACCCACTATGCCTGTACACCGCTCACATCCAGAGCTGCACCCACTATGCCTGTACACCGCTCATCCAGGCTGCACCCACTATACCTGTACACCGCTCACATCCAGGCTGCACCCACTATACCTGTACACCGCTCACATCCAGGCTGCACCCACTATACCTGTACACCGCTCACATCCAGAGCTGCACCCACTATGCCTGTACACCGCTCACATCCAGGCTGCACCCACTATACCTGTACACCGCTCACATCCAGAGCTGCACCCACTATGCCTGTACACCGCTCACATCCAGAGCTGCACCCACTATGCCTGTGCACCGCTCACATCCAGGCTGCACCCACTATACCTGTACACCGCTCACATCCAGAGCTGCACCCACTATGCCTGTACACCGCTCACATCCAGGCTGCACCCACTATACCTGTACACCGCTCACATCCAGAGCTGCACCCACTATGCCTGTACACCGCTCACATCCAGAGCTGCACCCACTATGCCTGTGCACCGCTCACATCCAGAGCTGCACCCACTATGCCTGTACACCGCTCACATCCAGGCTGCACCCACTATACCTGTACACCGCTCACGTCCAGGCTGCACCCACTATGCCTGTGCACCGCTCACATCCAGGCTGCACCCACTATGCCTGTGCACCGCTCACATCCAGAGCTGCACCCACTATGCCTGTACACCGCTCACATCCAGGCTGCACCCACTATACCTGTACACCGCTCACATCCAGGCTGCACCCACTATGCCTGTACACGCTCACATCCAGGCTGCACCCACTATGCCTGTACACCGCTCACATCCAGGCTGCACCCACTATGCCTGTGCACCGCTCACATCCAGGCTGCACCCACTATGCCTGTGCACCGCTCACATCCAGGCTGCACCCACTATGCCTGTGCACCGCTCACATCCAGGCTGCACCCACTATGCCTGTACACCGCTCACATCCAGAGCTGCACCCACTATGCCTGTACACCGCTCACGTCAGGCTGCACCCACTATGCCTGTACACCGCTCATCCAGGCTGCACCCACTATGCCTGTGCACCGGCTCACGTCCAGGCTGCACCCACTATGCCTGTGCACCGGCTCACATCCAGGCTGCACCCACTATGCCTGTGCACAGCTCACATCAGGCTGCACCCACTATGCCTGTACACCGCTCACATCAGGCTGCACCCACTATGCCTGTGCACCGCTCACATCCAGGCTGCACCCACTATGCCTGTGCACCGCTCACATCCAGAGCTGCACCCACTATGCCTGTGCACCGCTCACATCCAGGCTGCACCCACTATGCCTGTGCACCGCTCACATCCAGGCTGCACCCACTATGCCTGTACACCGCTCACATCCAGGCTGCACCCACTATGCCTGTGCACCGCTCACATCCAGGCTGCACCACTATGCCTGTGCACCGCTCACATCCAGGCTGCACCCACTATGCCTGTACACCGCTCACATCAGGCTGCACCCACTATGCCTGTACACCGCTCACATCCAGGCTGCACCCACTATGCCTGTGCACCGCTCACATCCAGGCTGCACCCACTATGCCTGTGCACCGCTCACATCCAGGCTGCACCCACTATGCCTGTACACCGCTCACATCAGGCTGCACCCACTATGCCTGTACACCGCTCACATCCAGGCTGCACCCACTATACCTGTACACCGCTCACATCCAGGCTGCACCCACTATGCCTGTGCACCGCTCACATCCAGGCTGCACCCACTATGCCTGTGCACCGCTCACGTCCAGGCTGCCCACTATGCCTGTCACCGCTCACGTCAGGCTGCACCACTATGCCTGTACACCGCTCACATCCAGGCTGCACCCACTATGCCTGTGCACCGCTCACATCAGGCTGCACCCACTATGCCTGTGCACAGCTCACATCCAGGCTGCACCCACTATGCCTGTACACGCTCACATCAGGCTGCACCCACTATACCTGTGCACCGCTCACATCCAGGCTGCACCCACTATGCCTGTGCACCGCTCACATCCAGGCTGCACCCACTATGCCTGTACACCGCTCACATCCAGGCTGCACCCACTATGCCTGTACACCGCTCACATCCAGGCTGCACCCACTATGCCTGTGCACCGCTCACATCCAGGCTGCACCCACTATGCCTGTGCACCGCTCACGTCCAGGCTGCACCCACTATGCCTGTGCACCGCTCACATCAGGCTGCACCCACTATGCCTGTACACAGCTCACATCCAGGCTGCACCCACTATGCCTGTACACCGCTCACATCCAGGCTGCACCCACTATGCCTGTACACCGCTCACATCCAGAGCTGCACCCACTATGCCTGTGCACCGCTCACATCAGGCTGCACCACTATGCCTGTACACCGCTCACATCCAGGCTGCACCCACTATACCTGTACCGCTCACATCCAGGCTGCACCCACTATGCCTGTGCACCGCTCACATCAGGCTGCACCCACTATGCCTGTGCACCGCTCACATCCAGGCTGCACCCACTATGCCTGTACACCGCTCACATCCAGGCTGCACCCACTATGCCTGTACACCGCTCACATCCAGAGCTGCACCCACTATGCCTGTGCACCGCTCACATCCAGGCTGCACCCACTATGCCTGTGCACCGCTCACATCCAGGCTGCACCCACTATACCTGTACACCGCTCACATCAGAGCTGCACCCACTATGCCTGTGCACCGCTCATCAGGCTGCACCCACTATACCTGTACCGCTCACTCAGGCTGCACCACTATGCCTGTGCACCGCTCACATCAGGCTGCACCACTATGCCTGTACACGCTCACTCAGGCTGCACCCACTATGCCTGTGCACCGCTCACATCCAGAGCTGCACCCACTATACCTGTACACCGCTCACATCAGGCTGCACCCACTATGCCTGTGCACCGCTCACATCCAGAGCTGCACCCACTATGCCTGTACACCGCTCACATCAGAGCTGCACCACTATGCCTGTGCACCGCTCACATCCAGGCTGCACCCACTATGCCTGTACACCGCTCACATCCAGAGCTGCACCCACTATACCTGTACACCGCTCACATCAGGCTGCACCCACTATGCCTGTGCACCGCTCACATCCAGGCTGCACCCACTATGCCTGTACACCGCTCACATCCAGAGCTGCACCCACTATGCCTGTACACCGCTCACGTCCAGGCTGCACCCACTATGCCTGTGCACCGCTCACATCCAGAGCTGCACCCACTATGCCTGTGCACCGCTCACATCCAGGCTGCACCCACTATGCCTGTACACCGCTCACATCCAGAGCTGCACCCACTATACCTGTGCACCGCTCACATCCAGAGCTGCACCCACTATGCCTGTACACCGCTCACATCAGGCTGCACCCACTATGCCTGTGCACCGCTCACGTCAGGCTGCACCCACTATGCCTGTACACCGCTCACATCAGGCTGCACCCACTATACCTGTGCACCGCTCATCCAGGCTGCACCCACTATGCCTGTGCACCGCTCACGTCAGGCTGCACCCACTATGCCTGTGCACCGCTCACATCCAGAGCTGCACCCACTATACCTGTACACCGCTCACATCCAGAGCTGCACCCACTATACCTGTACACCGCTCACATCCAGGCTGCACCCACTATGCCTGTACACCGCTCATCCAGGCTGCACCCACTATGCCTGTACACCGCTCACATCAGAGCTGCACCCACTATGCCTGTGCACGGCTCACATCCAGAGCTGCACCCACTATACCTGTGCACCGCTCACATCCAGAGCTGCACCCACTATACCTGTGCACCGCTCACATCCAGGCTGCACCCACTATACCTGTGCACCGCTCACATCCAGAGCTGCACCCACTATACCTGTACACCGCTCACATCCAGAGCTGCACCCACTATGCCTGTACACCGCTCACATCCAGAGCTGCACCCACTATGCCTGTACACCGCTCACATCCAGAGCTGCACCCACTATGCCTGTACCGCTCACATCAGGCTGCACCCACTATGCCTGTACACGCTCACATCCAGGCTGCACCCACTATACCTGTACACCGCTCACATCAGAGCTGCACCCACTATACCTGTACACCGCTCACATCCAGGCTGCACCCACTATACCTGTACACCGCTCACATCCAGAGCTGCACCCACTATACCTGTACACCGCTCACATCCAGAGCTGCACCCACTATACCTGTACACCGCTCACATCCAGAGCTGCACCCACTATACCTGTACACCGCTCACATCCAGAGCTGCACCCACTATACCTGTACACCGCTCACATCCAGAGCTGCACCCACTATACCTGTACACCGCTCACATCCAGAGCTGCACCCACTATACCTGTACACCGCTCACATCCAGAGCTGCACCCACTATACCTGTGCACCGCTCACATCCAGAGCTGCACCCACTATACCTGTACACCGCTCACATCCAGAGCTGCACCCACTATACCTGTACACCGCTCACATCCAGAGCTGCACCCACTATACCTGTGCACCGCTCACATCCAGGCTGCACCCACTATGCCTGTGCACCGCTCATCCAGAGCTGCACCCACTATACCTGTGCACCGCTCACATCCAGGCTGCACCCACTATACCTGTACACCGCTCACATCCAGGCTGCCCCACTATGCCTGTACACCGCTCACATCCAGAGCTGCACCCACTATACCTGTACACCGCTCACATCCAGAGCTGCACCCACTATGCCTGTACACCGCTCACATCCAGAGCTGCACCCACTATACCTGTACACCGCTCACATCCAGAGCTGCACCCACTATACCTGTACACCGCTCACATCCAGAGCTGCACCCACTATACCTGTACACCGCTCACATCCAGAGCTGCACCCACTATACCTGTACACCGCTCACATCCAGAGCTGCACCCACTATACCTGTACACCGCTCACATCCAGAGCTGCACCCACTATACCTGTACACCGCTCACATCCAGAGCTGCACCCACTATACCTGTACACCGCTCACATCCAGAGCTGCACCCACTATACCTGTACACCGCTCACATCCAGAGCTGCACCCACTATACCTGTACACCGCTCACATCCAGAGCTGCACCCACTATACCTGTACACCGCTCACATCCAGAGCTGCACCCACTATACCTGTACACCGCTCACATCCAGAGCTGCACCCACTATACCTGTACACCGCTCACATCCAGAGCTGCACCCACTATACCTGTACACCGCTCACATCCAGAGCTGCACCCACTATACCTGTACACCGCTCACATCCAGAGCTGCACCCACTATACCTGTACACCGCTCACATCCAGAGCTGCACCCACTATACCTGTACACCGCTCACATCCAGAGCTGCACCCACTATACCTGTACACCGCTCACATCCAGAGCTGCACCCACTATACCTGTACACCGCTCACATCCAGAGCTGCACCCACTATACCTGTACACCGCTCACATCCAGAGCTGCACCCACTATACCTGTACACCGCTCACATCCAGAGCTGCACCCACTATACCTGTACACCGCTCACATCCAGAGCTGCACCCACTATACCTGTACACCGCTCACATCCAGAGCTGCACCCACTATACCTGTACACCGCTCACATCCAGAGCTGCACCCACTATACCTGTACACCGCTCACATCCAGAGCTGCACCCACTATACCTGTACACCGCTCACATCCAGAGCTGCACCCACTATACCTGTACACCGCTCACATCCAGAGCTGCACCCACTATACCTGTACACCGCTCACATCCAGAGCTGCACCCACTATACCTGTACACCGCTCACATCCAGAGCTGCACCCACTATACCTGTACACCGCTCACATCCAGAGCTGCACCCACTATACCTGTACACCGCTCACATCCAGAGCTGCACCCACTATACCTGTACACCGCTCACATCCAGAGCTGCACCCACTATACCTGTACACCGCTCACATCCAGAGCTGCACCCACTATACCTGTACACCGCTCACATCCAGAGCTGCACCCACTATACCTGTACACCGCTCACATCCAGAGCTGCACCCACTATACCTGTACACCGCTCACATCCAGAGCTGCACCCACTATACCTGTACACCGCTCACATCCAGAGCTGCACCCACTATACCTGTACACCGCTCACATCCAGAGCTGCACCCACTATACCTGTACACCGCTCACATCCAGAGCTGCACCCACTATACCTGTACACCGCTCACATCCAGAGCTGCACCCACTATACCTGTACACCGCTCACATCCAGAGCTGCACCCACTATACCTGTACACCGCTCACATCCAGAGCTGCACCCACTATACCTGTACACCGCTCACATCCAGAGCTGCACCCACTATACCTGTACACCGCTCACATCCAGAGCTGCACCCACTATACCTGTACACCGCTCACATCCAGAGCTGCACCCACTATACCTGTACACCGCTCACATCCAGAGCTGCACCCACTATACCTGTACACCGCTCACATCCAGAGCTGCACCCACTATACCTGTACACCGCTCACATCCAGAGCTGCACCCACTATACCTGTACACCGCTCACATCCAGAGCTGCACCCACTATACCTGTACACCGCTCACATCCAGAGCTGCACCCACTATACCTGTACACCGCTCACATCCAGAGCTGCACCCACTATACCTGTACACCGCTCACATCCAGAGCTGCACCCACTATACCTGTACACCGCTCACATCCAGAGCTGCACCCACTATACCTGTACACCGCTCACATCCAGAGCTGCACCCACTATACCTGTACACCGCTCACATCCAGAGCTGCACCCACTATACCTGTACACCGCCACATCCAGAGCTGCACCCACTATACCTGTACACCGCTCACATCCAGAGCTGCACCCACTATACCTGTACACCGCTCACATCCAGAGCTGCACCCACTATACCTGTACACCGCTCACATCCAGAGCTGCACCCACTATACCTGTACACCGCTCACATCCAGAGCTGCACCCACTATACCTGTACACCGCTCACATCCAGAGCTGCACCCACTATACCTGTACACCGCTCACATCCAGAGCTGCACCCACTATACCTGTACACCGCTCACATCCAGAGCTGCACCCACTATACCTGTACACCGCTCACATCCAGAGCTGCACCCACTATACCTGTACACCGCTCACATCCAGAGCTGCACCCACTATACCTGTACACCGCTCACATCCAGAGCTGCACCCACTATACCTGTACACCGCTCACATCCAGAGCTGCACCCACTATACCTGTACACCGCTCACATCCAGAGCTGCACCCACTATACCTGTACACCGCTCACATCCAGAGCTGCACCCACTATACCTGTACACCGCTCACATCCAGAGCTGCACCCACTATACCTGTACACCGCTCACATCCAGAGCTGCACCCACTATACCTGTACACCGCTCACATCCACAGCTGCACCCACTATACCTGTACACCGCTCACATCCAGAGCTGCACCCACTATACCTGTACACCGCTCACATCCAGAGCTGCCCCCACTATACCTGTACACCGCTCACATCCGGAGCCGCACCCACTATACCTGTACACCGCTCACATCCAGAGCTGCTCCCACTATACCTGTACACCGCTCACATCCACAGCTGCACCCACTATACCTGTACACCGCTCACATCTAGAGCTGCTCCCACTATAACTGTACACCGCTCACATCCACAGCTGCACCCACTATACCTGTACACCACTCACATCCAGAGCTGCACCCACTATACCTGTACACCGCTCACATCCAGAGCTGCACCCACTATACCTGTACACCGCTCACATCCAGAGCTGCACCCACTATACCTGTACACCGCTCACATCCAGAGCTGCACCCACTATACCTGTACACCGCTCACATCCAGAGCTGCACCCACTATACCTGTACACCGCTCACATCCAGAGCTGCACCCACTATACCTGTACACCGCTCACATCCAGAGCTGCACCCACTATACCTGTACACCGCTCACATCCAGAGCTGCACCCACTATACCTGTACACCGCTCACATCCAGAGCTGCACCCACTATACCTGTACACCGCTCACATCCAGAGCTGCACCCACTATACCTGTACACCGCTCACATCCAGAGCTGCACCCACTATACCTGTACACCGCTCACATCCAGAGCTGCACCCACTATACCTGTACACCGCTCACATCCAGAGCTGCACCCACTATACCTGTACACCGCTCACATCCAGAGCTGCACCCACTATACCTGTACACCGCTCACATCCAGAGCTGCACCCACTATACCTGTACACCGCTCACATCCAGAGCTGCACCCACTATACCTGTACACCGCTCACATCCAGAGCTGCACCCACTATACCTGTACACCGCTCACATCCAGAGCTGCACCCACTATACCTGTACACCGCTCACATCCAGAGCTGCACCCACTATACCTGTACACCGCTCACACCCAGAGCTGCACCCACTATACCTGTACACCGCTCACATCCAGAGCTGCTCCCACTATACCTGTACACCGCCCACATCCAGAGCTGCACCCACTATACCTGTACACCGCTCACATCCACAGCTGCACCCACTATACCTGTACACCGCTCACATCCAGAGCTGCACCCACTATACCTGTACACCGCTCACATCCAGAGCTGCACCCACTATACCTGTACACCGCTCACATCCAGAGCTGCACCCACTATACCTGTACACCGCTCACATCCAGAGCTGCACCCACTATACCTGTACACCGCTCACATCCAGAGCTGCACCCACTATACCTGTACACCGCTCACATCCAGAGCTGCACCCACTATACCTGTACACCGCTCACATCCAGAGCTGCACCCACTATACCTGTACACCGCTCACATCCAGAGCTGCACCCACTATACCTGTACACCGCTCACATCTAGAGCTGCACCCACTATACCTGTACACCGCTCACATTCAGAGCTGCACCCACTATACCTGTAAAACGCTCACATCCAGAGCTGCACTCACTATACCTGTACACCGCTCACATCCAGAGCTGCACCCACTATACCTGTACACCGCTCACATCCAGAGCTGCAAACCGCGATGGTAAGGACTAACTATGGGTCAGTGCGCATGCGCGGCAATGTACTCCCGTCGGCCACACTGAGGGGTAGGGAGTTCAGATCGTGGTTCGCTGTGCGAGCGATCCCTGGCCGGTGGAGCGCATGCGCGGTGTAATCGCAACGTTTGTGGCTGACGGGAGTACATTGCCGTACATGCGCACTTAGCCCTTACCATCTCGGCTTGCTCCCCCCTCCTACCGCAGCTAAGGTTCCGTGAGCAGGCGCATTGTCTCCTGGAGCCTAGCTGTTGGTGGTCGCGCATGCGCATTTGGTGTCCGCTTCTTTCGCAGCCCTCCCTGTAATTTTATTTTACCCGTGGTAGTGCGCTTGCGCTGAGGTTGAGCTGATCTTCGTCATGTCCGGTGCGGCTGCGTCACAGGAAATCACGAGGGGTAGGGTTTTTAGATAGAACTCCGGCAGTGGCTTCGAGGGATTGTCTACAGCCCGAAATGTTGCTTAGTCCCATTAATAGAACAATGGGTGTCGCTCGCGGCCCCGCACCTATAATCCGGCTTTCACTCTCTAATCTCGTTAGTCTTCCCTGCTTAAACGCGTAATCCTCATCTCCCTGCGGTCGCCCGCAGCCTTCACAACTACACTGCTCCTCGCTTTCAAGATCTCTGCTTGCTTTTAGTGAATGGGAACCTTCTCGGAAGTTGCCCAAAGTATCTTATCCTTAGTAGTAGTGTAGTGAGTAGAGCTGGATGATGGGGGTGGTTGTTCTCACCTGTGAGGATTCTCCTCATTCCCCCTGTCGCCCTTGTGCTTCACCATCTTGTAATGACCCACGGACACGGCCGGACGGGCGATCTTCATCCCAGCCAGACGGACCCTGCACGAAACAGACGAGACAGCGGGTCAGCCCCTGAAATGTAGGAAGGGTACAGACAAGGCTCAGGGCGTGAGAGTGACCCCTGCAGGAGGGGAGACCGCCAGAGGAATACAGTCATCCAGGGGCCACTAAGGGCCAAATCAGACCTGCTCACTACTGCCCCCACTGGATGGGAACAGGAGGAAGAGTACCCCAGTAGACCTAGATACAGCAGACAGTACCACACGGGATAGGATTAGATACACAGCTCAGCAGTCAGTATCGCACAGGATAGGATTAGATACACAGCTCAGCAGACAGTATCACACAGGATAGGATTAGATACACAGCTCAGCAGACAGTATCACACAGGATAGGATTAGATACACAGCTCAGCAGACAGTATCACACATCTCAGGATTAGATACACAGCTCAGCAGACAGTATCACACAGGATAGGATTAGATACACAGCTCAGCAGACAGTATCACACAGGATAGGATCAGATACACAGCTCAGCAGACTGTATCACACATGATAGGATTAGATACACAGCTCAGCAGACAGTATCACACAGGATAGGATTAGATACACAGCTCAGCAGACAGTATCACACATCTCAGGATTAGATACACAGCTCAGCAGACAGTATCACACAGGATAGGATTAGATACACAGCTCAGCAGACAGTATCACACAGGATAGGATTAGATACATAGCTCAGCAGACAGTATCACATAGGATAGGATTAGATACACAGCTCTGAAGACTGCATCACACATGATAGGATTAGATACACCGCTCAGCAGACAGTATCACACAGGATAGGATTAGATACACCGCTCTGCTTTCAGTATCGCACATGGCAGGATTAGATACATAGCTCAGCAGTCAGTATCGCACATGACAGGATTAGATACACAGCTCAGCAGACAGTATTGCACATGACAGGATTAGATACATAGCTCAGCAGTCAGTATCGCACATGGCAGGATTAGATACATAGCTCAGCAGTCAGTATTGCACATGACAGGATTAGATACATAGCTCAGCAGTCAGTATCACACATGATAGGATTAGATACACAGCTCAGCAGACAGTATCGCACAGGATAGGATAAGATACACAGCTCAGCAGACAGTACCGCACATGACAGGATTAGATACGTGGCTCTGTACCTGGTGGCTATGTCGTCGTCCTCTCCTCCCCACCCCCAGTACTCATTAGGGAAGCCGTTCATCTTCATGTACTGTTCGGGGGTCACAGCAGACACCCCCCCAAAATACTGGGAATACGGGAGACTGTGGGTAGAAGAGATTATGGAGATGAGGAGGATCCGGGATGACCGGCAGATGGTGAGAAGGAGGCAGGAAGACTAATGGAAGACGGGAACAGATGGAGAGGAGCCGCAGCAGCACTTAACCCTTACTTGCCACTTTTAGAAAACACAGCAGTAATTTTCCTTCTTTAGTTAAATTCCAGCAAGTAGAGGCCAGGCCCATAATGACAGCCGGAGTACCCCTATAAACACTACCAGCTTAAGGGCCACATCCACCTCCAGCCGTGCAACCATAGAGTTGTATGATAATATTGTGTACTTGTAAATCACCACTAGGGGGAGCTCACTGCATACAGATTACAAAGGCTCCACTAGAGGGAGCCCTCACTACAGGTTTACAAGTGAAGACGTGTGTAGCCAGCTCCCTCTGGTGGTGGGAGGCTTCTCCTGCAGACCTCACCTGTAGCTGAACTTGTTCATGGCGACTGAGGCGTGTTTGGGGCTCCACGGGTCACATACATACAGGTTGTGGTCGTTCTCCGGAATGAGATCCACATCATGGAGGAATAGGCAGTTCCAGTCCTCGTCCTTCATGGCCTCCTTCACCCCAACGTTTAGGAGCTTTGCCCGATTGAACGTTGAGTTCCCTGACTGTGAAAGAAGAAGAATAGAGGTGTGAGGCACTGTATAGAGGGAGGTGTGAGGCACTGTATAGAGGGAGGTGTGAGGCACTGTATAGAGGGAAGAGTGAGGCACTGTATAGAGAGAGGTGTGAGGCACTGTATAGAGGGAGGTGTGAGGCACTGTATAGAGAGAGGTGTGAGGCACTGTATAGAGGGAGGTGTGAGGCACTGTATAGAGGGAAGAGTGAGGCACTGTATAGAGGCAGGTGTGAGGCACTGTATAGAGGGAAGAGTGAGGCACTGTATAGAGAGAGGTGTGAGGCACTGTATAGAGAGAGGTGTGAGGCACTGTATAGAGGGAGGAGTGAGGCACTGTATAGAGAGAGAGGTGTGAGGCACTGTATAGAGGGAGGTGTGAGGCACTGTATAGAGGGAAGAGTGAGGCACTGTATAGAGGGAGGTGTGAGGCACTGTATAGAGGGAAGAGTGAGGCACTGTATAGAGGCAGGTGTGAGGCACTGTATAGAGGGAAGAGTGAGGCACTGTATAGAGGCAGGTGTGAGGCACTGTATAGAGGGAAGAGTGAGGCACTGTATAGAGGCAGGTGTGAGGCACTGTATAGAGAGAGGTGTGAGGCACTGTATAGAGGGAAGAGTGAGGCACTGTATAGAGAGAGGTGTGAGGCACTGTATAGAGAGAGGTGTGAGGCACTGTATAGAGGGAGGTGTGAGGCACTGTATAGAGGGAGGTGTGAGGCACTGTATAGAGGGAGGTGTGAGGCACTGTATAGAGGGAGGAGTGAGGCACTGTATAGAGAGAGGTGTGAGGCACTGTATAGAGAGAGGTGTGAGGCACTGTATAGAGGGAGGTGTGAGGCACTGTATAGAGGGAAGAGTGAGGCACTGTATAGAGAGAGGTGTGAGGCACTGTATAGAGGGAAGAGTGAGGCACTGTATAGAGGGAGGAGTGAGGCACTGTATAGAGGGAGGAGTGAGGCACTGTATAGAGGGAGGAGTGAGGCACTGTATAGAGGGAGGTAGGAGGCACTGTATAGAGGGAGGTAGGAGGCACTGTACAGAGGGAGGTGTGAGGCACTGTATAGAGGGAGGAGTGAGGCACTGTATAGAGGGAAGAGTGAGGCACTGTATAGAGAGAGGTGTGAGGCACTGTATAGAGGGAGGAGTGAGGCACTGTATAGAGAGAGGTGTGAGGCACTGTATAGAGGGAGGTAGGAGGCACTGTATAGAGGCAGGTAGGAGGCACTGTATAGAGAGAGGTGTGAGGCACTGTATAGAGGGAGGTAGGAGGCACTGTATAGAGGGAGGTAGGAGGCACTGTATAGAGAGAGGTGTGAGGCACTGTATAGAGGCAGGTAGGAGGCACTGTATAGAGAGAGGTGTGAGGCACTGTATAGAGGCAGGTAGGAGGCACTGTATAGAGGGAGGTGTGAGGCACTGTATAGAGGGAGGTGTGAGGCACTGTATAGAGGGAGGTAGGAGGCACTGTATAGAGGGAGGTGGAGGCACTGTATAGAGGGAGGTAGGAGGCACTGTATAGAGGGAGGTGTGAGGCACTGTATAGAGGGAGGTGTGAGGCACTGTATAGAGGGAGGTGTGAGGCACTGTATAGAGGGAGGTGTGAGGCACTGTATAGAGGGAGGTGTGAGGCACTGTATAGAGGGAGGTAGGAGGCACTGTATAGAGGGAGGTAGTGAGGCACTGTATAGAGGGAGGTAGGAGGCACTGTATAGAGGGAGGTAGTGAGGCACTGTATAGAGGGAGGTAGTGAGGCACTGTATAGAGGGAGGTAGTGAGGCACTGTATAGAGGGAGGTGTGAGGCACTGTATAGAGAGAGGTGTGAGGCACTGTATAGAGGCAGGTAGGAGGCACTGTATAGAGAGAGGTGTGAGGCACTGTATAGAGGGAGGTGTGAGGCACTGTATAGAGGGAGGTGGAGGCACTGTATAGAGGGAGGTGTGAGGCACTGTATAGAGGGAGGTAGGAGGCACTGTATAGAGGGAGGTGTGAGGCACTGTATAGAGGGAGGTGTGAGGCACTGTATAGAGGGAGGTGTGAGGCACTGTATAGAGGGAAGAGTGAGGCACTGTACAGAGGGAGGTAGGAGGCACTGTATAGAGGGAGGTGTGAGGCACTGTACAGAGGGAGGTAGGAGGCACTGTACAGAGGGAGGAGTGAGGCACAGTATAGAGGGAGGTAGGAGGCACTGTATAGAGGGAGGTGTGAGGCACTGTACAGAGGGAGGTAGGTGGCACTGTACAGAGGGAGGTAGGAGGCACAGTATAGAGGGAGGTAGGAGGCACTGTATAGAGGGAGATGTGAGGCACTGTATAGAGGGAGGTAGGAGGCACAGTATAGAGGGAGGTAGGAGGCACTGTACAGAGGGAGGTAGGAGGCACTGTACAGAGGGAGGTAGGAGGCACTGTACAGAGGGAGGTAGGAGGCACTGTACAGAGGGAGGTAGGAGGCACTGTACAGAGGGAGGTAGGAGGCACTGTACAGAGGGAGGTAGGAGGCACTGTACAGAGGGAGGTAGGAGGCACTGTACAGAGGGAGGTAGGAGGCACTGTACAGAGGGAGGTAGGAGGCACTGTACAGAGGGAGGTAGGAGGCACTGTACAGAGGGAGGTAGGAGGCACTGTACAGAGGGAGGTGGGAGGCACTGTACAGAGGGAGGTAGGAGGCACTGTACAGAGGGAGGTAGGAGGCACTGTACAGAGGGAGGTAGGAGGCACTGTACAGAGGGAGGTAGGAGGCACTGTACAGAGGGAGGTGTGAGGCACTGTATAGAGGGGGGTAGGAGGCACTGTATAGAGGGGGGTAGGAGGCACTGTATAGAGGGAGGTAGGAGGCACTGTACAGAGGGAGGTAGGAGGCACTGTACAGAGGGAGGTAGGAGGCACTGTACAGAGGGAGGTAGGAGGCACTGTATAGAGAGAGGTGTGAGGCACTGTATAGAGGCAGGTAGGAGGCACTGTATAGAGGGAGGTAGGAAGCACTGTACAGAGGGAGGTAGGAGGCACTGTACAGAGGGAGGTAGGAGGCACTGTATAGAGAGAGGTGTGAGGCACTGTATAGAGGCAGGTAGGAGGCAATGTATAGAGGGAGGTAGGAAGCACTGTACAGAGGGAGGTAGGAGGCACTGTACAGAGGGAGGTAGGAGGCACCGTCTAGGGGCAGGTAGGTGGCACCGTCTAGGGGCAGGTAGGTGGCACCGTCTAGGGGCAGGTAGGTGGCACTGTCTAGGGGCCGGTAGGTGGCACCGTCTAGGGGCAGGTAGGTAGCACCGTATAGGGGCAGGTAGGTGGCACCTATAGAGGCAGGTAGGAGGCACTGTATAGAGGCAGGTAGGTGGCCCTCTGGTGTCGGCTCCTCACCTGGTGGATGATGTAGATGCCGTAGTGGAGCTGCTGGCGCTGCAGGAACGGGTGCAGGTAGTAGAGCAGGTGTCGGAGGTGCATCTCCCGGTTCCGATGAGGGATGATCACCGCCGTTCTGTGCTGGGACTCGCAGTTTGGTGGTTGGTACCTACCTCCCGCCTTCACCATGGGATTTTTATCTTGTATCCGGCGTAAACTGGGGATCCGGCTAAAGGTGACGGTTATAGGACCCACTGCAAAAGAAGAAGGGGGGGCTCTAAATATAACCCCGAAGTGAGGGATAATGGTCTGGCTTGTAATAGTTTAAAGGGATGTGTGGGATTTTTCTAGCTCTCATACAACCCTGATCTCTGGACGATCCCTTTAAGGCAGTGATGATGGGAGTCCACCCACCACCCAGTCTCCTCCATAGGGGGCAGTATTCGGTTACTCACACAAATATGGGGACTTTTCCGGGCACCATGGTAGCAGCCCCCCATCTTGTGTTCTGGGATGAAGCGTGGACTGCAGGCGGGTGAGGTTGGTGTAGACATCATGGGTTCGGGTGTAGTCAAAGTTTGGCTCTGAAGATCGTCCGAAGATGGAGGCCAGACTGCGCAGTCCGCCGAACGAGAAGTACACCATGAACGCAAACTGGAAGCCGATCAGCATGGCCAGTGTGCAGGGGCGCTCCAGGACCCGGCGGATCATCTTCCTGCTCTGCAAGACACCAGCCGCAGCATTAATACTGCAGCAGAGCTGCATACGCTACGCGAGAGCCCTGATCTGTAATGAGAATGTCGGGGTGGGTATTCTGCAGGCTCTGCAGCAGCTGAGGTGTGTATAAGGAGGTTCTGCAGCAGCTGAGGTGTGTATAAGGAGGTTCTGCAGTCACAGGATTCCTATAGCGTCTGTATATGACAAGATGAAATTACATAGCAACAAGCCGTGCATAGCAACGGGCGACATTCACTTCGCTGCTGGAGACCTCGTTGTCTGCCTCTGTTTCTTAGTTACCGAGAAACTGAGTAATGGGGAATAAGGGAACACCCGCCAACAACCACCAGTACACCCCCACCAGTCACCTCTGAATGTGGGAGACCACTATAACCCCCCCGCAGCCCCAAAATAAAATAAATTAAAGCTGCACTGGGGCACCATGTGTGGTACGCCTGTATCTAATCCTATCCTGTGCAATACTGTCTGCTGAGCTGTGTATCTAATCCTATCCTGTGTGATACTGTCTGCTGAGCTTTGTATCTAATCCTATCCTGTGTGATACTGTCTGCTGAGCTGTGTATCTAATCCTATCCTGTGTGATACTGTCAGCAGATATCTCTATATGATATGATATAACTTACGAGGTTCAGTCTTGTCCTACAATGTCCGGTATTTTCGGGGTGTGCCCTGTTACCCCCATAGTACTGGATTCTGAGCATTGGCGGCCTGTCCGTCTCCCGCCGTTGTGAGGTGTAGCGGGGGCGGCCGGTGTGCAGCGGTTGCTATACTCCTTATTGTGGGTATTATGTCTCTTGTCGTCACTTCCACTGAACCACCTCACTGACAAAGGGTTGTAAACAGCAGAAATGTGGGGACGTGGCCCCGGTCACAGGAGAAGTGGACAAGCAGGGTGACAACCAATATGACTGCCATATAATGACCCTGACACACAGGGAGATGAGGGGACACTAATGACTGTGACACACGGGGAGATGAGGGGGACACTAATGACTGTGACACACGGGGAGATGAGGGGACACTAATGACTGTGACACACAGGGAGATGAGGAGACACTAATGACTGTGACACACGGGGAGATGAGGGGACACTAATGACTGTGACACACAGGGAGATGAGGGGACACTAATGACTGTGACACATGGGGAGATGAGGGGACACTAATGACTGACACACAGGGAGATGAGGGGACACTAATGACTGTGACACACAGGGAGATGAGGGGACACTAATAACTGTGACACACGGGGAGATGAGGGGACACTAATGACTGTGACACAGGGGGAGATGGGGGGACACTAATGACTGTGACAAAGGGGGAGATGAGGGGGACTCTAATAACTGTGACACACGGGGAGATGAGGGGGACACTAATGACTGACACACAGGGAGATGAGGGGACACTAATGACTGACACACGGGGAGATGAGGGGACACTAATGATTGTGACACACAGGGGGATGAGGGGACACTAATGACTGACACACAGGGAGATGAGGGGAAACTAATGACTGTGACACACAGGGAGATGAGGGGACACTAATGACTGACACACAGGGAGATGAGGGGACACTAATGACTGTGACACACGGGGAGATGAGGGGGCATTAATGACTGTGACACACGGGGAGATGAGGGGACACTAATGACTGTGACACAGGGGGAGATGAGGGGACACTAATGACTGACACACAGGGAGATGAGGGGACACTAATGACTGACACACGGGGAGATGAGGGGGACACTAATGACTGACACACAGGGAGATGAGGGGACACTAATGACTGACACACAGGGAGATGAGGGGACACTAATGACTGACACACGGGGAGATGAGGGGACACTAATGATTGTGACACACAGGGAGATGAGGGGACACTAATGACTGTGACACACAGGGAGATGAGGGGACACTAATAACTGTGACACAGGGAGATGAGGGGGACACTAATGACTGACACACAGGGAGATGTGGGGACATTAATACCTGTGACACACGGAGAGATGAGGGGACACTAATGACTGTGACACAGGGGGAGATGAGGGGACACTAATGACTGTGACACAGGGGGAGATGAGGGGACACTAATGACTGTGACACAGGGGGAGATGAGGGGACACTAATGACTGTGACACAGGGGGAGATGAGGGGACACTAATGACTGTGACACAGGGGGAGAAGAGGGGACACTAATGACTGTGACACAGGGAGATGAGGGGACATGCTGGGAGTAGTAGTTCAGGACACTTCCCTCTGCCGTACCACCAGTAATATGAGATCCCATCTATGTTTAATGATGGCAGCCATTACTGCGAGCGCCTCCCTGTATGTATCTCACTGCTAGTCACTACTCCCATCAGACACAGGCGACGCTCCCCAACAACAGAACGCAATCAACTGGAGGACACCCCCACACACCGCTATAACTCATCCCAGCCAATCAGCAGAGCCAAAAACATGACATCCTGGCACCTAAAGGAGGCGAAAATGGACCCCAATAGTTCAGCATCACGCAGATGCCCGATGGGAGGAGCTCCGCCCCCGCGCCCCAAGAAGAGGGCATACATTCATAGGAATAGACACCGGGGACCTCTGCCCCGTATCATCACAGGTGGACACCACGTAACGGCGCCTAGAAGCCAACAGCCACCGACAGGTCTGAAGATATCTACAGGACAGCGTAAAACAGCGACAGTAAACATAAAACTATAAAAAAATGTGTAAAATAAAACTGGTGATATGTTAGTGAGTGAAAATAGTATCATAATTTACAAAGCTAAATACACTGGAAACATTGTAAAAAAATACAATAAATAGAAAACAATTAAAAACAACAAACACATAAATAATAAAAATAAAATTATAATAAATAAAAAAATAAAATCACAGTAAAAAAAAAATTATAGAGATTTTCTGCTGTGATTTCTTTTGCTGTTATTTAAAAGAAAAATGCCTATAAAATGGCGCGCCATCATCGCGGACATCCTGTTGTACTCCCACCTGCTGGGGGGCGAGTGGTCGATGCTACTACCCCACCTATCATCCTATGACACAACCCCCATCAGTACCTAACAACCTGTTCGAATGTCATAAACATCCGCTGCCGTCCTCATCGTATTTTTTTATTTTTTGGGGCGTTTTACGGAGCCTCCTAATAAAACGTGAAGCTCCGCCGGATGCCGCGGTGAGGTCCGGCGCCCTATGACACGGCTGCTGCCCAGAAGAGCTTGCAATCCAAGCACTGGGGCTCTTAGGTTGACATGGAGCAGGATGTGCTGTCATGATGGGTGACATGAAGAAGGGCGAGAGCCTGCAGGGAATGCACAGAGCATTGCACCTGAGCGTCAGCTCACTGGCCCGCTGGAGGATCACTCACCTGAGCGGCTGCGGAGGTTCAGCGCCAGGATCTGGGATTAGCAGAAGAAGCAGAAATCCTCTGTCATGGCCTCGGTGTCTCCCTTCCCTTCCTCTCTGATTCTGAGTGGCTCCTCCTCCTCCTCACTCCACCCCCCTACCCTCTGCTTCCCCACACACACGCTGGTAACCACAGGGAGAGCACGCCTACTCCCCCCCCCACATCTGCTTCTACATTACACATTTGTATCGTATGTGTCTGTCCACATTTCCAGCCCCCCGTCTAGAGCCACCAGGGCCCCTGGGCGCTGCCCCGGGGATCGCCCGACCAGTTCACACCTGGACGGTCCGGTTTGGGGACATCTCATTTGGTTTTCGGATCAGTTTACAAACTCTTCAGACCTATGGACAGAGAAGGAGGAAACAGGTGAGGCTGAAGGTGCACACAAAAAAACGGAAACCTGTCAGATCTCAAACCAGGTTGACAATGGCGTAAATATGGGCGCAGTTCTGCCCGTGCAACACAGTCAGAAGTTTCGGTCTTAAACCCGTCACTTCAGATTCACAGACCTGCAGTAGGGCTGGACCCTAATACAGGAGCACGCCCATATTACGCTCCTGTCCAACTAGCCTAAGGGCAGGAGCGGCGGTCGCGTGGTGCCAAGAACCGGTTTTCAAATCGATTTTTAATGGCCAAGACTGTTTACCTGTAGATCACGCCGCCATTAATCATCAACTCCAGAAATGGTTCAGTCCTCTCCTCCATAACGGAAACGCGACAAATCCGTTTTGCAGCCCATAGACTTCTATTATGAGGGACTGAATAACGGAATGCTTCTAAAGGCATGGAGAGTTAGTCGCCGCCGTCTGCTGCGGTGATGGATCCGGAGAGCGCGGTGTAACGAGATAATCACCATCATCCATGTGTGGAGCGCTCTCTCCCGGCTGAAGCGCAGGAGGGGGCACATCACGCATACTGACCCAGGGGGCGCCATTGCCTTCTTACTGGGCACTTGAGGAGCCAAAAGAAAGCCCCGCCCTCAGGGCCATGTCATGTGACCTCCTCCACACTTACAATTGGCTAGAAACAGCCACAGGGGTAGAAGACATAACAGCGAGGGAAGAACAGATGGGAGGTAGGGGAAAAAACCGAAATCTGGAGTCTTCACGGTAAAGTGACTGCAGGTGGCGCTGTTCCACTGGAGAGGAGGAGTTCCCATGGCAACTGTGAGGGTTAACTCTTTCAGTTGCTGTATTCAATAAAGAATACTCAGCGGAATATCACTGGTAGACAGACGGGGTCTGTGAGGGCGTCAGTGACCACCTACTAAAGTCCGGGCGCGGAGGACAGGACAGCCCGCCTGAGAGCAGCCATGGACACCCACGGGCCGGCTCTGTATGGGCACCACATGGGGAGTCAGGGGGCAACAGGGGTATTTAGGCTGACCCCATGTAGTGTCTCCACGAGGAAAGATGAAAACCAGAGAAGGGGAACCGCTCCCGTCTGGCAGGAAGTTCTCCGATTTCTTCTTAACGAGCAGATTATCGATCCCTCCCGCCATTATCTTCAGAAAGCAAAGTTCATGAAGCGGCTGACGGATGAGGAAGCACAAAATGTGCTGGAGATCAGCGGTGACATCACTGAGTATGCAGCCTATCCATCTCTAGAGATCAGCGGTGACATCACTGAGAATGCAGCCTATCCATCACTAGAGATCAGCGGTGACATCACTGAGAATGCAGCCTATCCATCACTAGAGATCAGCGGTGACATCACTGAGAATGCAGCCTATCCATCACTAGTGATCAGCGGTGACATCACTGAGAATGCAGCCTATCCATTCACTAGAGATCAGCAGTGACATCACTGAGAATGCAGCCTATCCATCACTAGAGATCAGCGGTGACATCACTGAGAATGCAGCCTATCCATCACTAGAGATCAGCGGTGACATCACAGAGAATGCAGCCTATCCATCACTAGAGATCAGCGGTGACATCACTGAGAATGCAGCCTATCCATCACTAGAGATCAGTGGTGACATCACTGAGAATGCAGCCTATCCATCACTAGAGATCAGCGGTGACATCACTGAGAATGCAGCCTATCCACTAGAGATCAGCGGTGACATCACTGAGAATGCAGCCTATCCATCACTAGAGATCAGCGGTGACATCACTGAGAATGCAGCCTATCCATCACCAGAGATCAGCGGTGACATCACTGAGAATGCAGCCTATCTATCACTAGAGATCAGCGGTGACATCACTGAGAATGCAGCCTATAAATCACTAGAGATCAGCGGTGACATCACTGAGAATGCAGCCAATCCATCACTAGAGATCAGCACTGACATCACTGAGAATGCCGCCTATCCATCACTAGAGATCAGCGGTGACATCACTGAGAATGCAGCCTATCCATCACTAGAGATCAGCGGTGACATCACTGAGAATGCCGCCTATCCATCACTAGAGATCAGCGGTGACATCACTGAGAATGCCCCCTATCCATCACTAGAGATCAGCGGTGACATCACTGAGAATGCAGCCTATCCATCACTAGAGATCAGCGGTGACATCACTGAGAATGCAGCCTATCCATTCACTAGAGATCAGCGGTGACATCACTGAGAATGCCGCCTATCCATACACTAGAGATCAGCGGTGACATCACTGAGAATGCAGCCTATCCATCACTAGAGATCAGCAGTGACATCACTGAGAATGGAGCCTATCCATCACTAGAGATCAGCACTGACATCACTGAGAATGCAGCCTATCCATCACTAGAGATCAGTGGTGACATCACTGAGAATGCCGCCTATCTATTCACTAGAGACAGCGGTGACATCACTGAGAATGCAGCCTATCCATCACTAGAGATCAGCGGTGACATCACTGAGAATGCAGCCTATCCATCACTAGAGATCAGCGGTGACATCACTGAGAATGCAGCCTATCCATCACTAGAGATCAGCGGTGACATCACTGAGAATGCAGCCTATCCATCACTAGAGATCAACGGTGACATCACTGAGAATGCCACCTATCCATTCACTAGAGACAGCGGTGACATCACAGAGAATGCAGCCTATCCATCACTAGAGATCAGCGGTGACATCACTGAGAATGCAGCCTATCCATCACTAGAGATCAGCGGTGACATCACTGAGAATGCCGCCTATCTATTCACTAGAGACAGCGGAGACATCACAGAGAATGCAGCCTATCCATCACTAGAGATCAGCGGTGACATCACTGAGAATGCAGCCTATCCATCACTAGAGATCAGCAGTAACATCACTGAGAATGCAGCCTATCCATCACTAGAGATCAGTGGTGACATCACTGAGAATGCAGCCTATCCATCACTAGAGATCAGCAGTAACATCACTGAGAATGCAGCCTATCCATCACTAGAGATCAGCACTGACATCACTGAGAATGCCCCCTATCCATCACTAGAGATCAGCGGTGACGTCACTGAGAATGGAGCCTATCCATCACTAGAGATCAGCGGTGACATCACTGAGAATGCAGCCTATCCATCACTAGAGATCAGCACTGACATCACTGAGAATGCCCCCTATCCATCACTAGAGATCAGCGGTGACGTCACTGAGAATGCAGCCTATCCATCACTAGAGATCAGCAGTAACATCACTGAGAATGCAGCCTATCCATCACTAGAGATCAGCGGTGACATCACTGAGAATGCAGCCTATCCATCACTAGAGATCAGAGGTGACATCACTAAGAATGCAGCCTATCCATCACTAGAGATCAGAGGTGACATCACTAAGAATGCAGCCTATCCATCACTAGAGATCAGCGGTGACATCACTGAGAATGCAGCCTATCCATCACTAGAGATCAGCGGTGACATCACTGAGAATGCAGCCTATCCATCACTAGAGATCAGCGGTGACATCACTGAGAATGCAGCCTATCCATCACTAGAGATCAGCGGTGACATCACTGAGAATGCAGCCTATCCATCACTAGAGATCAACGGTGACATCACTGAGAATGCAGCCTATCCATCACTAGAGATCAGCGGTGACATCACTGAGAATGCAGCCTATCCATCACTAGAGATCAGCAGTGACATCACTGAGAATGCAGCCTATCCATCACTAGAGATCAGCGGTGACATCACTGAGAATGGAGCCTATCCATCACTAGAGATCAGCGGTGACATCACTGAGAATGCAGCCTATCCATCACTAGAGATCAGCGGTGACATCACTGAGAATGCCGCCTATCTATTCACTAGAGATCAGCAGTGACATCACTGAGAATGCAGCCTATCCATCATTAGAGATCAGCGGTGACATCACTGAGAATGCAGCCTATCCATCACTGAGAATGCAGCCTATCCATCACTAGAGATCAGCGGTGACATCACTGAGAATGCAGCCTATCTATTCACTAGAGATCAGCGGTGACATCACTGAGAATGCAGCCTATCTATTCACTAGAGATCAGCAGTGACATCACTGAGAATGCAGCCTATCCATCACTAAGAGATCAGCAGTGACATCACTGAGAATGCAGCCTATCCATTCCCTAGAGATCAGCGGTGACATCACTGAGAATGCAGCCTATCCATCACTAGAGATCAGCGGTGACATCACTGAGAATGCAGCCTATCTATTCACTAGAGATCAGCAGTGACATCACTGAGAATGCCGCCTATCCATCACTAGAGATCAGCGGTGACATCACTGAGAATGCAGCCTATCCATCACTAGAGATCAGCGGTGACATCACTGAGAATGCAGCCTATCCATCACTAGAGATCAGTGGTGACATCACTGAGAATGCCGCCTATCCATCACTAGAGATCAGCGGTGACATCACTGAGAATGCAGCCTATCAATCACTAGAGATCAGCAGTGACATCACTGAGAATGCAGCCTATCCATCACTAGAGATCAGCAGTGACATCACTGAGAATGCAGCCTATCCATCACTAGAGATCAGCGGTGACATCACTGAGAATGGAGCCTATCCATCACTAGAGATCAGCGGTGACATCACTGAGAATGCAGCCTATCCATCACTAGAGATCAGCAGTGACATCACTGAGAATGCAGCCTATCCATCACTAGAGATCAGCGGTGACATCACTGAGAATGGAGCCTATCCATCACTAGAGATCAGCGGTGACATCACTGAGAATGCAGCCTATCCATCACTAGAGATCAGCGGTGACATCACTGAGAATGCCGCCTATCTATTCACTAGAGATCAGCAGTGACATCACTGAGAATGCAGCCTATCCATCATTAGAGATCAGCGGTGACATCACTGAGAATGCAGCCTATCCATCACTGAGAATGCAGCCTATCCATCACTAGAGATCAGCGGTGACATCACTGAGAATGCAGCCTATCTATTCACTAGAGATCAGCGGTGACATCACTGAGAATGCAGCCTATCCATTACAGATCAGCGGTGACATCACTGAGAATGGAGCCTATCCATCACTAGAGATCAGCGGTGACATCACTGAGAATGGAGCCTATCCATCACTAGAGATCAGCGGTGACATCACTGAGAATGCAGCCTATCCATCACTAGAGATCAGCGGTGACATCACTGAGAATGCAGCCTATCTATTCACTAGAGATCAGCAGTGACATCACTGAGAATGCAGCCTATCCATCATTAGAGATCAGCGGTGACATCACTGAGAATGCAGCCTATCCATCACTAGAGATCAGCGGTGACATCACTGAGAATGCAGCCTATCTATTCACTAGAGATCAGCGGTGACATCACTGAGAATGCAGCCTATCTATTCACTAGAGATCAGCAGTGACATCACTGAGAATGCAGCCTATCCATCACTAAGAGATCAGCAGTGACATCACTGAGAATGCAGCCTATCCATTCCCTAGAGATCAGCGGTGACATCACTGAGAATGCAGCCTATCCATCACTAGAGATCAGCGGTGACATCACTGAGAATGCAGCCTATCTATTCACTAGAGATCAGCAGTGACATCACTGAGAATGCCGCCTATCCATCACTAGAGATCAGCGGTGACATCACTGAGAATGCAGCCTATCCATCACTAGAGATCAGCGGTGACATCACTGAGAATGCAGCCTATCCATCACTAGAGATCAGTGGTGACATCACTGAGAATGCCGCCTATCCATCACTAGAGATCAGCGGTGACATCACTGAGAATGCAGCCTATCCATCACTAGAGATCAGCAGTAACATCACTGAGAATGCAGCCTATCCATTACTAGAGATCAGCGGTGACATCACTGAGAATGCAGCCTATCCATCACTAGAGATCAGCGGTGACATCACTGAGAATGCCGCCTATCCATTCACTAGAGATCAGCAGTGACATCACTGAGAATGCCGCCTATCCATCACTAGAGATCAGCGGTGACATCACTGAGAATGCAGCCTATCCATCACTAGAGATCAGAGGTGACATCACTGAGAATGCAGCCTATCCATCACTAGAGATCAGCGGTGACATCACTGAGAATGCAGCCTATCCATCACTAGAGATCAGCGGAGCCACCACTATAGGTACGTTGTGCGTCCGCCCGTCACCTCCTCACATATTTCCATACAGCATTTTCATAAAGGGCCTGCGCTGTCGCTGCTCGGTGAGGACCCGCGGTCAGCAGCAGATTACTTCTTTCCACCCAGCTTTCCTGGGGTCCTGAAGGGTTCATTCTGCCTCCGCACATAAACAGGAGATATATCCGGCACAGGTCTGCCATTCATGCCTCTGGGAAAGCTGGGTTCTAACTGCTGGTATCACAACTCCCAGCATGCTCTATCTCAGAGGCCTAAGTGTCCGATTCTACAGGCTTCTGACAAGCTGGGTGACAACAACCCATCGGGGGGCTGTGGAGGCGGCCATGTCGTCATTCAGCTTTCCCAGGATGGGAGAGGATGGCTCTGAGGTTCCAGTTATCAGGGTGGGGTTTTTTTATTTAAAGGGGAAATATCCAGTAAACTTACTGCTGTGATCTGCATTGTGTCGGGGGCTTCGCTGGATCGGCTGTAAATAATTACACAGAATTATATAATGTATGGTGTGACATCTACTCATATACCGCACGGGCGGAGTCACTTCAGAAATGGTACTGCTTAACAGGCTTCACCATCAGGAAGGAAGGAAGCGGAAGACAGCGGCAGGGGCTGCCCCCCCAAACTACAAGGATACCCCAGAACACTAGCATTCATGCTACAGGATAATGACACTGACACTCGGGGTACAGGATAGTGACACTGACACTCGGGGTACAGGATAATGACACTGACACTTGGGGTACAGGATAATGACACTGACACTCGGGGTACAGGATAGTGACACTGACACTCGGGGTACAGGATAATGACACTGACACTCGGGGTACAGGATAATGACACTGACACTCGGGGTACAGGATAATGACACTGACACTCGGGGTACAGGATAATGACGCTGACACTTGGGGTACAGGATAATGACACTGACACTTAGGGTACAGGATAATGACACTGACACTTGGGGTACAGGATAATGACACTGACACTCGGGGTACAGGATAATGACACTGACACTCGGGGTACAGGATAATGACACTGACACTTGGGGTACAGGATAATGACACTGACACTCGGGGTACAGGATAATGACACTGACACTTGGGGTACAGGATGATGACACTGACACTCTGGGTACAGGATAATGACACTGACACTCGGGGTACAGGATAATGACACTGACACTCGGGGTACAGGATAATGACACTGACACTCGGGGTACAGGATAATGACGCTGACACTTGGGGTACAGGATAATGACACTGACACTTAGGGTACAGGATAATGACACTGACACTTGGGGTACAGGATAATGACACTGACACTTGGGGTACAGGATAATGACACTGACACTCGGGGTACAGGATAATGACACTGACACTCGGGGTACAGGATAATGACACTGACACTCGGGGTACAGGATAATGACACTGACACTCGGGGTACAGGATAATGACGCTGACACTCGGGGTACAGGATAATGACACTGACACTCGGGGTACAGGATAATGACACTGCCACTCGGGGTACAGGATAATGACACTGCCACTCGGGGTACAGGATAATGACACTGACACTCGGGGTACAGGATAATGACACTCGGGGTACAGGATAATGACACTGACACTTGGGGTACAGGATAATGACACTGATACTCGGGGTACAGGATAATGACACTGACACTCGGGGTACAGGATAATGACACTCGGGGTACAGGATAATGACACTGACACTTGGGGTACAGGATAATGACACTGACACTCGGGGTACAGGATAATGACACTGACACTCGGGGTACAGGATAATGACGCTGACACTCGGGGTACAGGATAATGACACTGACACTCGGGTACAGGATAATGACACTGACACTTGGGGTACAGGATAATGACACTGACACTTGGGGTACAGGATAATGACACTGACACTTAGGGTACAGAATAATGACACTGACACTTGGGGTACAGGATAATGACACTGACACTTGGGGTACAGGATAATGACACTGACACTTGGGGTACAGGATAATGACACTTACACTTGGGGTACAGAATAATGACACTGACACTTGGGGTACAGGATAATGACACTGACACTTGGGGTACAGGATAATGACACTGACACTTGGGGTACAGAATAATGACACTGACACTTGGGGTACAGGATAATGACACTGACACTCGGGGTACAGGATAATGACACTGACACTCAGGGTACAGGATAATTACACTGACACTTGGGGTACAGGATAATGACACTCGGGGTACAGGATAATGACACTGACACTCGGGGTACAGGATAATGACACTGACACTCGGGGTACAGGATAATGACACTGACACTCGGGTACAGGATAATGACACTGACACTCGGGTACAGGATAATGACACTGACACTCGGGGTACAGGATAATGACACTGACACTCGGGGTACAGGATAATGACACTGACACTCGGGGTACAGGATAATGACACTGACACTCGGGGTACAGGATAATTACACTGACACTCGGGGTACAGGATAATGACACTGACACTTGGGGTACAGGATAATGACACTGACACTCGGGGTACAGGATAATTACACTGACACTTGGGGTACAGGATAATGACGCTGACACTTGGGGTACAGGATAATGACGCTGACACTTGGGGTACAGGATAATGACACTGACACTCGGGGTACAGGATAATGACACTGACACTTGGGGTACAGGATAAGGACACTGACACTTGGGGTACAGGATAAGGACACTGACACTCGGGGTACAGGATAATGACACTGACACTCGGGGTACAGGATAATGACACTGACACTTGGGGTACAGGATAATGACACTGACACTCGGGGTACAGGATAATTACACTGACACTTGGGGTACAGGATAATGACGCTGACACTTGGGGTACAGGATAATGACGCTGACACTCGGGGTACAGGATACTGACACTGACACTCGGGGTACGGGATAATGACACTGTCACTTGGGGTACGGGATAATAACACTGACACTTGGGGTACGGGATAATGACACTGACACTCGGGGTACAGGATAATGACACTGACACTTGGGGTACAGGATAATGACACTGACACTCGGGGTACAGGATAATGACACTGACACTCGGGGTACAGGATAAGGACACTGACACTTGGGGTACAGGATAATGACACTGACACTCGGGGTACAGGATAAGGACACTGACACTCGGGGTACAGGATAATGACACTGACACTCGGGGTACAGGATAATGACACTGACACTCGGGTACAGGATAATGACACTGACACTCGGGGTACAGGATAATGACACTGACACTCGGGTACAGGATAATGACACTGACACTCGGGGTACAGGATAATGACACTGACACTCGGGTACAGGATAATGACACTGACACTCGGGGTACAGGATAATGACACTGACACTCGGGGTACAGGATAATGACACTGACACTCGGGTACAGGATAATGACACTGACACTTGGGGTACAGGATAATGACACTGACACTCGGGGTACAGGATAATGACACTGACACTTGGGGTACAGGATAATGACACTGACACTCGGGGTACAGGATAATGACACTGACACTCGGGGTACAGGATAATGACACTGACACTTGGGGTACAGGATAATGACACTGACACTTGGGGTACAGGATAATAACACTTGGGGTACAGGATAATGACACTGACACTTGGGGTACAGGATAATGGCACTCGGGGTACAGGATAATGACGCTGACACTTGGGGTACAGGATAATGACGCTGACACTCGGGGTACAGGACACTGACACTTGGGGTACAGGATAATGGCACTCGGGGTACAGGATAATGACACTGACACTTGGGGTACAGGATAATGACACTGACACTCGGGGTACAGGATAATGACACTGACACTTGGGGTACAGGATAATGACACTGACACTCGGGGTACAGGATAATGACGCTGACACTTGGGGTACAGGATAATGACACTGACACTCGGGGTACAGGATAATGACACTGACACTTGGGGTACAGGATAATGACACTGACACTCGGGGTACAGGATAATGACGCTGACACTCAGGGTACAGGATAATGACACTGACACTCGGGGTACAGGATAATGACACTGACACTTGGGGTACAGGATAATGACGCTGACACTCGGGGTAGAGGATAATGACGCTGACACTTGGGGTACAGGATAATGACACTGACATCTCGGGGTACAGGATAATGACACTGACACTCGGGGTACAGGATAATGACACTGACACTCGGGGTACAGGATAATGACACTGATACTCGGGGTACAGGATAATGACACTGACACTCGGGGTACAGGATAATGACACTGACACTCGGGGTACAGGATAATGACGCTGACACTTGGGGTACAGGATAATGACGCTGACACTCGGGGTACAGGATAATGACACTGACACTCGGGGTACAGGATAATGACACTGACACTCGGGGTACAGGATAATGACACTCGGGGTACAGGATAATGACACTCGGGGTACAGGATAATGACACTCGGGGTACAGGATAATGACACTGACACTCGGGGTACAGGATAATGACACCGACACTCGGGGTACAGGATACCTGCAGTGATTAGTCTGGTGTTTGCTGCCCCCCAGTGGATAAATGACAGAACAGCAGTAATTACACCTGAACACATTTCTCTAGTTTCATAAGAAATTTACTTCTCCGTCCTCTCAGACGTCTCAGGACATTTCCCAGGACTCGCCTTCCAGGAATCTCATATAGAAACTATTCTGTACCAAAAATATTCATTAAAACCGTCTGACATAGAATTGGGGGGAGACGGGACAGTGATGGCCGCCACATTCATGACTTCTTATTGCTGTTTTCCGGTTATTCGGTACTGAGGTATGAGGTATCATCTTCCAGGCGCCTCAGCCATCCTAGTCCACCCAGTAAATATCGGTCTTTTTTTGTCCTATATATATCTGTTGCTGGGAAAGCTGGGTGACAGCTGCTGGTGGCGGACACATTAGCTGTGATCCAGCTTTCCCAGGAACATGATTTTCCATTCAGATGACTAGAAAAGCTGGGGAAGCGTCATCCATATTGGATTTAATGGTGCAGTGATCACTGTGCAGAAATTCTCAGTGGTTCCACAGCGATAACCAGTCCTGACCTGATGGCACGGATCGAGCCGTCGTCTTAAAGAAACAGTCCGGAGTTCAGTCTGAAATTCTTAGACCAGTTTATATCGGAGTCTCTGTTGCTTCTATCACGTGATGCTCCAGACGAGCAGTAGACAAACCTATTGGCTGCTTGATCCTGCAGTAGCTACAGAAGCCCCTCCCCCGCGGAGCATCATCACTTCTTCAGGCCGCAATCCTCGAGCTTGTAGAACAGGACGTATGCCTCGCTGGACTGAACCTGACTCTCGTTGATGGGACTCACCCTGCAGAAGAGAAGGAGACGTTACCCCAGGGGTCAGAGGGGAGGACACCCCAGGGGATAAGGTGACGGGTGGGGACTGACCAGGAGTCGTTGTAGGAGAACCATCCAGACTGGTCCTTACAGTAGGCTGTGTAGTGCCCATAATGCACGCTGCCAGAGTGATTGCACAGGGCATAAAGGTTGTACACAGGGCTCCCTGCAAAACAAAATGGAGTCAGCAATGCAGCTACAGCATTAGAGGGTAAGCTCCCTGGGCACAGGCTGCTCACACAGCAGTAGATTGTGAGCTCCCGGGACCAGTGTCTTCTGTGCTTCTATGTACGGGTACACAGGTCACCCTCATGGCAAAAGAGTGTAACTCCACCATTACTCTGGACACCAAATATACAGACAATAACCCCTCCGCTACCCCGGACACCAGGTATACAGACAATAACCCTTCCGCTACCCCGGACACCAGGTATAAGACAATAACCCCTCCGCTACCCTGGACACCAGGTATACAGACAATAACCCCTCCGCTACCCCGGACACCAGGTATACAGACAATAACCCCTTCACTACTCCAGACACCAGGTATACAGACAATAACCCCTCCGCTACCCCGGACACCAGGCATACAGACAATAACCCCTCCGCTACCCCGGACACCAGGTATACAGACAATAACCCCTTCACTACTCCAGACACCAGGTATACAGACAATAACCCCTCTGCTACCCCGGACACCAGGTATACAGACAATAACCCCTCCGCTACCACGGAAACCAAGTATACAGACAATAACCCCTCCGCTACCACGGACACCAAGTATACAGACAATAACCCCTCCACTACCCGGACACCAGGTATACAGACAATAACCCTTCCGCTACCCCGGACACCAGGTATAAGACAATAACCCCTCCGCTACCCTGGACACCAGGTATACAGACAATAACCCCTCCGCTACCCCGGACACCAGGTATACAGACAATAACCCCTTCACTACTCCAGACACCAGGTATACAGACAATAACCCCTCCGCTACCCCGGACACCAGGCATACAGACAATAACCCCTCCGCTACCCCGGACACCAGGTATACAGACAATAACCCCTTCACTACTCCAGACACCAGGTATACAGACAATAACCCCTCTGCTACCCCGGACACCAGGTATACAGACAATAACCCCTCCGCTACCACGGAAACCAAGTATACAGACAATAACCCCTCCGCTACCATGGACACCAAGTATACAGACAATAACCCCTCCGCTACTCCGGACACCAGGTATACAGTCAATAAGCCCTCCGCTACCCCGAAAACCAGGTCTAAGACAATAACCCCTCCGCTACCCCGGACACCAGGTATACAGACAATAACCCCTTCACTACTCCAGACACCAGGTATACAGACAATAACCCCTCCGCTACCCTGGACACCAGGTATACAGTCAATAATCCCTCCGCTACCCCAGACACCAGGCATACAGACAATAACCCCTCCACTACCCGGACAACAGGTATACAGTCAATAAGCCCTCCGCTACCCCGAAAACCAGGTATAAGACAATAACCCCTCCACTACCCCGAACACCAGGTATACAGTCAATAATCCCTCCGCTACCCCAGACACCAGGCATACAGACAATAACCCCTCCACTACCCGGACACCAGGTATACAGTCAATAAGCCCTCCGCTACCCCGAAAACCAGGTATAAGACAATAACCCCTCCGCTACCCTGGACACCAGGTATACAGACTATAACCCCTCCACTACCACGGACACCAGGTATACAGACAATAACCCCTCTACTACCACGGACACCAGGTATACAGACTATAACCCCTCCGCTACCCCGGACACCATGTATACAGACAATAACCCCTCCACTACCACGGACACCAGGTATACAGACAATAACCCCTCCGCTACCCCGGACACAAGGTATACAGACAATAACCCTTCCACTACCACGGACACCAGGTATACAGACAATAACCCCTCCGCTACCCCGGACACAAGGTATACAGACAATAACCCCTCCGCTACCCCAGACACCAGGTATACAGACAATAACCCCTCCACTACCACGGACACCAGGTATACAGACAATAACCCCTCCGCTACCCCGGACACCAAGTATACAGACAATAACCCCTCCGCTACCCCGGACACCAGGTATACAGACAATAACCCCTCCACTACCCCGGACACCAGGTATACAGACAATAACCCCTCCGCTACCCCGGACACCAGGTATACAGTCAATAACCCCTCCGCTACCCCGAACACCAGGTATACAGTCAATAATCCCTCCGCTACCCCTGACACCAGGCATACAGACAATAACCCCTCCACTACCCCGGACACCAGGTATACAGTCAATAAGCCCTCCGCTACCCCGAAAACCAGGTATAAGACAATAACCCCTCCGCTACCCTGGACACCAGGTATACAGACTATAACCCCTCCGCTACCCCGGACACCAGGCATACAGACAATAACCCCTCCACTACCACTGACACTAGGTATACAGACAATAACCCCTCCACTACCATGGACACCATGTATACAGACAATAACCCCTCCACTACCACGGACACCAGGTATACAGACTATAACCCCTCCGCTACCCCGGACACCATGTATACAGACAATAACCCCTCCACTACCACGGACACCAGGTATACAGACAATAACCCCTCCACTACCACGGACACCAGGTATACAGACAATAACCCCTCCACTACCACGGACACCATGTATACAGACAATAACCCCTCCGCTACCCCGGACACAAGGTATACAGACAATAACCCCTCCACTACCACGGACACCAGGTATACAGACAATAACCCCTCCGCTACCCCGGACACAAGGTATACAGACAATAACCCTTCCACTACCACGGACACCAGGTATACAGACAATAACCCCTCCGCTACCCCGGACACCAGGTATACAGACAATAACCCCTCCACTACCCCGGACACCAGGTATACAGACAATAACCCCTCCGCTACCCCGGACACCAGGTATACAGTCAATAACCCCTCCGCTACCCCGAACACCAGGTATACAGTCAATAATCCCTCCGCTACCCCTGACACCAGGCATACAGACAATAACCCCTCCACTACCCCGGACACCAGGTATACAGTCAATAAGCCCTCCGCTACCCCGAAAACCAGGTATAAGACAATAACCCCTCCGCTACCCTGGACACCAGGTATACAGACTATAACCCCTCCGCTACCCCGGACACCATGTATACAGACAATAACCCCTCCACTACCACTGACACTAGGTATACAGACAATAACCCCTCCACTACCATGGACACCATGTATACAGACAATAACCCCTCCACTACCACGGACACCAGGTATACAGACTATAACCCCTCCGCTACCCCGGACACCATGTATACAGACAATAACCCCTCCACTACCACGGACACCAGGTATACAGACAATAACCCCTCCACTACCACGGACACCAGGTATACAGACAATAACCCCTCCACTACCACGGACACCATGTATACAGACAATAACCCCTCCGCTACCCCGGACACAAGGTATACAGACAATAACCCCTCCACTACCACGGACACCATGTATACAGACAATAACCCCTCCACTACCACTGACACTAGGTATACAGACAATAACCCCTCCGCTACCCCGGACACCAGGTATACAGACAATAACCCCTCCACTACCATGGACACCATGTATACAGACAATAACCCCTCCACTACCACGGACACCAGGTATACAGACTATAACCCCTCCGCTACCCCGGACACCATGTATACAGACAATAACCCCTCCACTACCACGGACACCAGGTATACAGACAATAACCCCTCCACTACCACGGACACCAGGTATACAGACAATAACCCCTCCACTACCACGGACACCATGTATACAGACAATAACCCCTCCGCTACCCCGGACACAAGGTATACAGACAATAACCCCTCCACTACCACGGACACCAGGTATACAGACAATAACCCCTCCACTACCACGGACACCAGGTATACAGACAATAACCCCTCCACTACCACGGACACCATGTATACAGACAATAACCCCTCCGCTACCCCGGACACAAGGTATACAGACAATAACCCCTCCACTACCACGGACACCAGGTATACAGACAATAACCCCTCCGCTACCCCGGACACAAGGTATACAGACAATAACCCCTCCGCTACCCCAGACACCAGGTATACAGACAATAACCCTTCCACTACTCCAGACACCAGGTATACAGACAATAACCCCTCCGCTACCCCGGACACCCTCTAGGTTCGGTCGTTCCAGGGAAATACATAGGGATCCAGGTGACTTTGCGCTGTAATGTGTATAGTGCTGGATGTCAGGAGACCATTCATTAATCTTAATCCTGTCACATAAGACCTTGACTCTAATCCCTAAAGATCCTTAAGAGGAGGGGGGATTACCGGGATATCCCCACAAGTGAAAGTGCACAGTACTTTCCTCCTGAATATACAGCAAAACTTCACCTCCTGCAACCCATCATTATATATACCACAGACCTCTCCCACCTCCTGTGACCCATCATCATATATACCACAGACCTCTCCCACCTCCTGTGACCCATCATCATATATACCACAGACCCCGCCCACCTCCTGTGGCCCACCATGATATATACTGCAGACCCCGCCCACCTCCTGCGGCCCATCATTATATATACTGAAGACCCCGTCCACCTCCTGTGGCCCACCATTATATATACTGCAAACCCCGCCCACCTCCTGCGGCCCATCATTATATATACTGAAGACCCCGTCCACCTCCTGTGGCCCACCATTATATATACTGCTGACCCCACCCACCTCCTGTGGCCCACCATTATATATACTGCAGACCCCGCCCACCTCCTGCGGCCCATCATTATATATACTGCTGACCCCACCCACCTCCTGTGGTCCATCATTATATATACTGCTGACCCCACCCACCTCCTGTGGCCCACCATTATATATACTGCAGACCCCGCCCACCTCCTGTGGCCCACCATTATATATACTGCAGACCCCGCCCACCTTCTGTGGCCCACCATTATATAAACTGCAGACCCCACCCACCTCCTGTGGCCCACCATTATATATACTGCAGACCCCGCCCACCTCCTGTGGCCCATTATTATATATACTGCTGACCCCACCCATCTCCTGTGGCCCATTATTATATATACTGCTGACCCCGCCCACCTCCTGTGGCCCACCATTATATATACTGCAGACCCCGCCCACCTCCTGTGGCCCACCATTATATATACTGCAGACCCCGCCCACCTTCTGTGGCCCACCATTATATATACTGCAGACCCCGCCCACCTCCTGTGGCCCACCATTATAAATACTGCAGACCCCGCCCACCTTCTGTGGCCCACCATTATATATACTGCAGACCCGCGCCCCCCTACCGGCTTTCTCGCTGGCGAACTCCTTGAGGTTGAGCCGGTGAAGAGGGAAATCCACAAACATCGAACACTTCTTTATAGAGAAACGAGTAGTGGAGAATCTGTTCAGGTCTGGGAGGCAAAGGGTTAAGGAAAATACAACATGGGACAGACCCCCGGTATATCTCGTGTCAGTAGGTGGCGCTCTTATACGCGCATGCTACTAGCGCCACCTATAACCCCCTCTGCAGAACTGCACGTGTGCTGGATACGTAGGACGAGGACGCGGGGAAAGCGCTGAATGGTGAGTTTTTTTGTGCTTTTCGTCCTCTGCCGGCAGCGGTCACAGATCTGTCAGAGAGAGCGTTATATTGTTATTACGGCACGTGGTCAGCATGCTGTGGTTATGTGTATGCAGGTTCCTGGCCGATTACCGGGGCGTTCTCTGAATTCAGCTCCTCCTCCTTGGTGAAGAGGCCGAAGCAGTCGAGGAGGGAGACCTTACCCCCGCTGAAGCCTTTCTGCAGAGAGAAGACAGGCACAGGGTAACACCATGAGATAAGCGGCATCACAGACGCCTGGCAGCCACTGATCCCCCTCTCAGAATAACACGGCCTGGGGGTCCGGGGGTGGGAGCGCTCCTCATTTCTGTCACAGATCGTGGGGATCAGCAGCAAAACCCTGAGAAGCGCTCCTGCCCATTGAAGAGGGGCCCTCACCAATCCCAGAAGCTGAATTATGTTTGGGGCGGGGTTCCCCTCTTGCTCACCTTGGGGATGGGGAGGGACAGGTCACAAAAGACCTCAAATGTAGGCGAGCGGTAACCACAGGACTGGCACTTAAGACAGCTCTTCAACTGGCCGACAAAGAGATCTACGGAAGCAGAGAAAGCATTAAAAAAATTCTTAACATTTCCAGAGCTGCACTCACAATTCCTATACTCCATTCACTTCCAGAGCTGCATTCACAGTTCTTATACTCCATTCACTTCCAGAGCTGCATTCACAGTTCTTATACTCCATTCACTTCCAGAGCTGCATTCACAGTTCTTATACTCCATTCACTTCCAGAGCTGCATTCACAGTTCTTATACTCCATTCACTTCCAGAGCTGCATTCACAGTTCTTATACTCCATTCACTTCCAGAGCTGCATTCACAGTTCTTATACTCCATTCACTTCCAGAGCTGCATTCACAGTTCTTATACTCCATTCACATCCAGAGCTGCATTCACAGTTCTTATACTCCATTCACTTCCAGAGCTGCATTCACAGTTCTTATACTCCATTCACTTCCAGAGCTGCATTCACAGTTCTTATACTCCATTCACTTCCAGAGCTGCATTCACAGTTCTTATACTCCATTCACTTCCAGAGCTGCATTCACAGTTCTTATACTCCATTCACCCCAGAACTACATTCACAATTATTATACTGTATTCACTTTCAGAGCTGCATTCACAATTCTTATACTCCAGTCAGCTTTGAAGCTGCGTTAAAAATTCTTGACCTCCCCCCTCCTCTAGCACTGCACTCCAACTTCTTGTACTCGATTCTCCTCCAGAGCTGCATTCATTACATCAGTGCAGCAGTAGAGCCTGCTCTGTACAGACACAGAACACAGGGAGATGTGATTGCAGCTGTGGGAGTGACTGGAGTATAAGAATAGGTGTCGCTACAGGGGCAGGGGGGAGGCAATTGCCCCCATAGGTTATTCCTTTCCCCCTTTCCCTTTAAAAAGATGGCCACGACCACAAACTACAGCAGGGCACGGGAGCGCATAGTTCCCTGCCCCGCCGATCACCGCTATAGGAAGTAAAATCCCAGCGCAGGCGGGCGTGATGACGCCATCGCGCGCCTGAGCCAGCACAGTGACGTACCCGTCTGCATAGTACCGACTAAGAGTGGGCGCCAGGAGTCTGGGACATAGGGAAGTATTAGCTTTTATTTTTTTGTGTGTGCCAACTTTGGGGGAAATTACTGGGGGCCACAGGAGGAGGATTTTACTGAAGGGACAGTGGGGGGCAAATTACTACATAACAGTGTCATCCACAGATCCCCCATAACAGTGTCATCCACAGATCCCCCATAACAGTGTCATCCACAGATCCCCCATAACAGTGTCATCCACAGATCCCCCATAACAGTGTGTCATCCACAGATCCCCCATAACAGTGTGTCATCCACAGATCCCCCATAACAGTGTCATCCACAGATCCCCCATAACAGTGTCATCCACAGATCCCCCATAACAGTGTCATCCATAGATCCCCATAACAGCGTCATACACAGATCCCCCATAACAGTGTTATCCACAGATCCCCCATAACAGTGTCATCCACAGATCCTCCATAACAGTGTCATCCACAGTTCCCCATAACCGTGTCATCCACAGATCCTCCATAACAGAGTCATCCACAGATCCCCTATAACAGTGTCATCCACAGATCCCCCATAACAGTGTCATCCACAGATCCCCATAACAGTGTCATCCACAGATCTCCCATAACAGTGCTATCCACAGATCCCCCATAACAGTGTCATCCACAGATCCCCTATAACAGTGCCATCCACAGATCCCCTATACCAGTGTCATCCACAGATCCCCTATAACAGTGTCCTCTACAGATCCCTCATAAGTGTCATCCGCAGATCCCCCATAACAGTGTCATCCACAGATCCCCCATAACAGTGTCATCCACAGATCCCCCATAACAGTGTAATCCACAGATCTCCCATAACAGTGTCATCCACAGATCCCCCATAACAGTGTCATCCACAGATCTCCCATAACAGTGTCATCCACAGATCCCCATAACAGTGTCATCCACAGATCCCCATAACAGTGTGTCCTCCACAGATCCCCCATAACAGTGTCATCCACAGATCCCCCATAACAGTGTGTCATCAAAAGATCCCCCATAACAGCGTCATCCACAGATCCTCCATAACAGTGTCATCCACAAATTCCCCATAACAGTGTCATCCACAGATCCCACATAACAGTGCGATCCACAGATCCCACATAACAGTGCCATCCACAGAACCCCCATAACAGTGCCAACCGCAGATCCCCCATAACAGTGTCATTCACAGATCCCCCATAACAGTGTCATCCAGAGACCCCCCATAACAGTGTCATCCACAGATCCCCCATACCAGTGTCATCCACAGATCCCCCATAACAGTGTCATCCACAGATCCGCCATAACAGTGTCATCTACAGATCCCCCATAACAGTGTCATCCACAGATCCCCCATAACAGTGTCATCCCCATAACCCCATAACAGTGTCATCCACAAATCCCCCATAACAGTGTCATACACAGATCCCCCATAACAGTGTCATCCTCAGATCCCCATAAAAGTGTCATCCACAGATCCCCCATAACAGTGTCATCCACAGATCCCCCCATAATATTGCAATCCACAGATCCCCCATAACAGTGTGTCATCCACAGAACCCACATAACAGTGTCCTCCACAGATCCCCTCATAACAGTGTCACCCACAGATCCCCCATACCAGTGTCATCCACAGAATCCCAATAACAGTGTCATCCTCAGATCCCCATAACAGTGTCATCCACAGATCCCCATAACAGTGTCATCCACAGATCCCCATAACTGTGTGTCATCCACAGATCCCCCATAGTGTGTCATCCACAGATCCCCCCATAACAGTGTCCTCTACAGATTCCCCCATAACAGTGTCATCCACAGAACCCCCCATAAGAATGTCCTCTACAGATTCCCCCATAACAGTGTCATCCACAGTTCCCCCATAACAGTGTCATCCACAGATCCCCCATACCAATGCCATCCACAGATCCCCCATACCAGTGCCATCCACAGATCCCCCATAACAGTGTCATCCACAGAACCCCCATACCAGTGCCATCCAGAGATCCCCCATAACAGTGTGTCATCAAAAGATCCTCCATAACAGTGTCATCCACAAATTCCCCATAACAGTGTCATCCACAGATCCCACATAACAGTGCCATCCACAGATCCCACATAACAGTGCCATCCACAGATCCCACATAACAGTGCCATCCACAGAACCCCCATAACAGTGTCAACCGCAGATCCCCCATAACAGTATCATTCACAGATCCCCCATAACAGTGTGTCATCCACAGATCCCCCATAACAGTGTCATCCAGAGACCCCCCATAACAGTGTCATCCACAGATCCCCCATAACAGTGTCATCCACAGATCCCCCATAACAGTGTCATCCACAGATCCCCCATAACAGTGTCATCCACAGATCCCCCATAACAGTGTCATCCACAGATCCCCCATAACAGTGTCATCCACAGAACCCACATAACAGTGTCCTCTACAGATTCCCCATAACAGTGTCATCCACAGATCTCCCCATAGCAGTGTCATCCACAGATCCTCTATAACAGTGTGTCTCTCCACAGATCCTCCATAACAGTGTCATCCATAGAATCCCCATAACAGTGTCATCCACAGATCCTCCATAACAGTGTGTCATCCACATCTCCCTATAACAGTGTGTCATCCACATATCCCCATAACAGTGTCATCCACATATCTCTATAACAGTGTGTCATCCACAGATCCTCCATAACAGTGTCATCCACAGATCCCCCTATACCAGTGTCATCCACAGATCCCCCATAACAGTGTCATCCACAGATCCCCATAACAGTGTCATCCACAGATCCTCCATAACAGTGTCATCCACAGATCTCCCATAACAGTGCCATCCACAGATCCCCATAACAGTGTCATCCACAGATCCTCCATAACAGTGCCATCCACAGATCCCCTATACCAGTGTCATCCACAGATCCCCCATAACAGTGTCCTCCACAGATCCCCCATAAGTGTCATCCGCAGATCCCCCATAACAGTGTCATCCGCAGATCCCCCATAACAGTGTCATCCACAGATCCCCCATACCAGTGTCATCCACAGATCCCCCATAACAGTGTCATCCACAGATCTCCCATAACAGTGTCATCCACAGATCCCCCATAACAGTGTCATCCACAGATCTCCCATAACAGTGTCATCCACAGATCCCCATAACAGTGTCATCCACAGATCCCCATAACAGTGTGTCCTCCACAGATCCCCCATAACAGTGTCATCCACAGATCCCCCATAACAGTGTGTCCCCAACAGATCTCCATAACAGTGTCATCCACAGATCCCCCCATAACAGTGCGTCATCCACAGATCCCCCATAACAGTGTGTCCTCCACAGATTCCCCATAACAGTGTGTCCTCCACAGATCCCCCATAACAGTGTCATCCACAGATCCCCCATAGCAGTGTGTCCTCCACAGATTCCCCATAACAGTGTGTCCTCCACAGATCCCCCATAACAGTGTCATCCAGAGATCCCCCATAACAGTGTCATCCACAGATCCCCATAACAGTGTGTCCTCCACAGATCCCCATAACAGTGTGTCATCCACAGATCCCCCATAACAGTGTCATCCACAGAACCCACATAACAGTGTCCTCTACAGATTCCCCATAACAGTGTCATCCACAGATCCCCCCATAGCAGTGTCATCCACAGATCCCCCATAACAGTGTGTCCTCCACAGATCCCCCATAACAGTGTCATCCACAGAATCCCCATAACAGTGTCATCCACAGATCCCCCATAACAGTGTGTCATCCACACATCCCCCATAACAGTGTGTCATCCACACATCCCCCATAACAGTGTCATCCACAGATCCCCCATAACAGTGTGTCATCCACAGATCCCCCATAACAGTGTCATCCACAGATCCCCCCATACCAGTGTCATCCACAGATCCCCCATAACAGTGTCATCCACAGATCCCCCATAACAGTGTCAGCCACAGATCTCCCATAACAGTGCCATCCACAGATCCCCCATAACAGTGTCATCCACAGATCCCCATAACAGTGCCATCCACAGATCCCCATACCAGTGTCATCCACAGATCCCCATAACAGTGTCCTCCACAGATCCCTCATAAGTGTCATCCGTAGATCCCCTATAACAGTGTCATCCATAGATCTCCTATAACAGTGTCATCCACAGATCCTCCATACCAGTGTCATCCACAGATCCCCCATAACAGTGTCATCCACAGATCTCCCATAACAGTGTCATCCACAGATCCCCCATAACAGTGTCATCCACAGATCTCCCATAACAGTGTCATCCACAGATCCCCATAACAGTGTCATCCACAGATCCCCATAACAGTGTGTCCTCCACAGATCCCCATAACAGTGTCATCCACAGATCCTCCATAACAGTGTGTCCCCAACAGATCTCCATAACAGTGTCATCCACAGATCCCCCATAACAGTGCGTCATCCACAGATCCCCCATAACAGTGTGTCCTCCACAGATTCCCCATAACAGTGTGTCCTCCACAGATCCCCATAACAGTGTGTCTCTCCACAGATCCCCATAACAGTGTCATCCACAGATCCCCCATAGCAGTGTGTCCTCCACAGATTCCCCATAACAGTGTGTCCTCCACAGATCCCCCATAACAGTGTCATCCAGAGATCCCCCATAACAGTGTCATCCACAGATCCCCATAACAGTGTGTCCTCCACAGATCCCCATAACAGTGTGTCCTCCACAGATCCCCCATAACAGTGTCATCCACAGATCCCCCATAACAGTGTCCTCCACAGATCCCCCATAACAGTGCCATCCTCAGATCCCCATAACAGTGTCATCCACAGATCCCCCATAACAGTGTCATCCACAGATTCCCCATAACAGTGTCATCCACAGATCCCCCATAACAGTGTGTCCTCCACAGATCCCCATAACAGTGCGTCCTCCACAGATCCCCCATAAGTGTGTCATCCACAGATCCCTCATAACAGTGTCATCCACAGAACCCCCATAACAGTGCCATCCACAGAACCCCCATAACAGTGTCCTCCACAGATCCCCCATAACAGTGTCATCCACAGATCCCCCATAACAGTGTGTCCTCCACAGATCCCCCCATAACAGTGTCATCCGCAGATCCCCCATAACAGTGTCATCCACAGATCCCCCATACCAGTGTCATCCACAGATCCCCCATAACAGTGTCATCCACAGATCTCCCAGAACAGTGTCATCCACAGATCCCCATAACAGTGTGTCCTCCACAGATCCCCCATAACAGTGTCATCCACAGATCCCCCATAACAGTGTGTCCCCAACAGATCTCCATAACAGTGTCATCCACAGATCCCCCCATAACAGTGCGTCATCCACAGATCCCCCATAACAGTGTGTCCTCCACAGATTCCCCATAACAGTGTGTCCTCCACAGATCCCCATAACAGTGTGTCATCCACAGATCCCCCATAACAGTGTCATCCACAGATCCCCCATAACAGTGTCATCCACAGATCCCCCATAACAGTGTCATCCACAGATCCCCCATAACAGTGTCACCCACAGATTCCCCATAACAGTGTCATCCACAGATCCCCCATAACAGTGTCATCCACAGATCCCCCATAACAGTGTCATCCACAGATCCCCCATAACAGTGTCATCCACAGATCCCCATAACAGCGTGTCCTCCACAGATCCCCATAACAGTGCCATCCACAGATCCCCCATAACAGTGCGTCCTCCACAGATCCCCATAACAGTGCGTCCTCCACAGATCCCCCATAAGTGTGTCATCCACAGATCCCCCATAACAGTGTCATCCACAGATCCCCCATAAGAGTGCCATCCACAGAACCCCCATAACAGTGTCCTCCACAGATCCCCCATAACAGTGCCATCCACAGAACCCCCATAACAGTGTCCTCCACAGATCCCCCATAACAGTGTCATCCACAGATCCCCCATAACAGTGTCATCCACAGATCCCCCATAACAGTGTCCTCCACAGATCCCCCATAACAGTGTCATCCACAGATCCCCCATAACAGTGCCATCCACAGATCCCCCATAACAGTGTCATCCACAGATCCCCATAACAGTGTGTCCTCCACAGATCCCCCATAACAGTGTCATCCACAGATCCCCCATAACAGTGTCATCCACAGATCCCCCATAACAGTGTCCTCCACAGATCCCCCATAACAGTGTCATCCACAGATCCCCCATAACAGTGTCATCCACAGATCCCCCATAACAGCGTGTCCTCCACAGATCCCCCATAACCCGCCTGCGCACTGAGGAAAGACTGAAAGGAGGGGAAAGAATCCCCGGAAGGAAGCAGAAGACTGAATAGCTTCTTTTGTAAGTAAATTGTTTTATTATAAATGTAGTTTAGTTTAATGTCTGTTTTGGTCTTTTATTATATTTTGGCTTTTGCTTAAAGGGACAGTAAAAATGTTTTTTTTTAGTTAGGTATGATGCTTTTTGATAATAAATACATGTAAATGGATTGGTAAATGTAGTAGTATTGGTTGCACACGCCGACACCCCCCACAGGGTTATTTCACAAAAGGGTGAAGAGTTTGGAGAAGTGAGCTGACTCCATCACTTCTGCTGTCCTAGATTGTCCGTCTCCTAACTCTTCACCGCCTGTGAGCGTTTAACAGATGGCATTATTCACACAGCCTGGCGTTTGCCGAAACTGCTTGAAGCTCGTCTTTAAGGATTAGGTTAGTACAATAAGAAGCTATCCCTGCATACCCCAGTACTGTACTCTTATTTATATATACTTATTTCGTTTTTTTCAGTAGTATGATTAAGTGGTAACAATTATTAGTGTCCCCTATATATTGTTCCTAGAGTCGCCACTGAGTATCAGTCAGGATGGCGCAGAATGTAGTCCCTCCTGACTACGACTACTTACCGACAACCTTGCTGTCCTCCCGCTCCAGGTACTTCTTCCACATCTGATTGGCTCGTTCATCGTCACTAGGGAAGGTGACAAGTCAGTGAAGGCTCCGCCCAGAGCGCACCCCGAAATATTATACCCCTAGATGCACCCCACTACTACCTGAGAGAGTCCTGGGACTCCACAGACACTGGGCGCTTGGCATCGGAGAGGATGCTGGGAGTTTTCTTACATTTCCTGTTGATTTCTGTGTGAATTCTGTCCATGAAGAACTTGAGAAATTCCTGAGCGTCCTGCTGACTGAGAAGAAAGAGACTGGTGACATCACTGCTATGTATCCAATCACTAGAGATCAGTGGTGACATCACTGCTATGTATCCAATCACTAGAGATCAGTGGTGACATCACTGCTATGTATCCAATCACTAGAGATCAGTGGTGACATCACTGCTATGTATCCAATCACTAGAGATCAGTGGTGACATCACTGCTGCTTATCCAATCACTAGAGATCAGTGGTGACATCACTGCTATGTATCCAATCACTAGAGATCAGTGGTGACATCACTGCTGCTTATCCAATCACTAGAGATCAGTGGTGACATCACTGCTGCTTATCCAATCACTAGAGATCAGTGGTGACATCACTGCTGCTTATCCAATCACTAGAGATCAGTGGTGACATCACTGCTGCTTATCCAATCACTAGAGATCAGTGGTGACATCACTGCTGCTTATCCAATCACTAGAGATCAGTGGTGACATCACTGAAAATGCCAGTTATCATGCTGTTACCTGTACCCTGTAAAAGATGGGACGTATTTCTGAAAGATGGCTCTCAGGCGTGTCGGGTTCGTGGCGTCTGGGGCCTCGGGGCTCCATAATGAAGTGAGGACATCAGCAAAGGCTGGAGGTAAGAAATGAATATAATAAAGTCAAGAATATTAACAGCGCCACCTAGAGGAGTTCAATGTGTACTCTTAGATGATGTCATGATGAGCGATGTCAGGGGGAGGGGCTGTATGCATTGGGGCGTGGCTGTATATGCTGGGGGAGTGGCTGTATATGTTGGGGAGGGGCTGTATGCATTGGGGAAGGGCTGTATATGCTGAGGGAGGGGATGCATATGTTGGAGAGGGGCTGTATATGCTGAGGGAGGGGCTGCATATGTTGGAGAGGGGCTGTATATGCTGAGGGAGGGGCTGCATATGCTGGGGAAGAGCTGTATATGCTGAGGGAGGGGCTGCATATGCTGGGGGAGGGGCTGTATGATTTTGGGAGAGGCTGTATATGCTGGTGGAGTAGCTGTATATGTTGGGGAGGGGCTATATGCATTGGGGAGGGGCTGTATATGCTGAGGGAGGGGCTGTATATGCTGGGGGAGGAGCTGTATATGCTGAGGGAGGGGCTGCATATGCTGGGGAGGAGCTGTATATGCTGGGGGAGGAGCTGTATGATTTTGGGAGAGGATGTATATGCTGGGGGAGGGGCTATATATGCTGGGGAGGGGCTATATGCATTGGGGAGGGGCTGTATATGCTGAGGGAGGGGCTGTATATGCTGGGGGAGGAGCTGTATATGCTGGGGGAGGGGCTGCATATGCTGGGGAGGAGCTGTATATGCTGGGGGAGGAGCTGTATGATTTTGGGAGAGGATGTATATGCTGGGGGAGGGGCTATATATGCTGGGGAGGGGCTATATGCATTGGGGAGGAGCTGTATATGCTGAGGGAGGGGCTGCATATGCTGGGGAAGAGCTGTATATGCTGAGGGAGGGGCTGCATATGCTGGGGAAGAGCTGTATATGCTGAGGGAGGGGCTGCATATGCTGGGGAAGAGCTGTATATGCTGAGGGAGGGGCTGCATATGCTGGGGAAGAGCTGTATATGCTGAGGGAGGGGCTGCATATGCTGGGGAAGAGCTGTATATGCTGAGGGAGGGGCTGCATATGCTGGGGAAGGAGCTGTATAATTTTGGGAGAGGCTGTATATGCTGGTGGAGTAGCTGCATATGTTGCGGAGGGGCTATATGCATTGGGGAGGGGCTGCATATGCTGGGGGAGGGGCTGTATGATTTTGGGAGAGGCAGTATATGCTGGTGGAGTAGCTGTATATGTTGGTGAGGGGCTATATGCATTGGAGAGGGGCTGTATATGCTGAGGGAGGGGCTGCATATGTTGGAGAGGGGCTGTATATGCTGAGGGAGGGGCTGCATATGCTGGGGAAGAGCTGTATATGCTGAGGGAGGGGCTGCATATGCTGGTGGAGTAGCTGTATGATTTTGGGAGAGGCTGTATATGCTGGTGGAGGAGCTGTAAATGTTGGGGAGGGGCTATATGCATTGGGGAGGGGCTGTATATGCTGGGGGAGTGGCTGTATATGTTGGTGGAGGAGCTGTATATGCTGAGGGAGGGGCTGCATATGCTGGGGAAGAGCTGTATATGCTGAGGGAGGGGCTGTATATGCTGGGGAAGGAGCTGTATAATTTTGGGAGAGGCTGTATATGCTGGTGGAGTAGCTGTATATGTTGCGGAGGGGCTGTATGCATTGGGGAGGGGCTGTATATGCTGGGGGAGGAGCTGTATGCATTGGGGAGGGGCTGTATATGCTGAGGGAGGAGTTGTATGCATTTGGGAGGGGCTGTATATGCTGGGGAAGGGGCTGTATGATTTTGGGAGGGGCTGTATATGCTGGGGGAGGGGCTATATATGCTGGGGGAGGGGCTGTATGCATTGGGGAGGGGCTGTATATGCTGGGGGAGGGGCTGTATGATTTTGGGAGGGGCTGTATATGCTGGGGGAGGGGCTATATATGCTGGGGGAGGGGCTGTATGCATTGGGGAGGGGCTGTATATGCTGGGGGAGGAGCTGTATGCGGTAACCTACCCTCAGTGAGTTCCTGTGGCATCCTGCTGCTCAGCGGCTGCTCCTGGCGATATTCGCGGCGCAGGACGTAGTCGCGCAGAGGTTTGGTGCTGCTCAGACACTGGAGGACGGCGTTCAGGAAACACTGCAGGGAACAGAAGATGCGGCTTAGATACCTGCACCGCGGAGGTGTATCTAAAGGTTGTCACTGGGACCAAAACGAGCTTCTCCCTATAGGGGACCTATCAGCCAATCACAAGTCGTAAAGGAATCGTGTGTCTAAAGGGGTGGAGACAGGCATGTATGGCTGCCTGCTGGCAAATCATTCATAACTTCTAGCAGGAATACTAGAGGAACGGCACATAACAGATTAGAAGCTCAAGAATTGCCATTACAAACCAGACATGTCAGGAGACCGGTTCTGCCACAAGGCACTCCGACATACAGGCATCTGGCAGTCATCGGACATGCTGGGATCTGTAGTTCCACCCGTATTTTTGACCCCCACACACACTCACCGTGTTGCCAAGGTTGCGCAGTCCCGCGTGTCCCGAGCCGAGGACGGGAGGGGGCTGTGGAGAGAAGAGACACGGGGTCAGTCATCTGCCTTGGACCCTGGCATTGGTGGCAGTGCCCGTGACTGGTAGGTTGGCACCTCCCCCCCCCCTCACCTCGCTGCTCATCAGCAGGAGCCCCATCACAGCCGTGTGCAGCACTGACTCGGAGATGTCTGCCCCCTTCCCCTGCACGTCCTTCCTGTCAGCCAAGGTGCGCTGCAGCTTCTGCGGGAGCTCCACCAGCCCGGGCATGGTGCTGCTCTGCAGGGTGCCAGCGGTGGTGCCCGCTCTGCTAGCTCTCAGGAGACTGAGGGGATTAGAGCACGCTCTCCAGCCGCGTCCTCGCAGAGGATTGTCACCGACTATTCAAGGTGCCTCAGCCGGCTCATCTCCTGGGATTAATTAGCTAGAGGGGGAGGGGAGCGCACGCTGCGGCACACGGGGATCACACCGCGACCTTGGCAGCGAGTACATAGTAACACCGAACCTGGAGACGCAAACATGGCGGCTAAACTCACCAATATGGCTGCCACTAAGCTCGAGTGGTCACCCAGACTCCTGAACAGTGAGTGACACGTGATGGGATGCGAGCGGCAGGAGGCCAGTCGTGGGATGTGATCGTCAGGGGGCGTGTCGTGGGATGTGATCGTCAGGGGGCGTGTCGTGGGATGCGAGCAGAACGCTGTGGGAAGTGAGCGGCCGGGGGGCGTGTTGTGGGATGCGAGCAGAACGTTGTGGGAAGCGAGCGGTCGGGGGGCGTGTCGTGGGATGCAAGCAGAACGTTGTGGGAAGCGAGTGGTCGGGAGGCGTGTCGTGGGATGTGATCGTCAGGGGGCGTGTCATGGGATGTGATCGTCAGGGGGCATGTCGTGGGATGCGAGCAGAACGTTGTGGGAAGCGAGCGGTCGGGGGGCGTGTCGTGGGATGTGATCGTCAGGGGGCGTGTCATGGGATGTGATCGTCAGGGGGCATGTCGTGGGATGCGAGCAGAACGTTGTGGGAAGCGAGCGGTCGGGGGCGTGTCGTGGGATGCGAGCAGAACGTTGTGGGAAGCGAGCGGTCGGGGGGCGTGTCGTGGGATGCGAGCGGCAAATTATGGGATGTGGGTAGTGAGGGGCGCGGTATGAGGCATCAGAAGCGAGCAGCGAGGCGATGCGATACTCACAGGAGAGGTCGGTAGCTTTTCTTGGGTCTTGCCTCCAGTGGTTTTTGGGGGTTCGCTGTTGGGTGGGGGGCTCCCTTGCAGGGATCTCCTGGCCTCACCTCGGGGGGCACTGTTCAGTTTGGGGGGCAGGTCGAGGCTGGGCAGGGCGTTGACTCTTCGTAGTGAGCTGCTCCTCTTCAGCGCAGTGATGTCCAGTGGCGGTTTCCGGCTAGAGGACACGCTCCTCCCCCTGCCTGCTGTCCGGGTCTGTCCCCCGCTGCCGTCCTCCATCTTGTCGCTGAATGAACTCAGGTCCACGTGACTGACTGACTTAGATCGGGACAGCCGCCCGGGCGCAGTGGGAGGGGCCTGGGTGGTGGATTTAATGGCAACTGGGCTGGTGACTTTGATCATGTGATTGGCCTTCATCGGTCCCCTCTTACTGACGGGGTCCGCCCCCCGCTGGGTGCTGCGCCCGCGCTCCGGCTTACACTTCTCCTCCAGGATGGGGGGAGGGGGCAGCGGGCGCAGTTTCTGACCGGAACTGCCGCCATTGGTGAAGAGCGTGCTGGAGTAAGCGGAGCGTTCCTGGCTGACCGTCCTCAGCGAGGTGACCGCCCTGCCGGACACACCGCATGGCGAGCTGATGGCGGGGGAGGCGCGACTTCGCGCAAATCTGGACTCGTAGACTTGTGGCATTGCCAATCTGGTGGAGAGGGGGGCCCTGCGGGGAAGCAATAAAGAGATGCACGTGAGGCACGAGGCACAACACACAGCACATATCGGGGGGAGGGGTCTGTACCTCATTGTCGGCAGGAGGTCCCGACGTCACTCTCACATCTCTGCGACCTGCAGTACAAGAAGCCGCATGACACTTAAAGGGAGCGCTGTGCCTTTAAGAGTATTAACCCCACCTGAGATACTGGACACATATACACGGGGGCGTCACATATAGGGAGGGTCCACAAAACATACAGGAGGGTCCATGTTATATACAGGAGGGGGTGTGACATACAGGGAGGGTCCATGTTATATACAGGAGGGGGTGTGACATACAGGGAGGGTCCATGTTATATACAGGAGGGGGTGTGACATACAGGGAGGGTCCACGTTATATACAGGAGGGGGTGTGACATACAGGGAGGGTCCACGTTATATACAGGAGGGGGTGTGACATACACGGAGGGTCCACGTTATATACAGGAGGGGGTGTGACATACAGGAAGGGTCCACGTTATATACAGGAGGGGGTGTGACATACAGGAAGGGTCCATGTTATATACAGGAGGGGGTGTCACATACACGAAGGGTCCATGTTATATACAAGAGGGGGTGTCACATATAGGGAGGGTCCATGTTATAAACAGAAGGGGGTGTCACATACAGGGAGGGTCCATGTTATATACAGAAGGGGGTGTCACATACAGGGAGGGTCCATGTTATATTCAGGAGGGGGTGTGACATACAGGGCAGGTCCATGTTATTTAAAGGAGGGGGTCTCACATACAGGAAGGGTCCACGTTTTATACAGGAGGGGGTGTCACATACAGGGAGGGTCCATATTATTTACAGGAGGGGGTATCACATACAGGGAGGGTCCATGTTATATTCAGGAGGGGGTGTCACATACAGGGCAGGTCCATGTTATATACAGGAGGGGGTCTCACATACAGGGCAGGTCCATGTTATATACAGGAGGGGGTCTCACATACAGGGAGGGTCCACGTTATATACAGGAGGGGATGTCACATACAGGGAGGCTCCATGTTATATACAGGAGGGGATGTCACATACAGGGAGGGTCCACGTTATATTCAGGAGGGGGTGTCACATACAGGGAGGCTCCATGTTATATACAGGAGGGGATGTCACATACAGGGCGGGTCCACGTTATATTCAGGAGGGGATGTCACATACAGGGAGGCTCCATGTTATATACAGGAGGGGGTGTCACATACAGGGAGGGTCCACGTTATATACAGGAGGGGATGTCACATACAGGGCGGGTCCACGTTATATTCAGGAGGGGGTGTCACATACAGGGAGGGTCCACGTTATATACAGGAGGGGGTGTCACATACAGGGAGGGTCCACGTTATATACAGGAGGGGATGTCACATACAGGGCGGGTCCACATAATATACAGGAGGGGGTGTCACATACAGGGCGGGTCCACGTTATATTCAGGAGGGGGTGTCACATACAGGGAGGGTCCACATAATATACAGGAGGGGGTGTCACATACAGGGAGGGTCCACGTTATATTCAGGAGGGGGTGTCACATACAGGGAGGGTCCACGTTATATTCAGGAGGGGGTGTCACATACAGGGAGGGTCCACATAATATACAGGAGGGGGTGTCACATACAGGGAGGGTCCATGTTATATACAGGAGGGGATGTCACATACAGGGCGGGTCCACGTTATATTCAGGAGGGGATGTCACATACAGGGAGGCTCCATGTTATATACAGGAGGGGGTGTCACATACAGGGAGGGTCCACGTTATATACAGGAGGGGATGTCACATACAGGGCGGGTCCACGTTATATTCAGGAGGGGGTGTCACATACAGGGAGGGTCCACGTTATATACAGGAGGGGTGTCACATACAGGGAGGGTCCACGTTATATACAGGAGGGGATGTCACATACAGGGCGGGTCCACATAATATACAGGAGGGGTTGTCACATACAGGGCGGGTCCACGTTATATTCAGGAGGGGGTGTCACATACAGGGAGGGTCCACATAATATACAGGAGGGGGTGTCACATACAGGGAGGGTCCACGTTATATTCAGGAGGGGGTGTCACATACAGGGAGGGTCCACGTTATATTCAGGAGGGTGTCACATACAGGGAGGGTCCACATAATATACAGGAGGGGGTGTCACATACAGGGAGGGTCCACGTTATATACAGGAGGGGATGTCACATACAGGGCGGGTCCACGTTATATTCAGGAGGGGGTGTCACATACAGGGAGGGTCCACGTTATATACAGGAGGGGGTGTCACATACAGGGAGGGTCCACGTAATATACAGGAGGGGGTGTCACATACAGGGAGGGTCCACGTTATATACAGGAGGGGATGTCACATACAGGGCGGGTCCACGTTATATTCAGGAGGGGGTGTCACATACAGGAGGGTCCACGTTATATACAGGAGGGGTGTCACATACAGGGAGGGTCCACGTTATATACAGGAGGGGATGTCACATACAGGGCGGGTCCACGTTATATTCAGGAGGGGTGTCACATACAGGGAGGGTCCACGTTATATACAGGAGGGGGTGTCACATACAGGGAGGGTCCACGTTATATACAGGAGGGGATGTCACATACAGGGCGGGTCCACAAAATATACAGGAGGGGGTGTCACATACAGGGCGGGTCCACGTTATATTCAGGAGGGGTGTCACATACAGGGAGGGTCCACGTATATATTCAGGAGGAGGGTGTCACATACAGGGAGGGTCCACATAATATACAGGAGGGTGTCACATACAGGGAGGGTCACGTTATATTCAGGAGGGGTGTCACATACAGGGCGGGTCCACGTTATATTCAGGAGGGGGTGTCACATACAGGGAGGGTCCACATAATATACAGGAGGGGGTGTCACATACAGGGAGGGTCCACGTTATATACAGGAGGGGGTATCACATACAGGGAGGGTCCACGTTATATACAGGAGGGGGTGTCACATACAGGGCGGGTCCACGTTATATACAGGAGGGGGTGTCACATACAGGGAGGGTCCACGTTATATACAGGAGGGGTGTCACATACAGGGCGGGTCCACGTTATATACAGGAGGGGTGTCACATACAGGGCGGGTCCACGTTATATACAGGAGGGGGTGTGACATACAGGGAGGGTCCATGTTATATACAGGAGGGGGTGTGACATACAAGGAGGGTCCACGTTATATACAGGAGGGGGTATCACATACAGGGAGGGTCTACGTTCCATACAGGAGGGGGCGTCACACACAGGGATAGTCCACAGTTCATACAGGAGGGGGTGTCTATATTCTGCAGACTACCTGAAGGCGCGGCCAGGCAGAGCAGGAATCACGGCCGTCCTAGCCACAGCTTCATAGCAACCGTAGCATCCTCCGCCATCTTCCTCGTTTTCCCTCCTGCGCATTCGTCGCTCTCCTATTAGCCACGCCCATTATTTACAAACGTTGCTATGGAGAGCGGCTGAGGAAAAGCTACACGCAAGCGCGTACAAGGCACTGACTTCCGGTAAACTTGACAACCGGAAACACGGCGGCGGCCATCTTTAATACTGGCAAATAGGATCGCTTTATGTTTATTACAGCTTCCATGTATTCATCTCAATTCCAAGGTTTTTTTGGCATCTTCTTTTCCTCTGATTCAGAAATATTAGAGATTGTACAAGAATTTAGAAATTGGAGACTCTGTACATTTTTTAATTGACCGCATAACAGAGCCACCCTGCACCTCATAGCCTCTGGCCATACACTGCCAACATCTCCATGGCACCGACTCCCTAATAGCCGTTCTCTTTGGCTGCCATATTGTGCAGAATCATGTGACTGTGGCCCCCATCTCTGCGTGTAAAAGAAACCAGAGACGGTGCAGGCAGCGGACGCGCAGGAGCTTTATTATAATAATGTTTAATGGTTCAGGGTAAAAAGATGGAAATGGTGTTCACATTGTATGAACAGTTCATGAAATATCATCCCGGGGCGGGGGACGGAAGCTCGGCGGTAGCAGGCGGATGCAGCGGCCGTCCCTCCCTTCACGGCAGAGGTCAATTATCTTTGTGTTTGACCAGTCCTTTGCTGATGAGATCGGGAATCTCCACTGCCAACCAGGGGCCGAGCTGCGAGAGAAGACAGTGAGAAAAGTGACCGCTGCTTGTTCCTTCCTGAGGTCACAAATGGCGCGGACCCTCCCCCACTATAACGATACTCACCCCCAGGGCGATGAGATGTGACAGACCAAATTTCGGTACATTCCGCGCCCACAGCGGCTTGAAGTGCTCCGTCAAACAGATCTTACCTCCCCTAAGGAAATAGAAACACACCATCGTCATATTAACAAAGGGGGTCATGGCGCAGTGACTGGGGGGTAAAGGTCAGAGGGCGTAGATTGAGACCCCTGTTTGCATACACAATGGGTAATAACCCCGAGGTTTCACTTCCCCCAGTCTTGGTGGTGGGGGGGTCGTATTCTACCCGCTTTTTATTCTAAGAGTCTGTTCACACGTGTCAGATATTATCTTCCATTTATGTAACAGATCTGCACGGATATCCGTGCCATGTGTGAACTGACCCTAAGTCATCACTTAGCTGAAGAGGAAAACACACCAAGAGGCAAAATAAATGGAGCACAGAGCAGATAGGCGCTCGTCATTTAAGGAATTGAAGTGTGAGCAACTGCCTAATGTCTCCCTTAGGGCTAGAGAAAAGGGAGGGGCTTCTGCCAGAAGGTGGCGGCCATCATGACAGCCACCGGTCAGCATCCATTCAAAGTCCCTACTGCTGCTCCCTTTCCAAACCCGAACTGCTCAACCTGCAATTCCCTTTTATATTAGTGGCCCCAAAGGCTTCGCCTTAAAGGGGAATCGTCCTCTCACACAATGGGGGCATATCGCTAGGGTGTCTCTAATGTCAGCTAGGTGTTGGTCTCAGAAGTGGGTCTCTAGAATGGGGCCCCAATGTGAACAAGAGTTCCCTGTGCAGGCGCAGTGCTCTCCATTCACTTCTATGGGAGTTCCAAAAAGAGCCACTATTTCCGGAACTCCCATAGAAGTGAATGCAGAGGTGGCCATGCTTGCACGGTGCGCTCTCCATCACGTTGAGGGCCCCGTGCTAGAGACAGGTGGTGAATCCCAGAGAAGGAACCAGCACCTTACCGACATTGACAGCATAGCCTAGCGAGCAACACCTCTCTCTAGAGCGAAAGAGCATGCCCTGCGCAAGCGCAGCCACTTCTCCGCTCACTTCTATGGGAGTTCCGGACATGGTGGAGAGCATACCACACTCATTCGCTTTTGGGGCCCTGTTCTATAGATAGGTGCAGGTCACAGAGGTGGAACCAATACCTATATGACACAGGTGACCAATTTGTGTATTAGTATGATTTTTTTAAGCTAGGGGGCGCAGTTGGGCCCACTAAGGAAGATATCTCTTGTCTCTGCAGTCATATAAACTGCAGGAGTCCTTCAGAACGCTCTTACCTGTACATTTTCGCCGTCTTCCCATCTAGTTCCGGAATGGCGATTTCTGGCGCTGTGGCAGGGTACGTGACCGGGATCTGCAGGGGGACAAGACTCGGGATGTACCTCGCACCTCCATTAAAGTGAAAATCATAAGAATGAGAAGAAAACTCACATCGAATTCCACGTCAAACTCGTACTTAAGGAGCTCGTGAATGTACCAGCACTTCCCGAACCACCTGCAACAGACACCGCCATTACCATGTGCCCTGCATGTATCGGGGGCGCAGCAGACGGGCACCCCCACAGCTCACCTGGTGCCTTCCTTGTTGGACTCCAGGCGGAACCAGTCGTTGTCGGCCTTCTTGTTGTTCTCTACATACTGGGGGGGACAAGAGAGATCAGACCTCAGATTGGGGGGCACTGACAAGGAGCAGCGGCCACAAATATAGGGTACAGCAGAGAGTACAGGGACAGCTGGAGATAGGGGTACAGTGCACAGCAAGAGGACACAGCTGGTAATTTAAAGGTGCAATAGACAGTAGGGGGACACAGCTGGTGATCAGGGGGTACAGCAGACAGTAGGAGGTCACAGCTGGTGATCTGAGGGTACAGTGGACAGAAGGGGGTCACAGCTGGTGATCTGAGGGTACAGTGGACAGTAGGGGGACACAGCTGGTGATCTGAGGAAACAATGGACAGTAGGGGGACAAAGCTGGTGATCTGGGGGTACAGTGGACAGTAGGGGGACACAGCTGGTGATCTGGGGGTACAGCAGACAGAAGGGGGTCACAGCTGGTGATCTGGGGGTACAGCAGACATGGGGTCACAGCTGGTGATCTGGGGGTACAGCAGACAGTAGGGGTCACAGCTGGTGATCTGAGGGTACAGTGGACAGTAGGGGGTCACAGCTGGTGATCTGAGGGTACAGTGGACAGTAGGGGGTCACAGCTGGTGATCTGGGGGTACAGCAGACAGAAGGGGGTCACAGCTGGTGATCTGGGGGTACAGCAGACAGTAGAGGGTTACAGCTGGTGATCTGGGGGTACGACGGACAGTAGGGGATCACATCTGGTGATCTGGGGGTACAGTAGACAGTAGGGGGTCACAGCTGGTGATCTGGGGGTACACAGAACAGTAAGGGGTCACAGCTGGGATCTGGGGGTACAGTGGACAGTTAGGGGTCACAGCTGGGATCTGGGGGTACAGTGAACAGTAGGAGGACACAGCTGGTGATCTGGGGGTACAGTAGACAGTAAGGGGTCACAGCTGGGATCTGGGGGTACAGTGGACAGTGGGGGGCAGAGGCCGCAGGAATCTTCAGGTTACAATGCACATACATGCAGATGTCTCAGCTGATTTGACAGCCGGAACCTTTCTCCCGTTCTCCATGTTCCCGGGGGCGCTTTACCACGTGACACCTCTCACCTTTATAAGCGCCTGGTATTCCTCCTTCAGCCGCTGCACCCACAGCTCCTTGTCTCTGGGGCTGGCATTAGTCTTCAGCAGAGGGATCTCTGACACCACCCGGCGAGTCGCCTCATCCACCATGTTGGAAAAGGAAGGGAATCCCGGAAGCGGAAGCGCTGGTCATGCCAGCATTAAGCCTGGGCGGCCATTTAGATCACTGGAATAATGCGGCTCCCCCTAGTGGTTGAGACTGATAATACAGTCTAGTGGATATAGTAATGGATTTATAGTATAAAAATATGAATTGGAAAATAAAAATCATGAAATAATAAATGTTAATTTTATAATACTTAAATCTTTACACACTCAGGTGTGATAATTTTTAGTACTTTACAGTAAAGGATTATAGAAATAGTGGCTTTTCGCCGACTCGTTTTAAAGGGACCCGCCAGGCACTGCCTACTCCTTATACTAATGGTGGAACCACCACAGGTCCCATTCCAGGGATCTAAGGGGATCAGTCTAATTTCCTACACGCCACGTCCCTGTACCTGCACCATGTGTAACTTATACACTTCCCATGACCCCTATAGTGTCCAGTCACCATCTGTAACTCATCACGGGACTCCATACATGAAGGTGACTCCTATCTACGTAGTCATGGCTGGAAGAGACTGATTGGACCAATGTGGGGAGGGGCCAGATATGCTAAAAATTATTTAAGCAGGGGAGGGACAATATAGTGATGTCACTTTGTCGATATGTCCTGGTGACAAGACCCCTGGTATCCTATGGGGAAGTACCACAGCCCTTAAATGGTCTTCAAGATGCCAGTCAGGGAAAGGAAGTAGTAAGCCCCTGTGTAATGTGACCTCATTCTTCTGTGCTGAATGACGGAGAGGCCATACTCCCCCCTGTAATGGCTGATAACAGGGGGCAATAGACTGTATTCTCCTGTCCTACAGTCATCCTCTCCCCTGAAATGGCTGATAACAGGGGGCAATAGACTGTATTCTCCTGTCCTACAGTCATCCTCTCCCCTGAAATGGCTGATAACAGGGGGCAATAGACTGTATTCTCCTGTCATACAGTCATCCTCTCCCCTGAAATGGCTGATAACAGGGGGCAATAGACTGTATTCTCCTGTCCTACAGTCATCCTCTCCCCTGAAATGGCTGATAACAGGGAGCAATAGACTGTATTCCCCTGTCCTACAGTCATCCTCTCTCCTGAAATGGCTGATAACAGGGGGCAATAGACTGTATTCTCCTGTCCTACAGTCATCCTCTCCCCTGAAATGGCTGATAACAGGGGGTAATAGACTGTATTCTCCTATCCTACAGTCATCCTCTCCCCTGAAATGGCTGATAACAGGGGGAATAGACTGTATTCTCCTGTCCTACAGTCATCCTCTCCCCTGAAATGGCTGATAACAGGGGGTAATAGACTGTATTCTCCTGTCCTACAGTCATCCTCTCCCCTGAAATGGCTGATAACAGGGGGCAATAGACTGTATTCTCCTGTCCTACAGTCATCCTCTCCCCTGAAATGGCTGATAACAGGGGGCAATAGACTGTATTCTCCTGTCCTACAGTCATCCTCTCCCCTGAAATGGCTGATAACAGGGGGCAATAGACTGTATTCTCCTGTCCTACAGTCATCCTCTCCCCTGAAATGGCTGATAACAGGGGGCAATAGATTGTATTCTCCTGTCCTACAGTCATCCTCTCCCCTGAAATGGCTGATAACAGGGAGCAATAGACTGTATTCTCCTGTCCTACAGTCATCCTCTCCCCTGAAATGGCTGATAACAGGGAGCAATAGACTGTATTCTCCTGTCCTACAGTCATCCTCTCCTCTGAAATGGCTGATAACAGGGAGCAATAGACTGTATTCTCCTGTCCTACAGTCATCCTCTCTCCTGAAATGGCTGATAACAGGGGCAATAGACTGTATTCTCCTGTCCTACAGTCATCCTCTCACCTGAAATGGCTGATAACAGGGAGCAATAGACTGTATTCTCCTGTCCTACAGTCATCCTCTCCCTGAAATGATAACAGGGGCAATAGACTGTATTCTCCTGTCCTACAGTCATCCTCTCCCCTGAAATGGCTGATAACAGGGAGCAATAGACTGTATTCTCCTGTCCTACAGTCATCCTCTCCCTGAAATGGCTGATAACAGGGGCAATAGACTGTATTCTCCTGTCCTACAGTCATCCTCTCCCCTGAAATGGCTGATAACAGGGAGCAATAGACTGTATTCTCCTGTCCTACAGTCATCCTCTCCCTGAAATGTCTGATAACAGGGAGCAATAGACTGTATTCTCCTGTCCTACAGTCATCCTCTCCCCTGAAATGGCTGATAACAGGGGCATTAGACTGTATTCTCCTGTCCTACAGTCATCCTCTCCCTGAAATGGCTGATAACAGGGAGCAATAGACTGTATTTTCCTGTCCTACAGTCATCCTCTCCCCTGAAATGGCTGATAACAGGGAGCAATAGACTGTATTCTCCTGTCCTACAGTCATCCTCTCCCCTGAAATGGCTGATAACAGGGGCAATAGACTGTATTCTCCTGTCCTACAGTCATCCTCTCCCTGAAATGGCTGATAACAGGGAGCAATAGACTGTATTCTCCTGTCCTACAGTCATCCTCTCCTGAAATGGCTGATAACAGGGGGCAATAGACTGTATTCTCCTGTCCTACAGTCATCCTCTCCCTGAAATGGCTGATAACAGAGGGTAATAGACTGTATTCTCCTGTCCTACAGTCATCCTCTCCCCTGAAATGGCTGATAACAGGGGGCAATAGACTGTATTCTCCTGTCCTACAGTCATCCTCTCCCTGAAATGGCTGATAACAGGGAGCAATAGACTGTATTCTCCTGTCCTACAGTCATCCTCTCCCTGAAATGGCTGATAACAGGGGGCAATAGACTGTATTCTCCTGTCCTACAGTCATCCTCTCCCCTGAAATGGGGGATAACAGGGGCAATAGACTGTATTCTCCCATCCTATAGTCATCCTCTCCCCTGAAATGGCTGATAACAGGGGGCAATAGATTGTATTCTCCTGTCCTACAGTCATCCTGTCCCCTGAAATGGCTGATAACAGGAGGCAATAGACTGTATTCTCCTGTCCTACAGTCATCCTCTCCCCTGAAATGGCTGATAACAGGGGCAATAGACTGTATTCTCCTGTCTTACAGTCATCCTCTCCCCTGAAATGGCTGATAACAGGGGCAATAGACTGTATTCTCCTGTCCTACAGTCACCCTCTCCCCTGAAATGGCTGATAACAGTGGGCAATAGATTGTATTCTCCTGTCCTACAGTCATCCTCTCCCCTGAAATGGCTGATAACAGGGGGCAATAGACTGTATTCTCCTGTCCTACAGTCATCCTGTCCCCTGAAATGGCTGATAACAGTGGGCAATAGACTGTATTCTCCTGTCCTACAGTCATCCTCTCCTCTGAAATGCCTGATAACAGTGGGCAATAGATTGTATTCTCCTGTCCTACAGTCATCCTTCCCTGAAATGGCTGATAACAGGGGCAATAGACTGTATTCTCCTGTCCTACAGTCATCCTCTCCTCTGAAATGGCTGATAACAGGGGCAATAGACTGTATTCTCCTGTCCTACAGTCATCCTGTCACCTGAAATGGCTGATAACAGTGGGCAATAGACTGTATTCTCCTGTCCTACAGTCATCCTCTCCTCTGAAATGCCTGATAACAGTGGGCAATAGATTGTATTCTCCTGTCCTACAGTCATCCTTCCCCTGAAATGGCTGATAACAGGGGGCAATAGACTGTATTCTCCTGTCCTACAGTCATCCTCTCCTCTGAAATGGCTGATAACAGGGGGCAATAGACTGTATTCTCCTGTCCTACAGTCATCCTCTCCCCTGAAATGGCTGATAACAGAGGGCAATAGATTGTATTCTCCTGTCCTACAGTCATCCTCTCCCTGAAATGGCTGATAACAGGGAGCAATAGACTGTATTCTCCTGTCCTACAGTCATCCTCCCCTGAAATGACTGATAACAGGGGGCAATAGACTGTATTCTCCTGTCCTACATTCATCCTCTCCCTGAAATGGCTGATAACAGGGGCAATAGACTGTATTCTCCTGTCCTACAGTCATCCTCTCCCCTGAAATGGCTGATAACAGGGGGCAATAGACTGTATTCTCCTGTCCAACAGTCATCCTCTCCCCTGAAATGGCTGATAACAGGGAGCAATAGACTGTATTCTCCTGTCCTACAGTCATCCTCTCCCCTGAAATGGCTGATAACAGGGGTAATAGATTGTATTCTCCTGTCCTACAGTCATCCTACCCCTGAAATGGCTGATAACAGGAGGCAATAGACTGTATTCTCCTGCCCTACAGTCATCCTCTCCCTGAAATGGCTGATAACAGGCGGCAATAGACTGTATTCTCCTGTCCTACAGTCATCCTCTACCCTGAAATGGCTGATAACAGGGGCAATAGACTGTATTCTCCTGTCCTACAGTCATCCTCTCCCCTGAAATGGCTGATAGCAGGGGGCAGTAGACTGTATTCTCCTGTCTTACAGTCATCCTCTCCCCTGAAATGGCTGATAACAGGGGGCAATAGATTGTATTCTCCTGTCCTACAGTCATCCTCTCCCCTGAAATGGCTGATAACAGGGGGCAATAGACTGTATTCTCCTGTCCTACAGTCATCCTCTCCCCTGAAATGGCTGATAACAGGGGGCAATAGATTGTATTCTCCTGTCCTACAGTCATCCTCTCCCCTGAAATGGCTGATAACAGGCGGCAATAGACTGTATTCTCCTGTCCTACAGTCATCTTCTCCCCTGAAATGGCTGATAACAGGGGAATAGACTGTATTCTCCTGTCCTACAGTCATCCTCTCCCCTGAAATGGCTGATAACAGGGGGCAAAGACTGTATTCTCCTTTCCTACAGCCATCCTCTCCCCTGAAATGGCTGATAACAGGGGCAATAGACTGTATTCTCCTGTCCTACAGTCATCCTCTCCCCTGAAATGGCTGATAACAGGGGGCAATAGACTGTATTCTCCTGTCCTACAGTCATCCTCTCCCCTGAAATGGCTGATAACAGGGAGCAATAGACTGTATTCTCCTGTCCTACAGTCATCCTCTCCTCTGAAATGGCTGATAACAGGGGGCAATAGACTGTATTCTCCTGTCCTACAGTCATCCTCTCCCCTGAAATGGCTGATAACAGGGAGCAATAGACTGTATTCTCCTGTCCTACAGTCATCCTCTCCCCTGAAATGGCTGATAACAGAGGGCAATAGATTGTATTCTCCTGTCCTACAGTCATCCTCTACCCTGAAATGGCTGATAACAGGGAGCAATAGACTGTATTCTCCTGTCCTACAGTCATCCTTCCCTGAAATGACTGATAACAGGGGGCAATAGACTGTATTCTCCTGTCCTACATTCATCCTCTCCCCTGAAATGGCTGATAACAGGGGCAATAGACTGTATTCTCCTGTCCTACAGTCATCCTCTCCCCTGAAATGGCTGATAACAGGGGGCAATAGACTGTATTCTAATGTCCTACAGTCATCCTCTCCCCTGAAATGGCTGATAACAGGGAGCAATAGACTGTATTCTCCTGTCCTACAGTCATCCTCTCCCCTGAAATGGCTGATAACAGGGGCAATAGACTGTATTCTCCTGCCCTACAGTCATCCTCTCCCTGAAATGGCTGATAACAGGCGGCAATAGACTGTATTCTCCTGTCCTACAGTCATCCTCTCCCCTGAAATGGCTGATAACAGAGGGCAATAGACTGTATTCTCCTGTCCTACAGTCATCCTCTCCCCTGAAATGGCTGATAACAGGGGCAGTAGACTGTATTCTCCTGTCTTACAGTCATCCTCTCCCTGAAATGGCTGATAACAGGGGCAATAGATTGTATTCTCCTGTCCTACAGTCATCCTCTCCCCTGAAATGGCTGATAACAGGGGCAATAGACTGTATTCTCCTGTCCTACAGTCATCCTCTCCCCTGAAATGGCTGATAACAGGCGGCAATAGACTGTATTCTCCTGTCCTACAGTCATCTTCTCCCCTGAAATGGCTGATAACAGGGGAATAGACTGTATTCTCCTGTCCTACAGTCATCCTCTCCCCTGAAATGGCTGATAACAGGGGCAATAGACTGTATTCTCCTTTCCTACAGCCATCCTCTCCCTGAAATGGCTGATAACAGGGGGCAATAGACTGTATTCTCCTGTCCTACAGTCATCCTCTCCCTGAAATGGCTGATAACAGGGGGCAATAGACTGTATTCTCCTGTCCTACAGTCATCCTCTCCCTGAAATGGCTGATAACAGGGAGCAATAGACTGTATTCTCCTGTCCTACAGTCATCCTCTCCTCTGAAATGGCTGATAACTGGGGGCAATAGATTGTATTCTCCTATCCTACAGTCATCCTCTCCCTGAAATGGCTGATAACAGGGAGCAATAGACTGTATTCTCCTGTCCTACAGTCATCCTCTCCCCTGAAATTGCTGATAACAGGGGCAATAGACTGTATTCTCCTGTCCTACAGTCATCCTCTCCCTGAAATGGCTGATAACAGGGGGCAATAGACTGTATTCTCCTGTCCTACAGTCATCCTCTCCCCTGAAATGGCTGATAATAGGAGCAATAGACTGTATTCTCCTGTCCTACAGTCATCCTCTCCCTGAAATGGCTGATAACAGGGGCAATAGACTGTATTCTCCTGTCCTACAGTCATCCTCTCCCCTGAAATGGCTGATAACAGGGGCAATAGACTGTATTCTCCTGTCCTACAGTCATCCTCTCCCCTGAAATGGCTGATAACAGGGGGCAATAGACTGTATTCTCCTGTCCTACAGCCATCCTCTCCCTGAAATGGCTGATAACAGGGGCAATAGACTGTATTCTCTTGTCCTACAGTCATCCTCTCCCTGAAATGGCTGATAACAGAGGGCAATATACTGTATTCTCCTGTCCTACAGTCATCCTCTCCCCTGAAATGGCTGATAACAGGGGGCAATAGACTGTATTCTCCTGTCCTACAGTCATCCTCTCCCCTGAAATGGCTGATAACAGGGAGCAATAGACTGTATTCTCCTGTCCTACAGTCATCCTCTCCTCTGAAATGGCTGATAACTGGGGCAATAGATTGTATTCTCCTATCCTACAGTCATCCTCTCCCTGAAATGGCTGATAACAGGGAGCAATAGACTGTATTCTCCTGTCCTACAGTCATCCTCTCCCTGAAATGGCTGATAACAGGGGCAATAGACTGTATTCTCCTGTCCTACAGTCATCCTCTCCCCTGAAATGGCTGATAATAGGGAGCAATAGACTGTATTCTCCTGTCCTACAGTCATCCTCTCCCCTGAAATGGCTGATAACAGGGGGCAATAGACTGTATTCTCCTGTCCTACAGTCATCCTCTCCCCTGAAATGGCTGATAACAGGGGGCAATAGACTGTATTCTCCTGTCCTACAGTCATCCTCTCCACTGAAATGGCTGATAACAGGGGGCAATAGACTGTATTCTCCTGTCCTACAGCCATCCTCTCCCCTGAAATGGCTGATAACAGGGGGCAATAGACTGTATTCTCTTGTCCTACAGTCATCCTCTCCCCTGAAATGGCTGATAACAGAGGGCAATATACTGTATTCTCCTGTCCTACAGTCATCCTCTCCCCTGAAATGGCTGATAACAGGGGGCAATAGACTGTATTCTCCTGTCCTACAGTCATCCTCTCCCCTTAAATGGCTGATAACAGGGGGCAATAGACTGTATTCTCCTGTCATACAGTCATCCTCTCCCCTGAAATGGCTGATAACAGGGGGCAATAGATTGTATTCTCCTGTCCTACAGTCATCCTCCCCCCTGAAATGGCTGATAACAGGGGGCAATAGATTGTATTCTCCTGTCCTACAGTCATCCTCGCCCCTGAAATGGCTGATAACAGGGGCAATAGACTGTATTCTCCTGTCATACAGTCATCCTCTCCCCTGAAATGGCTGATAACAGGGGGCAATAGATTGTATTCTCCTGTCCTACAGTCATCCTCTCCCCTGAAATGGCTGATAACAGGGGGCAATAGATTGTATTCTCCTGTCCTACAGTCATCCTCTCTCCTGAAATGGCTGATAACAGGGGCAATAGATTGCATTCTCCTGTCCTACAGTCATCCTCTCCCTGAAATAGCTGATAACAGGGGCAATAGACTGTATTCTCCTGTCCTACAGTCATCCTCTCCCCTGAAATGGCTGATAACAGGGGGCAATAGATTGTATTCTCCTGTCCTACAGTCATCCTCTCTCCTGAAATGGCTGATATTAGGGGCAATAGATTGCATTCTCCTGTCCTACAGTCATCCTCTCCCTGACATGGCTGATAACAGGGGGCAATAGACTGTATTCTCCTGTCCTACAGTCATCCTCTCTCCTGAAATGGCTGATAAAGGGGGCAATAGACTGTATTCTCCTGTCCTACAGTCATCCTCTCCCCTGAAATGGCTGATAACAGGGGGCAATAGACTGTATTCTCCTGTCCTACAGTCATCCTCTCCCTGAAATGGCTGATAACAGGGGCAATAGACTGTGTTCTCCTGTCCTATAGTCATCCTCTCCCTGAAATGGCTGATAACAGGGGCAATAGGCTGTATTCTCCTGTCCTACAGTCATCCTCTCCCTGAAATGGCTGATAACAGGGAGCAATAGACTGTATTCTCCTGTCCTACAGTCATCCTCTCCCTGAAATGGCTGATAACAGGGGGCAATAGACTGTATTCTCCTGTCCTACAGTCATCCTCTCCCCTGAAATGGCTGATAACAGGGGCAATAGACTGTATTCTCCTGTCCTACAGTCCTCCTCTCCCTGAAATGGCTGATAACAGGGGCAATAGACTGTATTCTCCTGTCCTACAGTCATCCTCTCCCTGAAATGGCTGATAACAGGGGCAATAGGTTGTATTCTCCTGTCCTACAGTCATCCTCTCCCCTGAAATGGCTGATAACAGGGAGCAATAGACTGTATTCTCCTGTCCTACAGTCATCCTCTCCCCTGAAATGGCTGATAACAGGGAGCAATAGACTGTATTCTCCTGTCCTACAGTCATCCTCTCCTCTGAAATGGCTGATAACAGGGAGCAATAGACTGTATTCTCCTGTCCTACAGTCATCCTCTCTCCTGAAATGGCTGATAACAGGGGGCAATAGGCTGTATTCTCCTGTCCTACAGTCATCCTCTCACCTGAAATGGCTGATAACAGGAGCAATAGACTGTATTCTCCTGTCCTACAGTCATCCTCTCCCTGAAAATGATAACAGGGGCAATAGACTGTATTCTCCTGTCCTACAGTCATCCTCTCCCCTGAAATGGCTGATAACAGGGAGCAATAGACTGTATTCTCCTGTCCTACAGTCATCCTCTCCCTGAAATGGCTGATAACAGGGGGCAATAGACTGTATTCTCCTGTCCTACAGTCATCCTCTCCCTGAAATGGCTGATAACAGGGAGCAATAGACTGTATTCTCCTGTCCTACAGTCATCCTCTCCCCTGAAATGTCTGATAACAGGGAGCAATAGACTGTATTCTCCTGTCCTACAGTCATCCTCTCCCCTGAAATGGCTGATAACAGGGGCATTAGACTGTATTCTCCTGTCCTACAGTCATCCTCTCCCCTGAAATGGCTGATAACAGGGAGCAATAGACTGTATTTTCCTGTCCTACAGTCATCCTCTCCCCTGAAATGGCTGATAACAGGGAGCAATAGACTGTATTCTCCTGTCCTACAGTCATCCTCTCCCCTGAAATGGCTGATAACAGGGGGCAATAGACTGTATTCTCCTGTCCTACAGTCATCCTCTCCCTGAAATGGCTGATAACAGGGGCAATAGACTGTATTCTCCTGTCCTACAGTCATCCTCTCCCTGAAATGGCTGATAACAGGGGCAATAGACTGTATTCTCCTGTCCTACAGTCATCCTCTCCCCTGAAATGGCTGATAACAGGGGGTAATAGACTGTATTCTCCTGTCCTACAGTCATCCTCTCCCCTGAAATGGCTGATAACAGGGGGCAATAGACTGTATTCTCCTGTCCTACAGTCATCCTCTCCCCTGAAATGGCTGATAACAGGGAGCAATAGACTGTATTCTCCTGTCCTACAGTCATCCTCTCCCCTGAAATGGCTGATAACAGGGGGCAATAGACTGTATTCTCCTGTCCTACAGTCATCCTCTCCCCTGAAATGGGGGATAACAGGGGGCAATAGACTGTATTCTCCCATCCTATAGTCATCCTCTCCCCTGAAATGGCTGATAACAGGGGGCAATAGATTGTATTCTCCTGTCCTACAGTCATCCTGTCCCCTGAAATGGCTGATAACAGGAGGCAATAGACTGTATTCTCCTGTCCTACAGTCATCCTCTCCCCTGAAATGGCTGATAACAGGGGGCAATAGACTGTATTCTCCTGTCTTACAGTCATCCTCTCCCCTGAAATGGCTGATAACAGGGGCAATAGACTGTATTCTCCTGTCCTACAGTCACCCTCTCCCCTGAAATGGCTGATAACAGTGGGCAATAGATTGTATTCTCCTGTCCTACAGTCATCCTCTCCCCTGAAATGGCTGATAACAGGGGCAATAGACTGTATTCTCCTGTCCTACAGTCATCCTGTCCCCTGAAATGGCTGATAACAGTGGGCAATAGACTGTATTCTCCTGTCCTACAGTCATCCTCTCCTCTGAAATGCCTGATAACAGTGGGCAATAGATTGTATTCTCCTGTCCTACAGTCATCCTTCCCTGAAATGGCTGATAACAGGGGGCAATAGACTGTATTCTCCTGTCCTACAGTCATCCTCTCCTCTGAAATGGCTGATAACAGGGGGCAATAGACTGTATTCTCCTGTCCTACAGTCATCCTGTCACCTGAAATGGCTGATAACAGTGGGCAATAGACTGTATTCTCCTGTCCTACAGTCATCCTCTCCTCTGAAATGCCTGATAACAGTGGGCAATAGATTGTATTCTCCTGTCCTACAGTCATCCTTCCCCTGAAATGGCTGATAACAGGGGGCAATAGACTGTATTCTCCTGTCCTACAGTCATCCTCTCCTCTGAAATGGCTGATAACAGGGGGCAATAGACTGTATTCTCCTGTCCTACAGTCATCCTCTCCCCTGAAATGGCTGATAACAGAGGGCAATAGATTGTATTCTCCTGTCCTACAGTCATCCTCTCCCCTGAAATGGCTGATAACAGGGAGCAATAGACTGTATTCTCCTGTCCTACAGTCATCCTCCCCCCTGAAATGACTGATAACAGGGGGCAATAGACTGTATTCTCCTGTCCTACATTCATCCTCTCCCCTGAAATGGCTGATAACAGGGGCAATAGACTGTATTCTCCTGTCCTACAGTCATCCTCTCCCCTGAAATGGCTGATAACAGGGGGCAATAGACTGTATTCTCCTGTCCAACAGTCATCCTCTCCCCTGAAATGGCTGATAACAGGGAGCAATAGACTGTATTCTCCTGTCCTACAGTCATCCTCTCCCCTGAAATGGCTGATAACAGGGGGTAATAGATTGTATTCTCCTGTCCTACAGTCATCCTACCCCCTGAAATGGCTGATAACAGGAGGCAATAGACTGTATTCTCCTGCCCTACAGTCATCCTCTCCCCTGAAATGGCTGATAACAGGCGGCAATAGACTGTATTCTCCTGTCCTACAGTCATCCTCTACCCTGAAATGGCTGATAACAGGGGGCAATAGACTGTATTCTCCTGTCCTACAGTCATCCTCTCCCCTGAAATGGCTGATAGCAGGGGGCAGTAGACTGTATTCTCCTGTCTTACAGTCATCCTCTCCCCTGAAATGGCTGATAACAGGGGGCAATAGATTGTATTCTCCTGTCCTACAGTCATCCTCTCCCCTGAAATGGCTGATAACAGGGGGCAATAGACTGTATTCTCCTGTCCTACAGTCATCCTCTCCCCTGAAATGGCTGATAACAGGGGGCAATAGATTGTATTCTCCTGTCCTACAGTCATCCTCTCCCCTGAAATGGCTGATAACAGGCGGCAATAGACTGTATTCTCCTGTCCTACAGTCATCTTCTCCCCTGAAATGGCTGATAACAGGGGGAATAGACTGTATTCTCCTGTCCTACAGTCATCCTCTCCCCTGAAATGGCTGATAACAGGGGGCAAAAGACTGTATTCTCCTTTCCTACAGCCATCCTCTCCCCTGAAATGGCTGATAACAGGGGGCAATAGACTGTATTCTCCTGTCCTACAGTCATCCTCTCCCCTGAAATGGCTGATAACAGGGGGCAATAGACTGTATTCTCCTGTCCTACAGTCATCCTCTCCCCTGAAATGGCTGATAACAGGAGCAATAGACTGTATTCTCCTGTCCTACAGTCATCCTCTCCTCTGAAATGGCTGATAACAGGGGGCAATAGACTGTATTCTCCTGTCCTACAGTCATCCTCTCCCCTGAAATGGCTGATAACAGGGAGCAATAGACTGTATTCTCCTGTCCTACAGTCATCCTCTCCCTGAAATGGCTGATAACAGAGGGCAATAGATTGTATTCTCCTGTCCTACAGTCATCCTCTACCCTGAAATGGCTGATAACAGGGAGCAATAGACTGTATTCTCCTGTCCTACAGTCATCCTTCCCCTGAAATGACTGATAACAGGGGGCAATAGACTGTATTCTCCTGTCCTACATTCATCCTCTCCCCTGAAATGGCTGATAACAGGGGCAATAGACTGTATTCTCCTGTCCTACAGTCATCCTCTCCCCTGAAATGGCTGATAACAGGGGGCAATAGACTGTATTCTAATGTCCTACAGTCATCCTCTCCCCTGAAATGGCTGATAACAGGGAGCAATAGACTGTATTCTCCTGTCCTACAGTCATCCTCTCCCCTGAAATGGCTGATAACAGGGGCAATAGACTGTATTCTCCTGCCCTACAGTCATCCTCTCCCTGAAATGGCTGATAACAGGCGGCAATAGACTGTATTCTCCTGTCCTACAGTCATCCTCTCCCCTGAAATGGCTGATAACAGAGGGCAATAGACTGTATTCTCCTGTCCTACAGTCATCCTCTCCCCTGAAATGGCTGATAACAGGGGCAGTAGACTGTATTCTCCTGTCTTACAGTCATCCTCTCCCCTGAAATGGCTGATAACAGGGGCAATAGATTGTATTCTCCTGTCCTACAGTCATCCTCTCCCTGAAATGGCTGATAACAGGGGCAATAGACTGTATTCTCCTGTCCTACAGTCATCCTCTCCCCTGAAATGGCTGATAACAGGCGGCAATAGACTGTATTCTCCTGTCCTACAGTCATCTTCTCCCCTGAAATGGCTGATAACAGGGGAATAGACTGTATTCTCCTGTCCTACAGTCATCCTCTCCCCTGAAATGGCTGATAACAGGGGGCAATAGACTGTATTCTCCTTTCCTACAGCCATCCTCTCCCCTGAAATGGCTGATAACAGGGGGCAATAGACTGTATTCTCCTGTCCTACAGTCATCCTCTCCCCTGAAATGGCTGATAACAGGGGGCAATAGACTGTATTCTCCTGTCCTACAGTCATCCTCTCCCCTGAAATGGCTGATAACAGGGAGCAATAGACTGTATTCTCCTGTCCTACAGTCATCCTCTCCTCTGAAATGGCTGATAACTGGGGGCAATAGATTGTATTCTCCTATCCTACAGTCATCCTCTCCCTGAAATGGCTGATAACAGGGAGCAATAGACTGTATTCTCCTGTCCTACAGTCATCCTCTCCCCTGAAATTGCTGATAACAGGGGCAATAGACTGTATTCTCCTGTCCTACAGTCATCCTCTCCCCTGAAATGGCTGATAACAGGGGCAATAGACTGTATTCTCCTGTCCTACAGTCATCCTCTCCCCTGAAATGGCTGATAATAGGAGCAATAGACTGTATTCTCCTGTCCTACAGTCATCCTCTCCCCTGAAATGGCTGATAACAGGGGCAATAGACTGTATTCTCCTGTCCTACAGTCATCCTCTCCCCTGAAATGGCTGATAACAGGGGCAATAGACTGTATTCTCCTGTCCTACAGTCATCCTCTCCCCTGAAATGGCTGATAACAGGGGGCAATAGACTGTATTCTCCTGTCCTACAGCCATCCTCTCCCCTGAAATGGCTGATAACAGGGGGCAATAGACTGTATTCTCTTGTCCTACAGTCATCCTCTCCCCTGAAATGGCTGATAACAGAGGGCAATATACTGTATTCTCCTGTCCTACAGTCATCCTCTCCCCTGAAATGGCTGATAACAGGGGGCAATAGACTGTATTCTCCTGTCCTACAGTCATCCTCTCCCCTGAAATGGCTGATAACAGGGAGCAATAGACTGTATTCTCCTGTCCTACAGTCATCCTCTCCTCTGAAATGGCTGATAACTGGGGGCAATAGATTGTATTCTCCTATCCTACAGTCATCCTCTCCCCTGAAATGGCTGATAACAGGGAGCAATAGACTGTATTCTCCTGTCCTACAGTCATCCTCTCCCCTGAAATGGCTGATAACAGGGGCAATAGACTGTATTCTCCTGTCCTACAGTCATCCTCTCCCTGAAATGGCTGATAATAGGGAGCAATAGACTGTATTCTCCTGTCCTACAGTCATCCTCTCCCCTGAAATGGCTGATAACAGGGGCAATAGACTGTATTCTCCTGTCCTACAGTCATCCTCTCCCCTGAAATGGCTGATAACAGGGGCAATAGACTGTATTCTCCTGTCCTACAGTCATCCTCTCCCCTGAAATGGCTGATAACAGGGGGCAATAGACTGTATTCTCCTGTCCTACAGCCATCCTCTCCCTGAAATGGCTGATAACAGGGGCAATAGACTGTATTCTCTTGTCCTACAGTCATCCTCTCCCTGAAATGGCTGATAACAGAGGGCAATATACTGTATTCTCCTGTCCTACAGTCATCCTCTCCCTGAAATGGCTGATAACAGGGGGCAATAGACTGTATTCTCCTGTCCTACAGTCATCCTCTCCCCTTAAATGGCTGATAACAGGGGCAATAGACTGTATTCTCCTGTCATACAGTCATCCTCTCCCCTGAAATGGCTGATAACAGGGGGCAATAGATTGTATTCTCCTGTCCTACAGTCATCCTCCCCTGAAATGGCTGATAACAGGGGGCAATAGATTGTATTCTCCTGTCCTACAGTCATCCTCGCCCCTGAAATGGCTGATAACAGGGGCAATAGACTGTATTCTCCTGTCATACAGTCATCCTCTCCCCTGAAATGGCTGATAACAGGGGGCAATAGATTGTATTCTCCTGTCCTACAGTCATCCTCTCCCCTGAAATGGCTGATAACAGGGGGCAATAGATTGTATTCTCCTGTCCTACAGTCATCCTCTCTCCTGAAATGGCTGATAACAGGGGGCAATAGATTGCATTCTCCTGTCCTACAGTCATCCTCTCCCCTGAAATAGCTGATAACAGGGGGCAATAGACTGTATTCTCCTGTCCTACAGTCATCCTCTCCCCTGAAATGGCTGATAACAGGGGGCAATAGATTGTATTCTCCTGTCCTACAGTCATCCTCTCTCCTGAAATGGCTGATATTAGGGGGCAATAGATTGCATTCTCCTGTCCTACAGTCATCCTCTCCCCTGACATGGCTGATAACAGGGGGCAATAGACTGTATTCTCCTGTCCTACAGTCATCCTCTCTCCTGAAATGGCTGATAAAAGGGGGCAATAGACTGTATTCTCCTGTCCTACAGTCATCCTCTCCCCTGAAATGGCTGATAACAGGGGGCAATAGACTGTATTCTCCTGTCCTACAGTCATCCTCTCCCCTGAAATGGCTGATAACAGGGGGCAATAGACTGTGTTCTCCTGTCCTATAGTCATCCTCTCCCCTGAAATGGCTGATAACAGGGGGCAATAGACTGTATTCTCCTGTCCTACAGTCATCCTCTCCCCTGAAATGGCTGATAACAGGGAGCAATAGACTGTATTCTCCTGTCCTACAGTCATCCTCTCCCTGAAATGGCTGATAACAGGGGGCAATAGACTGTATTCTCCTGTCCTACAGTCATCCTCTCCCCTGAAATGGCTGATAACAGGGGGCAATAGACTGTATTCTCCTGTCCTACAGTCCTCCTCTCCCCTGAAATGGCTGATAACAGGGGGCAATAGACTGTATTCTCCTGTCCTACAGTCATCCTCTCCCCTGAAATGGCTGATAACAGGGAGCAATAGACTGTATTCTCCTGTCCTACAGTCATCCTGTCCCCTGAAATGGCTGATAACAGGGAGCAATAGACTGTATTCTCCTGTCCTACAGTGATCCTCTCTCCTGAAATGGCTGATAACAGGGGGCAATAGACTGTATTCTCCTGTCCTACAGTCATCCTCTCCCCTGAAATGGCTGATAACAGGGGGCAATAGACTGTATTCTCCTGTCCTACAGTCATCCTCTCCCCTGAAATGGCTGATAACAGGGGGCATTAGACTGTATTCTCCTGTCCTACAGTCCTCCTCTCCCCTGAAATGGCTGATAACAGGGGCAATAGACTGTATTCTCCTGTCCTACAGTCATCCTCTCCCTGAAATGGCTGATAACAGGGAGCAATAGACTGTATTCTCCTGTCCTACAGTCATCCTCTCCCTGAAATGGCTGATAACAGGGGGCAATAGACTGTATTCTCCTGTCCTACAGTCATCCTCTCCCTGAAATGGCTGATAACAGGGGCAATAGACTGTATTCTCCTGTCCTACAGTCATCCTCTCCCTGAAATGGCTGATAACAGGGGTAATAGATTGTATTCTCCTGTCCTACAGTCATCCTCTCCCCTGAAATGGCTGATAACAGGAGGCAATAGACTGTATTCTCCTGTCCTACAGTCATCCTCTCCCCTGAAATGGCTGATAACAGGGGCAATAGATTGTATTCTCCTGTCCTACAGTCATCCTCTCCCCTGAAATGGCTGATAACAGGGGCAATAGACTGTATTCTTCTGTCCTACAGTCATCCTCTCCCCTGAAATGGCTGATAACAGGGAGCAATAGACTGTATTCTCCTGTCCTACAGTCATCCTCTCCCCTGAAATGGCTGATAACAGGGGGCAATAGACTGTATTCTCCTGTCCTACAGTCATCCTCTGCCCTGAAATGGCTGATAACAGGGAGCAATAGACTGTATTCTCCTGTCCTACAGTCATCCTCTCCCCTGAAATGGCTGATAACAGGGGCAATAGACTGTATTCTCCTGTCCTACAGTCATCCTCTCCCCTGAAATGGCTGATAACAGGGGAGCAATAGACTGTATTCTCCTGTCCTACAGTCATCCTCTCCCCTGAAATGGCTGATAACAGGTGACAATAGACTGTATTCTCCTGTCCTACAGTCATCCTCTCCCCTGAAATGGCTGATAACAGGGAGCAATAGACTGTATTCTCCTGTCCTACAGTCATCCTCTCCCTGAAATGGCTGATAACAGGGAGCAATAGACTGTATTCTCCTGTCCTACAGTCATCCTCTCCCCTGAAATGGCTGATAACAGGGGGCAATAGACTGTATTCTCCTGTCCTACAGTCATCCTCTCCCCTGAAATGGCTGATAGCAGGGAGCAATAGACTGTATTCTCCTGTCCTACAGTCATCCTCTCCCCTGAAATGGCTGATAACAGGGGGCAATAGACTGTATTCTCCTGTCCTACAGTCATCCTCTCCCCTGAAATGGCTGATAACAGGGAGCAATAGACTGTATTGTCCTGTCCTACAGTCATCCTCTCCCCTCAAATGGCTGATAACAGGGGGCAATAGACTGTATTCTCCTGGACTGTGCATCTAATTCATACCAGATATACAGTTTCTGCTTAGGTGGGAGACCTGAATGTGATCTTCGTGTCCTGCCTCCCACACATATGATCCTTGGCCAGACATGGCGAGTCTGATCATAGGACATGATTCAACCCTTCGTAGATGAGATGGATGAGGCACCGTACTAACATGTGCCTGGCGCCTCACTAGTGCCTGCTCCAGTGATATAGTCTTTACTAGGAGGATATGACATATGATTTTTTGTGAACCACCAAGAATGAAGCTCCGAGACCCATGTGAGAACAGAACGTTTAATACGTCACACTAGACACAGTCACATGGTATCAAAAGATATGATGGGTCGGGTTAGAGGGGTGAGCGGATTGGGAGATACGGACTCAGCTAGCAATCTTCTTTCCAGCATCAAGGATTGTGGCGAAAAACTTCTCGATCTCGGCCTTGATTGGTTCAGTCTGGGTTTTGGTCTGTTCCAAGAATTGCCTGGAGAAACAGAAGATGACATCATCAGTCCTAATGTCGAAATCATCACTGTCTACCTCTGTCCTGCTTGTTCCATGAGATTTTACATACCCGGCCTGAGCCTGGATCTCTCCATTCTGGATCTTGTCGGCCCATTCCTGTGCGTTGCTTTTGAGGGTCTCAAACCAGGAATTAAAGAGTTCTGAGACCTGCTGGGCGTTTGGGACCTCTCTCTTCACAACGCCAGCTGTGAAAGACAGAGCAGAATCAGTATGTTATCTAAAGAGCAGCATTTCTAGCAAGGGCCAGTAGATGGCGCTGTGTAATTCTCTAATACAAGGCTATGACAAAATGGCTGCTCCCGGCATCAGTAGAGCTTCACCTTTAATGTGGGATTTATAATTCAGAATTCATTTTTTTGCGATTTGAAGGCGGCCATGATGACAGATGTCATATACCCTGCAGTCGGGCCGTCTACTCAGGATTTGATTATTGCCATCCAGATTCCCACCCAGGGGTAGATCTTACCTTCCAGGCCGCTGATGGCGAGGATGAGCACAGCCAGAGCCAAGACTTTCATGTCTGAGGTTATGATTTCTCTGCTCCTGGAATATCACAAATTATTAGTAGCATTATTATTATGATTGGTTAGAACATAATATTTTACTGCTATATTTTTGTCTTGTTTCTTTTTAAGCATTGTTACATATATATTTTATGCAGTTTTTATTGTAAAACAAGTTTCTTTTACAGTCTCTTTTAATTACCATATAGAACACCTCCAAAAAAAACATCATCTAGAGCATTTTGCAAACAAAAAACACAAAAAAACCCTCAAAAAGCAGTAAAAGTGCCAAAATGCAACACAAAAAAAAAAAAACACACAAAAAGAATACACTATCGGTAGTGCATGTCATAAGACTTTGGATCTGACTACATTAAAAAAAACTACTAATAAAAAGAGCAAAACACTTTAAAAACTCCAAAATACTATTGAAAACACACTTAAAGGGACAATTCTTTTCATCACTGCCCTGATTCTGTGATTTTTACAAGAGGCCTCTGCCATGTAGTGTGACCAATAAACTTTCAACCATCTGTACTGAGAGAATACGATACCGAAAAAGTGCACAGCAATAAATAAAATCAATCAAAAAATCGTATTAATAATTAATTCTAAGGAAGAAAAATAAAGAATAGATTTTATATAAAAAAAAAAAGATTTAAAAGAAAGTAATAAATGGCACAATAATAATAAGAATCCTAGTAATACTGCTAGAAAATATAATGAATACAAAAAAAACACTGAAAAATCTCAGTACTAATAATTTAGCGAGTAAAGTCCTTGTAGGGATCAGGGACTGAGGGTGACGTACCTGTAGTGATCTGAAGGAAGTCCTCAGTTTCGGGGGATGATGCTCAGTTCCCTGTGTGCCCCCATATATACATAATTGAAGGTATGTGGTCACGCCCCCCACTGATCTCATTGGCTGCCACTTGTTGACCACTTCGTTACCTTCCAAAGGTCTCCGTTCCTGCAGTGTTGGCTCGTTTTATCTGACTTTTTGCTGATTTTTTGTTGCCTCACCTTCATATCAGGGCTGAGAAAACAAAGAATAGGAAATCAGAATTTTTTTTCCAGTTTTCTGAGAATTTTAAAATGCTGTTGTACAAAGGTTGACACTCAAAAAAGAGTCAAAATGCATAAAATAATAAAATGTAAATTAAATGTAAAACGGAAAAGCCTAAAGGAGCATGAAAATGTAGCAAAGAAATATAAAAGATGAATTTTAATATTTTTTAAAGTGATTGTCTTATTTCAGGTCAGATTGGACGGTATTTCAGTACCTTTGTGGCTGTTTTATTACTTTTGACCTGCAGCATGTAATGAATTGCCCTTCAGAATATGGGGCTCATACAGGGTATCCCCTCCCCTAGAGAGCACGAAGGTCACAACCAATTTAGGTAAACGGGAAAATTGGATTTAAAAGGCCTCATGTATGAAACTGGCTTTGTTGCCCATAGATCACCAATCACAGGGCAGCTTTCATTTCTCCAGGGCAGTTTTAGAAATGAAAGCTGAGTTCTGATTGGTTGCGATGGGCAACGGGGCCTGTTCTTCTATCAGAGAAAAATTTTGTAGCCTATATAATAGAAAAAAAGGTAAAAAAAAAAGTGTTATAACACATAAAGCTTATCTGCTCGGTACACGGACAGCTCGTGTCACTCTGCTCTTTGCTTCACATTATCTAGGACGGTACAACATTGATAAAACTTATCATTCGTGTCCTGCGCGACTGAACATCTACACCCGTGACGTGCGGAAAGACTGTGCCTGGGGTGCCGGCTCCAAAGGTCATGTGACACCGCAATGGTGACCGAAAGGTATTGAAAAGAAACCTCCATATGTATCTGTAATTTCTGCTATAATATACACATCCTCATCTACTGTGTATATAAACCACGCTGGTATAACCCGGGCATCTCCTGTATGTAATTATACAGTCATGTGAAAAAATTAGGACACCCTTTGAAAGCATGTGGTTTTTTGTAACATTTTTAATAAATGGTTATTTCATCTCCGTTTCAACAATACAGAGAGATTAAAGTAATCCGATTAATCAAAGAAAACTGAAGAAAAGTCTTTTCAAGATCTTCTGTAAATGTCATTCTACAAAAATGCCTATTCTAACTGAGGAAAAAGATAGGACACCCTTGCCCCTAATAGCGAGTGTTACCTCCTTTGGCTGAAATAACTGCAGTGAGACGGTTCTTGTAGCCATCTACCAGTCTTCGACATCGGTCTGAGGAAATTTTACCCCACTCCTCAATGCAGAACTTTTTCAGCTGTGAGATGTTTGAGGGGTTTCTTGCACGTACAGCCCTTTTCAAGTCACCCCACAGCATCTCAATGGGATTCAAATCTGGACTTTGACTTGGCCATTCCAGGACTCTCCATTTCTTCTTTTTCAGCCAATCTTTGGTTGATTTACTAGTATGTTTTGGGTCATTGTCATGTTGCATGGTCCAGTTCCGCTTCAGCTTTAATTTTCTAACTGATGGTCTCACATGTTCTTCAAGCACCTTCTGATACACAGTAGAATTCATCGTGGATTCTATGATGGTGAGCTGACCAGGTCCTGCTGCAGCAAAGCAGCCCCAAACCATGACACTTCCACCTCCATGCTTCACAGTTGGTATGAGGTTCTTTTCTTGGAATGCTGTGTTTGGTTTACGCCAAACATGTCCTCTGCTGTTGTGTCCAAATAATTCAATTTTGGACTCATCTGTCCAAAGAACATTATTCCAGAAGTCCTGGTCTTTGTCAACTTTATCTCTGGCAAATGTCAGTCTGGCCTCGATGTTTCTCTTGGAAAGCAAAGGTTTCCTCCTTGCACACCTCCCATGCAAGTTAAACTTGTACAGTCTCTTTCTGATTGTAGAGGCATGTACTTCTACATCAACAGTAGCCAGAGCCTGCTGTAGTTCTCGAGATGACACTTTAGGGTTTTTGGAGACCTCTTTTAGCATCTTGCGGTCTGCTCTTGGGGTGAACTTGCTGGGGCGACTCAGTCCTGGGCATGTTGGCAGTTGTTTTGAAAGCCCTCCACTTGTAGACTATCTTCCGGACAGTGGAATGGCTGATTTCAAAATCTTTTGAGATCTTTTTAAATCCCTTCCCAGACTCATAGGCTGCTACAATCTTTTTCTGAAGTCCTCTGACAGCTCTTTTGCTCTCACCATGGTGCTCACTCTCACTTCAACAGTCAGGAGCACACCAAACTAAATGTCTGAGGTTTAAATAGGGCAAGCCTCATTCAACATGCAGAGTAACGATCTACTAATTATGTGCACCTGGTGTGATATACCTGTGTGAGATCTGAGCCAATTTAAGAGGGAATACATGTGAGGGTGTCCTATCTTTTTCCTCAGTTAGAATAGGCATTTTTGTAGAATGACATTTACAGAAGATCTTGAAAAGACTTTTCTTCAGTTTTCTTTGTTTAGTTGGATTACTTTAATCTCTCTGTATTGTTGAAACGGAGATGAAATAACCATTTATTAAAAATGTTACAAAAAACCACATGCTTTCAAAGGGTGTCCTAATTTTTTCACATGACTGTATATGTACAGCCGGTATAACCCGGGCATCTCCTGTATGTAATTATATATGTACAGCCGGTATAACCTGGGTATCTCCTGTATATAATTATATATGTACAGCCGGTATAACCTGGGTATCTCCTGTATATAATTATATATGTACAGCCGGTATAACCTGGGTATCTCCTGTATATAGTTATATATGTACAGCTGGTATAAGTTATACATCTTCTTGTATATAGTGATATGGAGCATGCTGGTATAACCCGGGCATCTCCTGTATATAATTATATATGTACAGCCGGTATAACCTGGGTATCTCCTGTATATAATTATATATGTACAGCCGGTATAACCTGGGTATCTCCTGTATATAATTATATATGTACAGCTGGTATAAGTTATACATCTTCTTGTATATAGTGATATGGACCATGCTGGTATAACCTGGGTATCTCCTGTATATAATTATATATGTACAGCCGGTATAACCTGGGTATCTCCTGTATATAATTATATATGTACAGCCGGTATAAGTTATACATCTTCTTGTATATAGTGATATGGACCATGCTGGTATAACCTGGGTATCTCCTGTATATAATTATATAAGTACAGCTGGTATAAGTTATACATCTTCTTGTATATAGTGATATGGACCATGCTGGTATAACCTGGGTATCTCCTGTATATAATTATATATGTACAGCTGGTATAACCTGGGCATCTCCTGTATATAATTATATATGTACAGCCGGTATAACCTGGGTATCTCCTGTATATAATTATATATGTACAGCTGGTATAAGTTATACATCTTCTTGTATATAGTGATATGGACGATGCTGGTATAACCTGGGCATCTCCTGTATATAATTATATATGTACAGCTGGTATAAGTTATACATCTTCTTGTATATAGTGATATGGACCATGCTGGTATAACCTGGGTATCTCCTGTATATAATTATATAAGTACAGCTGGTATAAGTTATACATCTTCTTGTATATAGTGATATGGACCATGCTGGTATAACCTGGGTATCTCCTGTATATAATTATATATGTACAGCTGGTATAACCTAGGCATCTCCTGTATATAATTATATATGTACAGCCGGTATAACCTGGGTATCTCCTGTATATAATTATATATGTACAGCTGGTATAAGTTATACATCTTCTTGTATATAGTGATATGGACGATGCTGGTATAACCTGGGCATCTCCTGTATATAATTATATATGTACAGCTGGTATAAGTTATACATCTTCTTGTATATAGTGATATGGACCATGCTGGTATAACCTGGGTATCTCCTGTATATAATTATATATGTACAGCTGGTATAAGTTATACATCTTCTTGTATATAGTGATATGGACCATGCTGGTATAACCTGGGTATCTCCTGTATATAATTATATATGTACAGCTGGTATAACCTGGGTATCTCCTGTATATAATTATATATGTACAGCTGGTATAACCTGGGCATCTCCTGTATATAATTATATATATACAGCTGGTATAAGTTATACATCTTCTTGTATATAGTGATATGGACCATGCTGGTATAACCTGGGTATCTCCTGTATATAATTATATATGTACAGCTGGTATAAGTTATACATCTTCTTGTATATAGTGATATGGACCATGCTGGTATAACCTGGGCCTCTCCTGTATATAATTATATATGTACAGCTGGTATAAGTTATACATCTTCCTGTATATATAGTGATATGGAGCATGCTGGTATAACCTGGGCATTTCCTGTATATAATTATATATGTACAGCTGGTATAAGTTATACATCTTCTTGTATATAGTGATATGGAGCATGCTGGTATAACCTGGGTATCTCCTGTATATAATTATAAATGTACAGCTGGTATAAGTTATACATCTTCCTGGATATAGTGATATGGAGCATGCTGGTATAACCTGGTTATCTCCTGTATATAATTATATATGTACAGCTGGTATAAGTTATACATCTTCTTGTATATAGTGATATGGAGCATGCTGGTATAACCTGGGTATCTCCTGTATATAATTATATATGTACTGCTGGTATAAGTTATACATCTTCTTGTATATAGTGATATGGACCATGCTGGTATAACCTGGGTATCTCCTGTATATAATTATATATGTACAGCCGGTATAAGTTATACATCTTCTTGTATACAGTGATATGGACCATGCTGGTATAACCTGGGCATCTCCTGTATATTATTATATATGTATAGCTGGTATAAGTTATACATCTTCCTGTATATAGTGATATGGACCATGCTGGTATAACCTGGGTATCTCCTGTATATAATTATATATGTACAGCTGGTATAAGTTATACATCTTCTTGTATATAGTGATATGGAGCATGCTGGTATAACCTGGGTATCTCCTGTATATAATTATATATGTACAGCTGGTATAAGTTATACATCTTCCTGTATATAGTGATATGGACCATGCTGGTATAACATGGGTATCTCCTGTATATAATTATATATGTACAGCTGGTATAAGTTATACATCTTCTTGTATATAGTGATATTGACAATGCTGGTATAACCTGGGCATCTCCTGTATATAATTATATATGTACAGCTGGTATAAGTTATACATCTTCCTGTATATAGTGATATGGACCATGCTGGTATAACCTGGGCATCTCCTGTATATTATTATATATGTATAGCTGGTATAAGTTATACATCTTCCTGTATATAGTGATATGGACCATGCTGGTATAACCTGGGTATCTCCTGTATATAATTATATATGTACAGCTGGTATAAGTTATACATCTTCTTGTATATAGTGATATTGACAATGCTGGTATAACCTGGGTATCTCCTGTATATAATTATATATGTACAGCTGATATAAGTTATATATCTTCTTGTATATAGTGATATGGAGCATGCTGGTATAACCTGGGTATCTCCTGTATATAATTATATATGTACAGCTGATATAAGTTATACATCTTCTTGTATATAGTGATATGGAGCATGCTGGTATAACCTGGGCATCTCCTGTATATAATTATATATGTACAGCTGGTATAAGCTGTGCATCTTCCTGTATATAATTATATATGGACATGCTGGTATAACCTGGGTATCTCCTGTATATAATTATATATGTACAGCTGGTATAAGTTATACATCTTCTTGTATATAGTGATATGGAGCATGCTGGTATAACCTGGGTATCTCCTGTATATAATTATATATGTACAGCTGGTATAAGTTATGCATCTTCTTGTATATAGTGATATGGAGCATGCTGGTATAACCTGGGCATCTCCTGTATATAATTATATATGTACAGCTGGTATAACCTGGGTATCTCCTGTATATAATTATATATGTACAGCTGGTATAAGTTATACATCTTCTTGTATATAGTGATATGGAGCATGCTGGTATAACCTGGGCATCTCCTGTATATAATTATATATGTACAGCTGGTATAAGTTATACATCTTCTTGTATATAGTGATATGGAGCATGCTGGTATAACCTGGGTATCTCCTGTATATAATTATATATGTACAGCTGGTATAAGTTATGCATCTTCTTGTATATAGTGATATGGAGCATGCTGGTATAACCTGGGCATCTCCTGTATATAATTATATATGTACAGCTGGTATAACCTGGGTATCTCCTGTATATAATTATATATGTACAGCTGGTATAAGTTATACATCTTCTTGTATATAGTGATATGGAGCATGCTGGTATAACCTGGGCATCTCCTGTATATAATTATATATGTACAGCTGGTATAAGTTATACATCTTCTTGTATATAGTGATATGGAGCATGCTGGTATAACCTGGGTATCTCCTGTATATAATTATATATGTACAGCTGGTATAAGTTATACATCTTCCTGTATATAGTGATATGGACCATGCTGGTATAACATGGGTATCTCCTGTATATATTTATATATGTACAGCTGGTATAAGTTATACATCTTCTTGTATATAGTGATATTGACAATGCTGGTATAACCTGGGCATCTCCTGTATATAATTATATATGTACAGCTGATATAAGTTATACATCTTCCTGTATATAGTGATATTGACAATGCTGGTATAACCTGGGTATCTCCTGTATATAATTATATATGTACAGCTGATATAAGTTATATATCTTCTTGTATATAGTGATATGGAGCATGCTGGTATAACCTGGGTATCTCCTGTATATAATTATATATGTACAGCTGATATAAGCTATACATCTTCTTTTATATAGTGATATGGAGCATGCTGGTATAACCTGGGCATCTCCTGTATATAATTATATATGTACAGCCGGTATAACCCGGGCATCTCCTGTATATAATTATATATGTACAGCTGGTATAACCTGGGTATCTCCTGTATATAATTATATATGTACAGCTGGTATAAGTTATACATCTTCTTGTATATAGTGATATGGAGCATGCTGGTATAACCTGGGTATCTCCTGTATATAATTATATATGTACAGCCGGTATAAGTTATGCATCTTCTTGTATATAGTGATATGGAGCATGCTGGTATAACCTGGGCATCTCCTGTATATAATTATATATGTACAGCTGGTATAACCTGGGTATCTCCTGTATATAATTATATATGTACAGCTGGTATAATTTATACATCTTCTTGTATATAGTGATATGGAGCATGCTGGTATAACCTGGGCATCTCCTGTATATAATTATATATGTACAGCTGGTATAAGTTATACATATTCTTGTATATAGTGATATGGAGCATGCTGGTATAACCTGGGTATCTCCTGTATATAATTATATATGTACAGCCGGTATAAGTTATGCATCTTCTTGTATATAGTGATATGGAGCATGCTGGTATAACCTGGGCATCTCCTGTATATAATTATATATGTACAGCTGGTATAACCTGGGTATCTCCTGTATATAATTATATATGTACAGCTGATATAAGTTATACATCTTCTTGTATATAGTGATATGGAGCATGCTGGTATAACCTGGGTATCTCCTGTATATAATTATATATGTACAGCTGGTATAAGTTATACATCTTCTTGTATATAGTGATATGGAGCATGCTGGCATAACCTGGGTATCTCCTGTATATAATTATATATGTACAGCTGGTATAAGTTATACATCTTCTTGTATATAGTGATATGGAACATGCTGGTATAACCTGGGTATCTCCTGTATATAATTATATATGTACAGCTGGTATAAGTTATACATCTTCTTGTATATAGTGATATGGAGCATGCTGGTATAACCTGGGTATCTCCTGTATATAATTATATATGTACAGCTGGTATAAGTTATACAT